>OX336370.1:50517111-50864129 GCA_946902895.1 Fragum fragum
CATCAGTCCTAAAGCGAACGAGCATTCCCGGCTGATTAAAAAAAGTATAGAATTAATGATATCTCTGGTACGATGTATTATGCCAAAATATGGAAGATTCGTGTCTCCAGAATAAAGGCAAAAATAAATCAAAACTGTCATATTTCGTCACTTTACCTGTTCATTACGTGATAACTCTGAAGATCATTTTCCACAGAAAAAGCCTTTCGTCAGCATAAAATTAACCCGTTTAGAATATATGGACAATAATTGACCAATCGCTGACCCAAAAACGGATTCATACAGGGTGATTAGGTTGTTCGTTTCATACCTTCATGAAAACAAATGTCTCTTCATTTATTAAAATTTAATGATATCAAGCGAAAAAACAAACATTTTAAATATTTTGATACATTCATTCATGGAACTATTTTGTGAGCAAGCATTCAATATAATGGTCTGCTTAACATTTTGTTCGTGGAGCGGATTCATACATTGTGTGATTAGGTTTTTCGGTTCATACATCCATGAAAACAAACAAAATTCTCTTCAGTTCCTATAATTTAATAGCATCGAGCGAAAAAAACAAAATCTTTACAAATTTTGATACCTTTATGTATGGGACTATTTCGTGCGGAAGCATACAAAATCGCTGCGTGGTCAAAATTTTGTTCATGGAGTTATGAATAATTTTTTCGACGAATCAGAACACTCGTTTTTGATTGACGAAACTAAAAATTAAATTATTGTAGAAACAGGAGAAAAGGCCGAGATTATATTACATTTCCTTTCCGGCAGTTGTCTCCCACCAATGGGTGAATAGTCGTCAGCCTAAGTGGGATGAGCAGTTGGATGCTCAGAAAGGATTCTGTAGTAGTACTACTGAGAGAAACATGTATCAGGAATGCATGGTTAGGTGCTGCAGCCGCTGCGATATGACTGATATACTGTTCAAAATGGCGTTCAATCGAATTCAAGCAATCATTCAAATTTCATGACTGTTCACTATAATGAACTTTGTTGAAAATAATTAAGATGTGCTTTACAGACGATGGTAAACGGTAACCAGCTGGTAAATGATATTACTATGGTCTCAAGAAAATGAAGTTCGTTAGTTTAAATTGGGTTAAACGCCACTATCAACAGTATTTCAGTAATATCGCGGCGGTTGGAGCACCTTACAATGGATTCCTGGTATGGCTTAGTCACCTAACCAAAGGATTCTGGTAATTCTAACACAAGTACTACTATTTCATACTTTCCGAGCCCCCAGCTGCTCATCCCAGTTGGGTGTTCGATTATCCACCCATTGGTGATAGAAAAATGTCGGAAAGGCTATCTGCTGCGACCGGGGATCGAATCCTAGACCCTTTGATTTGTAGCACGAAGCCATACCAACTGCGCTTTGCTCGCAGCAAGAAAATTGGATAGCAGTCGGTTATAAATGCTCGTTACATGTAAACTATTGCAACAATGAAATAAAATCATCGTAACAAGATAATAAATTACTTGAATCTGTAACAAACGTGTTTTCACTGTGTAATTCTTAACCTATTGGGCGGATCACGTTGTCAATCAAAAAATCCGTAGAGTCGTTTTCCCGTTTCAGTTGACCATTCGCTGGCCCCGCTCACTGACTCCCTATACCCATCCCATGGTTGGTTGGCGACTCAAACGTCGTAACCACAGCTTGAATAAGCTGTAGTTACGACGATTAGTTCGCCAAATCAACAAAAATATTAACAGAAATGGCGAAAAAATGTTGGAGTTGAAAGCTCAGGTCCGGGCTGAATAAATAATTTGATTGGTCGATTGATTCCTTGATTGACAGTCGCGATTGGTCGATTCAGACTTGCCCGCATTTAAAAAGAGAAGGGTTGACATAGTTTTTGTAGTAGTTTTATGATTGATTGTCATTGTTATTTGTGTATTTACCTTGAAAAGCCAGGACCCATAAAAAATTAATGATCACCTTCCCGTGTCATGTTGACAAAATACTAACTAATGTACAGTAAATCTTGTATTACGTCAGTCTCTAAAGTAGAGTTGTCGTTCGTTATGCTCACCAAACACCTCTATGGGCTAAATGACTAGATTATTGTCAAACCAAGGAATGAAGTATATATTACTTTGCTGTTGTTTGAAAAGAAATAAAACGTTAAGGACATGATAATTATGGTTCGAGATACATTACATGAGTATTAAAATTTAATGGGAGGTATCCAAGTTTCAGAAATCTAGCTAAGAAAAATTTGCCAATTGCCCAAAAATACGCTCAAACGGACGCTTAACACTTAAAGTAGAGATAGATATTGTCTTCGCGGTAATCTTGTAAATGCTTAAAGTTGCTTTAACTTGCACATACCGGCAGAGGTTTACATATGTTTTTATTTTTTTGTTTATTTTATTTTATTTTTTATTTATTTATTTATTTTGTACAAATACGAGAAACATAACATAATTTCGGTAATAATTAACTTTTATCACGTCGAACAGATTTTTGAAGAGAAATATATTGAAACCTTAGTGTTGAAAATACTTTTATCCCTTTGATTTGATTCCAGTTCGAAAAAAGTGCTGCGGGTCAATATTTCTTCTCAGCATAGCTCATATTTGCTCATGTTTGAAAGGGAGAAACAGGTGGTGAAGGCTAAAACCAGACTGCGTATATTTGCAGGCTGGTCTTTGTCTACACCTCCTACAAAAAGGGATTATTTTGGGGTCGGCATGACAAGGTTTCAGAATTTAAACCATATTGAAGATGAGAAAGGTACATGTAAAAATGTGACCTTGACCAGGGACGTTGGACATGGACACTAGAGAAGTACGCCCGTTTCCTAAATGGGATCAAATCTGTATAATTGGTCCATGTGATTACCGGAATAAACTAACTTATACCTAAATACCTAAGTGACACCTGACTCGAATTACATTAACATCTAATCATGTACATCATTCGCATCCACGATGATGTATAAAGTTTACTTTTTTATCTGTTTGGTAGTTAGTGTCGGGGTTGTTGTTGTTGTTGTTGTTAGTGTTTAATACGTTTTACATCTGTTTAGTTATTTTCATATATGTCTAAATTGATCGAAATTTCGATAAAAAAATCTTCATTTGTACAAATAACTGGCCAAAAGACTATTCAAATATGAATTTATTTTGGGTATAAACTTGTAGGTATTTTCCATCAGTTAATTCTGATTGTTGGTAAACGTATTATACTGTGCCGTTTGTGTCTCTTTGTTTTGAATAAAGTATTACACGACTTGGGAGTGAAAGAAACCCGTTGAATATTTTTGATATTACACTGGCGATATTACGCTGGTGAAATCACTAAGTGAGATAAAGAATATGATATTGCCTTTTCGTTACCGTGAAAGTGGCGTCAGATATTGCACGTATTGGACCGTAATGGCGACATAATGTAAACGACACTATATGTTTTGCGGAATATCTTATAGCGATAAAGTGTGGAATTTTATCGATTTATCGCAAAATACATCCCATATTATAAATCAAATATCTAATTCGTGCTCACTAAACTCGTTATCTAAAACAGATAAAAACTCGGCACAGCCTCGTTTTTATCTGTTAATAGATGACTCATTTAATAAATTCGGGATTTCATGACCAATCGATAAGTGTCCTCTCTATATATAGTTTGTGTCGTTATATTGAGTTGTATTGGTAGAATTTTGAATTTATTTGGCATGTGTTTTCGCTATGTGTTACCCTTCAGCAAAAAATATTTGAACATTGAACAAGAAAATCTTGATTAAACAGTATCATGACATTCAAATCGTCATGCTTAATTAAAAATCTTACACAAAATTGCTTTAAAATCAAAGGACTTGCAACACGGGAAAGTGTCAACGAGAGTAAAAAGTTCTTTTGAAAATTGATCAATTAAACAACCCTGGTTGAAAGAGGACAACCAGGAGGTGTAGACCAAAATCAGGCTGCACTTCATATATTACCTCCTGCCAAAACAGGAATATCCCGGGTTCAGCATGACAAGGGTTAACAGAGATTTGAATGTTTTTTTTTTGTTGTTGTTGTTGTTTTTTTTTTTCATTCACTATTAGGTCATACAATTTATAAGTAATCTGACATTGAAATTATGACTTCATTGACAATTACTCCTAAACCAGTAATTTACATGTGTTTTTCTTTATTTACTGCCCTTCGGTACCCGGATAACAAGTTTAAGGGTACAGGGGAATGACTCTGATCTGGCCATTATGTACCAGAGGGCAATCGATTTAAATTAGGCGGAATGAAGCCATTGAAGTTATCGGGTCATCTGCACATTACATTTGATGTTCAACAGATTCATGCATGCCGATGGCTAGGTGATAAAAATCAAGACTATGTTTGACATCAATAAAATATTTGTAGGTTGTTAAGATTTTAGTAAACAATTTTTAGAAATCGTTTGAAACTATAAGAACACATTTCAATAAAACACTCTGGCTTGAGGATCGATCTTTACAAAAAAATAAAAGGAAAAAAATACCGATGACAAAATGTTAGACTAGTCCAAATTTAAGGAAGTTGTAGACAACAATCAAATTACGACGTTTATCCCAATAGTCATCCGTTACTTTTTACTTACATGTTACTGACCCTGATTTTTGCACGACGGCACGTTTTACAATCTATGTCGGACTTCCTGTCAGAGGTCAGGGGCGGAGCCATCTATCCATCAATTCTAATACATACATGCCAACAACATAAGACACTCGGCTCTTGAACGGATTTTCATAAAAAAAAATGATGTAGGAAATTTATCTGCCTTTCCGTTAGTAATTAATGTCATTTTCACGAAAAATGTTTTTCTTCGTATTAAATATACAAAATTCACTATAGATTTAATATCCAAATACCCTATATTGAAACATCGGAATAAATCGGCTGAGTTCGTTAGCCTTCGGGTAATATTGATAACGACTGAATTGCTAGTGGAAGCCAATGACGTAATTGAAACGTTACGAAAACCATGAAGCAGGTAAATTGCGGTGCAATCGATAGATAACGTATGTACCCGATGAATACATTTTCCATTCGTGTTGTATTTGGCGTCAAGTAACGCGACCTTTTTCCTTATATTCTTTCTTTTTTCAAAGTTATGAAAAGTCATTTTCATCACAAAACCAGCTTTATCACCTTCTTTCAAATATCTGAAGGCATAACAGTAAGAGTTTTGAAAATTGAGAGCCAAAGTATTTCTTTCATAATCTTTTCTAGCGCCTCTTTAATGGTGAATAAACTTATACAAAGGGTTGGGTTTTTTTAGAGATATCGGGGTTTTTTTTTGGGGGGGGGTGTTTTGTGTGTGTGTGTGTTGTTGTTGTTGTTGTTTTGTTGTTGTTTTGTTTGTTTTTATTACTATTTTCTACGAATCTATCCAGTGCGTTTATAAACTGGTCGCTATGCGCATTCAAACATTATACATGTACATCTAGCAAATAAACAACACTTGGTGAAAAATTCACACATGGATAGAGGAGAGGCACAAATAAGAAAACTTACGAATATGTAAGATGAGTTTCTCGGCTTCGGTTTTTCAGGATCAGGCATTTGTTATTACTTGCTCCAAAATTGTCTTGGACACTGAAAATCGAATAATACAGATATGTGATTCTTCAAGGATAAAGAGAGCATATAGATACTCCTTATTACCAGACGGCAAAAGTTTAGAATATTCAAATTTCAGACAAATGGCAAGGTTCTATTTCATATTGACGAATTTTAAATAACTCTATCTTTCTAGATAGAAACACCACCAAAATAAAACAATTGCTTGTAACAAGCAATTTCTTCGTTTTCAACATTGTTTGCCCGAGCTATTTTCTTGAAGGTCGCCAAAAAGCGTGAATGGGTGCGACCGCTCAAAGGACGGTCAAAAAGTAGCCGCTTGAGAAAGTGGTCGCTTAATACAGTTTTGCGTGACGTGTATGATGAAGCAATTCTATTGCTAACATAAATTTTCACTTACAACTCTTAGAACTCTTAGAATCGTCTCATTGACACTCTTCTGAGTTCGTATAATAGAGAATTTAGTTACGAAGAGCAAATATATTCACTTCTTAAGATCTATTGCTTTTGAGAAAGGGAATTTTGACTCTGATCGATTTATGAGTTGCTTAAAGAGGTGGGCTCTTGAGTGTAATTGACTGTATTTGAACGAAGTGATCAGATCGAACAGAAGACACAGTAAGTATTGAAATTAACCATACAGTAAGGTAGAAATGCATGTTATACAGGCAATCTTCCGTAAGCCAAACTTTTCGACTTTACTCATTCTTCTTTGTCCGAGGTTAACAAATGTTGGCATTTTCAAGATGACTTCTTTTCGCGTGTCCGATCATATACCATTCATGTATTCATTTCACTTTGGTCTTATATCGTAGGTCTATGATTAATATTGCACATTATACTTTAATACTATCCAAAAAATGTATCGATCTATCGCGGCTGCCAATAAAAAAAATCAATAAACCAATTAAATCATTTATGTTAAGCATTCTTTTTCAAGCTGTTGTTTCGACGTTTAGGTCGCCAACCAACTAGTTTACATTAATTTTTTGCTGAATGCTATTGGTCATAAAATTGGTAAAATAACGCCGTATTGCATTGCATTAATCCATGTTTAGATCCTCAAGCCACCGCGAGACTGAACTAAGGTTAAAAATAGCATTAAATCCCATTCAAACTTATGTATGAATCCGAAACGCGGCTTCAAAGAGTGTTATAGGTTTCTAAACAAAAACATATACCGTCTTATATTGTCGTAAATACAGCTTTAATAAATCTGTAGTTACGATATTTTGCTCGCGCACAGACCATATACCCTATATAAAAACCAAACACCAGATGTCAAAGCTTTTGCACTATCAGTGTACAAGACTTGACAAGTACCATGTCAGAACAGAGATATTTTCGACAGGCGACATGCCCTTATCTAAAACATTTGTCACGCCAGAGAGAGCGGCACCATCAGTAATTTCTGTATATACAAAATATTGAATGAAAGTACTGAACGTACTGTAAGCTATTGAAGAATTGTTTTGTAAAGTAATCTTCTTTGCCTATTGTGGGGTAGAAAACATTGTGGACACTGGAGAAATTGCTTGTCACAAGCAATTTCTTCATTGTCGACAATGTTTTCCAAAGCCTTTGTTTGAGATTCTTAAAAAACAGGATTGAATGGAAATGGATTGTATAGCATACTTTTGAAGGAGTTCTCTACAATTTGAATAAATTTAATTCATGTGGCCACTCATTTTGAACAGGGTGTGCTCGAGTGAGCTAAAATTACCCAGTAGATGACCTGTAATACATGTATTCCTGAAATACACAAGAACTACTTTTTGTGTGTATAAATTCAACAGATTTTTGGTGTCAAGCCTCCAGTGGAAGTTGGCACTCATTTAACTCTCAGAAGACCTCAAAACTTTGTCTGTTATCTTAAGCTATCAAAGTTGACGCTTTGCTAGCTAAGAACATATTCTGCAAGATATTTCTTCAATACTTCCGTTGGAAAAGCAAGGATTATTACTTGATAATTACATCGACAAATGGTTAGATGGTCAAAATGAAATCCCACAGGTTTGATAGCTTTATCCCGGCTTATCTACTGAACTTCATCTTAACCGGACCAAAGACACGGATTCGGTCAATCTGTGACGTCATTAGTTTTGTCATTTATTCAAGTTCGACGTATCTTTTATTTCGTGAATAACAAACGCTATATTACTACGTCAGAATCTATCAGATCTGAAAAAACAACAAGTAGCTGCTGTTCCCTAAATTAAAGATTTTAGACGAACAATCATCTTCCACATATTTCCAAGCTAATGTAATAGTAACTTAGAATAAAGATGTTTCTGTTAAAAAAATCAAATAGAATTAAAGTGGTTCTGTCCTGGTAACTCTGAATAGCAGACAGAATAGGGTCAATACAGTTTGCACTTCTGTGTCCCCATAGGTCATGTTACGTCACATTATATACATAATTTAACCACTTCCTAGACAAACCCGGGATTTTACGTTGCTGTGATTTTGTACTTGTGAAAACATTGTGGAAAAAGAAGAAATTGCTTGTAACAAGCAATTTCTCATTTTCCCACAATGTTTTCTACCACATAGGATGGTTTCAGTTCAAATTGCATCCAATTTTCATTGTCGTCTGCAACCTCGTTCAATTTAGACCAGTCTAAAATTTCAAAAACAGGAAAGGGTTAAGCATACGATTGACCGATCGCAGATGTCAATCAAATAATCAAATAGTCTGTCTGCAATAATCAAATCGTTCATCTAGACCGGAAGTGAGTTCTGAACTTCGATATTTGCCAACATTTATGTGGAATATTTTTGTTGGTTTAGCGACTTAAACGTCGTAACTACAGCTGAAGAGAATAAATTTGTTTTTATAGAGGTAATGTCATAAAAACTTAATCAAACTAATATATGAATCCTATTCGCTTTTTCATACTGACATTGTGATTAAGTTTTTTTATGTTCATACGTAATTGAAAACAAAACATGATAAAAATCTTCATTTCTTAACGAACAAACAAACACAGAACACACTCTCATCATGCTCTTTAAAGCTGGGTACATCCGTATTTTTTTTTCGGATATCATAATATGTAGCGACGCTGTTCTATCAAAACTTCAAAACTACAGCTTGTTAAAAACTGTAGTTACGAGGTTCTAAGAAGAACACCGACGCTAGACAATTTAGTTTCACAAGAAAAACAAAATATATTTTTAAAACACACTAACTATTTCTAATTCAAAAAGAATAATACTTAAAACGTCAAACGTCCCTATAACACAGAACAGCACACATTAAAGCACTCTAAGGTTTTTATCATACATCTCGGGAACCCTCTTGTATGCTATATATCAAACATGCTTTACAGAACAAGATAGCTGTTTTGCTATTATTTTGATTTATTCATTCGACCTTTTAATTATTTTCGGATAGTTCAAGTTGACTTATGCTTCAGATGATATTTTTAAGGATTTTGGTGCTGTGCGTATTTCGGTTGACTAAGGGTATCTTGGAGTGATGGTACTAATCCAACGATATCATGAAATGGTAATCAAATCGGCTATTGGCGACCTAACGCCGTAATTACAGCTCCATCTAGAACTGTAGCCTGTAAGGGCAGACGAATAGCCCCCCCCCCCACACACACACACACTGCCACCACTTTTTAAATTGTAACCATTGAAATGTTGGCCATTCATGATTTATCAAGCGGATTTTTTTTTCTTTTTTACAAACTTTAACTGTAAAAAAATAGGGATTTTGTTCAGCATTGATGATGGGAATTATGTATTTCGTGCAACGTCGAATATGGCGTTTATGTTCTGGAATAAATATGTGAACCACTTTTATTTTTCTAATCTGTCAACCTGTTCAGGAGTAATGATTTATTCTCTATAAATTGTATATAAGATAATTAATCAAATAGGCATAACTCCTGAAACAGTTGATTTATCATTATGAAAATTGTAGGTGCACAAGTTCCCATAGCAAGGAAGATTTCGGTAAAGTTTAAGCCAAATTGGCCTGAAAATGTGGGAGGAGATGAGGACACAAAATTATGTCCATGGACGGGCGGACAGACGGATGGACAACAGACGGACGGACAACCGGACGGACAGACGGACAATTTAATTCAAGTATACCCCTCAATAACTTCGTACATGAGAACCACTTTTATTTTTTAATCAGTAAACTATTCAGGAGTTATGGTTTATTCTCTATATATTGTATATAAGAAAATAAATAAAAGGGGCATAACTACTGAAACAGTTGATTGATTATCATGAAAATTGCAGGTGCACAAATTCTAATTGCAAAGATGATTTCGGTAAAGTTTCAGCTAAATTGGTCGTAAATTGGAGATGAAGCAACAACATTATGTCCACAGACGAATAGATGGACAGACAGACGGACGGACCGACAACCTGATTCCAGTATATCCCCCCTCTCAATTAACTTTGTACATTTGAACAACTTTTATTTTTTTAATCAGTCAACCTGTTAAGGAGTTATGATTTATTCGGTATATATTGTATATAAGAATATAAATAAAAGGGGCATAACTCCTGAAACAGTTGATTAATCATTTGGAAAATTGAAGTGCACAAATTCCTATTGCAAGGAAGATTTAGGTAAAGTTTCAGCCAAATTGGTCCGGAATTGTTGGAGAAGATGAGGAAACATAATTCTGTCTAAGGACGGACAAATGGACAGACGGACTGACAGACGGACAACCTGATTCCAGTATTAACCCCCACTCCCGCAAAATTAACTTAATCGTCATCCTATATAGCAGTTATGATTTATTCGGTATATATTGTATATAAGAAAATTAATCAAAGGAGCATTACTCCTGAAACAGTTGAATTTTCATAATGAAAATTGGAGGTGCACAAGTTCCCACTGCAAGGAAGATTGTGGTTCAGTTTCAGCCAAATTGGTCTGGAAATGTAGGAGGAGATGAGGACACAAAATTGATTTATTCTCTATATATTGTATATAAGATAATAAATCAAAGGGGCATAACTCCTGAACCAGTTGATTAATCATAATGAAAATTGAAGGTGAACAAATTCCCGTTGCAAGGAAGTTTTCGGTAAAGTTTCAGCAAATTTGGTCTGGAAATGTGGGAGGAGATGAGGACATAAAATCATGTCCATGGACGGACGAACAGACGGAGGGACAACGGACGGACAACCGGACGGACAGACGGACAACTTAATTCCAGTATAACCCTCAATAACTTCGTACATGTGAACCACTTTTATTTTTTTAATCAGTAAACTATTCAGGAGTTATGATTTATTCTCTAAATATTGTATATTAGAAAATAAATAAAAGGGGCATAACTCCTGAAACAGCTGATTAATCATTATGAAAATTGCAGGTGCACATGTTCCCATTGCAAGGAAGATATCGGTAAAGTTTCAGCAAAATTGGTCTGGAAATGTGGGAAGAGATGAGGACACAAAATTATGTCCACGGACGGACGGACAGACGGACGAACAACCTGATACCAGTACACCCCCAATAACTTAGTTGGGGGGGGGGGATATAATAAGCTGTAGTGACGAGATTTAAGCCAGTAAACTAAACAAATTTTGAACATAGATATCGGAGTTTAGAGTCAACTTTCAGTGAAACAAATTGATTTATTAACCTTTTGATTCTTTGATTGACAGCTGCTATCAGTCAGTCGAAGAAACATTCGACCAATCAAATAATTCCTTTAGACGGAAAGTTAACTTTGGACTCCGAAATTGACCGACATTTCTGTAAAGCATATTTGTTGGTTTTACGCCTTAAACGGCGTAGTTACAGCGTTTTCAAGCTGTAGCTAAGTCATTTGGTCGCCAACCAACCTTTTTTTCCTCTTTGTTAAATTTTACTGTCCATTACTTTGCAAACTAATGGCGTTCGTTATCGGAGTCAGAGTCCAGTGGGCGGGACTAGCGATCTTTCAATAATGACTTTTCAAAAGCAATAACAAAAACTAAAAAAATAAAAAAAAAGCAATTGAAACAAGGGTTTACAGCGTGCATGACTAGAACGTCTACAAGATGTCAGTTATATTACGAAAATACAGGTCGTCATGCATAAGTAAAATTTTGCCATAGTTTTGTCATTGTCAAAACGTTTTGCAGAAGTTTTTGATGACATTTAACACATATAAATTTAAATGAATTTGCCTTGTCATACAAAAACATTGTCAACTACAAATCCGGGCCATAGGGAACCCTTCATTTGGCTGAAAAAAAAGAAATACCCAAAGATACACAATATGTATAAATTTGAATGGATGGGTCTCGTCACACAACAACATTGTCAACTACAATCTTGGCAATAGAGACCCTTTCATATGGCTGAAATGGGTGAAAAGCCCATAGGTACTCAACACATATAAATTTAAATAAATGTATCTCGTCATAGAAACATTGTCAGGTACAAATCTGGGCCATAGATAACCCTTTATATGGCCGAAATGGAAAGAAATGCCAAACGATACACAGTTTGAATAGAGTTTAACGCCACTTTGTCATATCGCGACGGCAGAAAACCAAACCACTGATTCCTGGTATTTCTCAAACCAGTACTACCCTTACATCCTTTCCGAGCCTCCAGCTGCTCGCCCCACTTAGGGTACGATTATCCACCCATTTGTGAGAGAAAAATTCTTTCAAAGTTACATCTTCCCCCAAAAGACACAACAAAATTAATGAGAAAAGCAATCTGGATGCCCCAAAACCTAATTGATTATGACGTTTAAATAGATAAAAATACGCGGTTAGCGAAACAAGTCTTGATATTTTAGTTGTGACACATCACAATCTAAGGTTTGCTAACATAAAATTATGAAGCTAGTGATGGCGTATTATATTTCTCTAGTTAACCAGGGTCATTGAGATTAACGAAATCGCCCACAAAATTGATTCATCAGCGCCTGTGCAAATAACAGTCAACGCCGAGTTTTTAGCGAATATTTCCGGTGAAGGATCGAGTTAATTCGACTCGATCTCAAGAGTTAAACAAACACAAGTTGAAACACAAAATACTCTTTCCAGAAATCTCAACTCATACCCTCCTTTTGCATATTGATATTAAGAAGGGTCTTGTTAAATAAAGTTACCATTTAAAGCGGCTCTTGCACAGATTTTGAAAAAAAAATTGGCTCTTAATTTTAAAACGTCTAAATCTCATGTATAAAGACAATTGATAGAATGTGGTTAAGCTGATTTTGTAATGAAAATGACTATTCATAACTTTGTAAAACGAAAAAAAAGCAAAAATAGTTCGCTTTTTAGACGTTAAATAATTCAACGAAGCGCACCCAGAAGGGAACGGGAATTTATCGGGTAAATACGTTATCTGTCCTTTACACTGAAAATTGCCTTATGTATGGCTTCCATGACGCGTCAATTACGTCATTTCCCGGCGCTTGTAATGCAATCGTTATCGACATCACCCGTGGACTAACGACCTCACGCCATAAATCCCGAAGTTCCCACAGTAGGGTATAGGGAATATATCACATTACATCGTATTGAATTTAGCAGATATAGCCCGAAGAAAGTATATCTATCATGAAAATAGCACTATTTGATAAGCAGATATTTTTCATAGATCAAATTTTCTTGAAATCTGTTCTATAGTCGCTTTAAGACAAGGATTGGTTTAAATTTGAGTTCATTTACATTCCCTTAACTTTGTCATGGTCCGCGTGATTAATGCATATTTGGATTGCCAGAGGGCATTCTTTCTTTCATCTTTTCTCCAGGAATAAAACCGGGTTAAAATTTAGAAAACCTTTTTATGATGGCCTATTTATGTAACAAAGTTTGAAATAGCAGAATAAATAAAGTATCAAATTCAGTTTATTTCTAAAAACTTATACTTATGATGATATTTCTGATATAAAATTTTATCATAAAAGTGTCGCGATATTTTTATCTGATATCTGATATATTCTTTTACGCTCATGCAAACAGCTCAATCAATAAGATCGGTATGTATATTACCATAAGTATGGATTTTGACTTCATTTTATTCGGTCGATAACTTCCTGAATATATCCATTTTAAGGATAGATGTCGTTTCCGGGCTACCAAAATGTCGCAAATACAGCTTATACTTAGGTCGCTGACTAATTAGGTACATTTATCGAGATATTTTTTTCTCGGAGTCAATTATTGGCATCAATGCAAAATATGTTACAAATATCATGATATTTTCACAAAAATGTATGCTTATTAGATAAGAATTTAAAGCATTTTATTAATCGCGATAAATTCGGATTATCATGCTACGGATATATTGTATCTCGTGGCAGAAATGTGCCATAGATGAAAACGTTTGTCATCTTGGTTCCAAGGGTGTTGAACCTTACAAGATCAACAACGACCTACTGATAAAAAAAAGATACTGTCGGTGTTTTTTTTTTTTTTTTTGTTTGTTTATTTTTTTCATAAACCTCCTCGCTTCTTTCTTTCTTGTTTTAAATAACATTTTATTTTCGTTGTCAAATGAACAAAGGAGTCTTAGAATTCCCTATGTTATTTAGTTCATTATAAGAGACTTATGTATGACTTATCGAAGGAAAATATCCACGATTACGCGCATTAAATTCATAGTTACACAACATGCAAAGCGTTCCCCTTCGACACCAGAAGATATCAAAATACCACCAGTAATTTACTCTAAATAGATACAGTCGATTTACACTGTCACGAAGATAACAAATCAAAATAAATGTTAAACAATTAGCACTACATATCATCGAGTCATTGTGGACTTTGTCGTTTCCTTCTGCATTAATTGAAGGTTAGCTTTCTGGACCTGCTTCACACTCACGTGACTGGCCCCCTCTTCCCCCATCCCCCACCCCTCCACCAACAAACTAATACACAACACCAAAAAAAAATCCACACACATGGCACGTAATGAATAACTGGGGGCACGACATTTTAGTCGCCCACTAATGTTATAACACCCCACCCCACCCTAAAAAATTTAAAAAAATTAACCAAATAACGGTTGTTCAAGACAGAGCTATGAAGAAAGGAAGATCAGGACGATAAGTCTAAACCTTCATTGCACTTTCTCTATGATTCAAACCGAAACTATTCGTCGATCAACCACTTTCTATTGTTTAACCCATTCCCTCTCAGTGACACCTTTGGACGCCCCCCCCTCCAAGAAAAAGAATTGGGAAAACATTGTGTAAAAATGAAGAAATTGCTTGTTACAAGCAATTTCTTCATTTTCCACAATGCTTTCTACCCAAAAAGTATAAAAAAATCCACATTTTCGTAAACTTTGAATCACCGTCTGCAACTTCTTTCAATTTGGACCAGTCTAAAATTTTGTCATGTGTTAATGAGTTAAGCCGATTCTTCGATGCTGACGACGTTTGTGTTCAATGTGATCTAATTTCACACAATTCAATGTTGAGGTTTACATCTCCCAGTGTACAAGTTACGGTTTACTCGTCAATTTTCGATCAAAACCGCGCCACTACAGCCGAATTAACCAATTTCGACACACTGACGCTTTTTAACGCCCCCAAGAAAAAAAATTAGGAAAACATTATCTGAACTAAAATGAAAAAAACGGCCATGGCACGGTTGGTAGCACGCCAGACTCTCATTCATGAGGTCCAATGTTCGATCCGTGGTCGGGCTAAATATCCTTTCCCGACCTTTTCTCCCACCAGTGGGTGGATAATCATAAACCTAAGTGGGATAAGCGGCTGGGGGCTCGGAAAAGGTGTAGTAGCAGTACTAGAGTGAGAAATACTAGGAATCCATGGTAAGGTGCTCCAGCTGCAGCAGTATGACTGAAATACTGTTAGAAGTAGGGTTAACCCGATTCAAACAAACAAATTCTTTCCACAATATGGGGCAAGTGCTCGAGTGTAGATCTGTTAAAAGCAATTTCTTCAATTTACTCAATGTTTTCTCAATTGCTTTTCTTGTAGGGTTGTCTAAAAGCGTCACTGTGTGGGAATGGGCTAAGCTCTAATCCGAAAACCTTCTTTCGCCCATTCCCACATAGTAACGCCTTTGACGTTCATCAAGAAAAATACAGTTTTGGAAACCGTTGTGTAAAATGAAGAAATTGCTCGCAACAAACAATTTTTTCTTCATTTTCCACAAATTCTTCTAGCAAGAAAGATGAAAAATTCTAAAATTTCATTAACTTTTAAATTTCCGTCTGCAACTCATTTCAACCAGTCTATAAACTTTTGCGTCTGGTAATGGATTAAGAAAGGAACGTACGATAATTTATTTTCATTTAACAACTAGTCAGCGTGACTTAAGCTTACCCGATATTTGAATGACGAACCGCTGGCCATAGACAAGGAAGTCTGATTCAGGTAAAAATGACATTATATTGTTAAAAAAGGGGGGAAACGTTGGTTGGCAATCTGAATGTCGTAACTACAGCTTGGATAAGTTGTGCTGAAATGATGACGGTAAACCCACTACCGGACCACAAAATAATAGACTGGTCCAAATTCAAAGATGCTGCCCTGCCCAACTCAAATTTTAGTTAATGATTTTTTTTTTTTGATTTTTTTCCACTTTTTGAATAGAAAACATCGTAGATTATGAAGAAATAGCTTATAACAAGCAATTTCGTCATTTTCCTTAATGTTTCCCAAAGCTTTGTTCTTGTGGGCGTCAAAAAGTGTCATTGTGTGTGAATGGGTTAAGTGATCAAACCATCAAAAATGCTTAAAACTATGGTTTTAGTATTTATTAAAAAAATTAAATGAAATATTACTTCAATTACTGCAAGAGGACTTTCATTTTTCTCTTTAAGATTCAAAATAAGTAACGAACATTTTTATTAATAGTGTTGTCACTTCAAAAAGTCATTTAATGTGGTTCGTCGTCCAAACTAACTTGGAAATAAAGGAATATATTACGGCTATTAATTAGGTGCCTAAATCAAGGGTGTACGGCATCAATTTGGGCATATATTTTTGTGCTGCGCTGTTTTGAAGGAGCAATCTATGTTTAATAGCAAGATCGATTAATCTTTCATGAAAAACAAGAGCTGCATATATTTTTCACGAAAGGTTGAGCAACAAAACTAAGCTTTTTCTGTTCACCAAATGTTGATTGATTGAATGGGGTTTAACGCCATTTTTCACAGTATTTCAGTCATATCGTGTTGGCTGGAGCACCTAACAGTGGATTCCTGATATTTCTCACAACAGTACTACCACTACATCCTTGCCTCCAGCTGCTATCCCACTTAGGTTTACGATTATCCACCCATTGGCGAGAGACAAATGTCGGAAAGGATTTGTGCCACCGCCGGGGATCGAACCCATGACATCCCATGATTGAAGATTAGGAGTCTGGTTCAATAACGACTGTGCTATGACGG
The DNA here is from genome assembly GCA_946902895.1 of Fragum fragum. NCBI lineage: Eukaryota > Metazoa > Mollusca > Bivalvia > Cardiida > Cardiidae > Fragum > Fragum fragum. The sequence goes on from OX336370.1 coordinate 50,534,051, forward strand.
TGGCTGTTGTAAAGTTTATATATGTTACAGAAAAACCAGGCGGATATCTCATTTGTGTACCGCAAATAAAGCAAGAAAAAATCTCGAAATCTTTAAAACGCTTCTTGCACAGATTATGAAAGAACAAAATTTAGCTCTCAATTTTCCGATTTCTAGATGAACTGCTTTAAGTCATTTGAAAGTAGGTAATTAAGCTGAATTTGTAATTGAAATAACTGTTCATAAACTTTAATAATAGAAAGAAAAGAACCACAATATTTCGAGTTACGAGACCCCTAAAAAGTCAACGAAGTAAATCCCGAAAGGAATCGTCAATGGGTCATCCGTTGAATGAGCCAAATATTGCCTTGTTTGTAGTTTTCAAGACGTATCAATTACGTCACTGGCTTCATAGGCAATTCAGTCGTTGTCGACACTCGAAGACTATTGACCTCATCCGATAAATTTAGATGTTTCAAAGTAGGGCATTGGGAATATATTACAAAAGCGAAGAAGGATCGTTTATTATTAAAATGACATTAATAATTAATCTCCGGCATTGACCGTTATATGCTTTTGTTTGTTTGTTTGAATGGGGTTTTACGCCGCTTTTAACAATCTTTCAGTTATATCGCGGCGGCTGGAGCACCTAACAACGGAATCCTGGTATTTCTCACACCAGTACTACCATTACATCCTTTCCTAGCCTCCAGCTGCTATCCCACATAGGTCTACGATTATCGACCCATTGGTGAGAGACAAATAGTCGGAAAGGATGAGTGCCGCCGTCGGGAATCGAACCCGGGACCTCTAGATTGAGAGTCCGACGCGCTACCAACTGCGCTATGACGGCGGCATCGTTATATGCAAAGACATAAATGATTTACTTTACGGACGATCTCGATAATCTCCGTGACCCAGCGGAATTGTACGATGGCTAGCGAGGGTGTAAACGTCATCACTGACTTCATGATTCTGGTATGTAAAAAAACCTTAATTTATGGTGGATCACAATTTAAAATATCGAAGCTTCGTTATTGAATTGTAAGCTGACCGCTTTCAAATTCAATCGACATATTTATTCATTCTTTTGGTTCTGGAGTATTACTTTGTTGTGCTTTGGGTGGGGGGATATGGCTTTGGGAGAAAACCAAATCATAAATCTCGATAATTTGCGCTTAAGAAAACTTGATGAAATGGATACAGATGAAAAAAAAGATGATGTTAACACATCAAATATATTTTGTATTATTACCTTGAAAACATAACAGTTACTGTAAAACGATTGTTAAGGATAATAAGATACTGCCCTATACAGCAAATCGACAACATAGAAAAATAATATTAGTTGATAATCGTTCCATCATATTCGTGAATTCAGACTGATCAAAAACAAAGATACTGCAGATGACAACTTACAAGTGATTTTTTAACATTCTTTGAAATTTTTCGGATAGTGAATACTGTGGATAATGAAGAAATTGCTTGTAACAATGGAAGGCTTTTATTATTATTATTATTATTATTTTATTTTCCTGAATGACCTCTAAAGCTTTTCCCGTTGGGGTGTAAAGAAGCAGGATTGTATGAGATCAATCGACCAATCAAATCATTGGCACTGAGTTGCGCTTTGAACTCCAACATTGGCCGTCATTTGTATGGATCATTTTTGTTGGTTTGGAGACCTAAACGCTTTGCCTTTGGTTTCATGGCCCTGAGCATATATATGTATTTCATAAAATAGCGTCATTTAATATCTCAGTCGACCTGTCATGTCGCCAACCAACCAATTCACTTTTTTGTTACCTGCTACTGGCTATAGTTTTGCAAAATAACGTCTTTAAAAAAAAGCGGAACGTCCTGCTGCAGTCAATAGTTTGGGTCAAGGGAGTAAGTAGGCGGGGCCAGCGATCGGTCAATTACCTCCGACATGGCACTTCGACTGAGATGACAAATGACGTTGTTTCGCAAAACATATGTATATACTCAGGGCCACGAAGCCAAAGACAAATCGTTAGATTTCGACATAAACGTCTTACCTACTAATTAAATAAGCTGTAGTACAGCCACGTTTGTCGCCAAACCATCAAAAGCACTTGAAAATAATGTCGGAAGTCAACTTCAGTTCTGAATGAATGATTTAACTGATCAATTGATTTCTTCAATGACAGAGGCTATTCGTCAATCAACAGAATAAATGGGTCATATCAATAAAGAATCTAAAAGTGAGTACATAGATGCATCTTTTAGAATTTGAGCACTCTTATAATCTATATTTCGCGAAGGAGGTTTTCGGGAAAAAACTACGATGAAAAATAAATCGGTAAATCTCTTGACACAGACACGGGTAATGATGATACAATTTTAACTGTCATTCCCTCATATCGCGACGGCTGCAGCACCTAACCAGTTCTACGACTACATACTTTCCGAGTCCCAAGCTACTCATCATATACTTAGGTAAACGATTCACCACGCATTGGTAAGAAACAATTTTCGGAAAGGATATTTTCTGCTATGGCCGCGACGCAACATAGGTAATAAAATGATTTTAAGTTTATTTTTTTCTTCTTATCATGCAAACTGAAATGCATTCTTTGAACTGCATGTCAAAGTCTATACCTGACATAATGGAAATTAACGATGCCACGTGTGTGTCTATAATGAAAATATCCTTCAAAACACGAGCCAAAACTTGGGAGTGAAATAATTTTAGCTAGCAAAGCGCCAGCTTTGATAACTTTAAATTAGTTAACAGAAAAAATTGAAGTCATCTCAAAGTTCAACGAGTACAAACTGCCACTACCACTTAACCACTAAATCCGTTCAATCCCTACGCCATAAAAGTAGTTCTTATGTATTTCAGGAATATTGCAAACTTTACTTAAACTATAGAGAAATCATTTAATGGCATTCTATTTAAACCATTCTAGCTCAATTCCTCTTTTTAAGCATTTAAATAACCTCGCTTATTTATTATGATAACCTTTGGCATAGAAGATTATTTAACAAAACTATGCTTTGCTAGCTTACAGTACTTTCAGTAATTTTATTGGCATTATTGTGGTGATATTTCACTAAATGACACAACTATGTATATGAGATAAAGCATTTGATAACGACTTTTCGTTACCATGAAAATGACGTCACATAATGCATGTAAGGTCGTCGTTTTTTTTCAAACGGCGTTATGTGTTTCGCGGACAATCTTGTATGAATAGATTCCAGGATGAAAAGTTATGCTATATTATAAATAGAATATCAAATTCGTGGTCATTATTTATCAAATTTTATTAAACTCGTCATCAAAAACAAAATTTAAAAAAAAACCTCGGCACAGCCTCGTTTGTTCTGTTTATAGAAGACTCGTTTGGTGAATTCGGTATTTCACGCATTCAATATCCTCTTTTTAATCCTCATTTAACCGACATAAACGAATGAAAAATTACTACAAACTTATATAATTTAATTGTTAGTTTCGTCTATCAAAAACGAGCGATCTGATTGGTCGAAAAATTTAATTCATACCTCCATGAACAAAGTTTTGAGTACGCAGCCATTTTGAATGCTTCCGCACAAAATAGTTCACTACAAAAAGGTATCAAAATTTGTTAAGTTGTTGCATTTTTCGCTCGATGCTATTAAATTATAAGAAATGAAGAGAATATTTTTGTTTTCATGGAGGTATGAACCGAAAAACCTAATCACACAATGTATGAATCCGCTTCGCGTATTCATACAGTGTGATTAGGTTTTTCGGTTCATATCTCCATGAAAACAAAAAATATTCTCTTCATCTCTTAAATGAAGTAACTGGATAAGATATTGTCAGTGGGCTACCAAATTGTCGTAATTACAAGTTAAATTTATATATCTTTATTATAGCCTCTAATCGACGGTATGATTTTACTAGGATTTACAAGGGAAAAAAAAGACCCATTTCAGAGCCCTTTATCTAAATTGTCATGGCTTAAATATCAAATTAGTCCTTACCTTTAAAGAACCGGAGTTCTCTACGTACACTTCCTAACTGCGCCACTAATCACCTTAACACTTTCCTTTGAAATACTGACCACTCGATTCACTATAAAATATGTCCATAGTCGTTTTACCATTTAATCCATAAAATCTGAGCAACTCACTCCGACAAACGGTCCCTATAAGCAAACAATCCTTAATTTTCGGATCGCGCTGTCAATCAAAGAATCAATCGACCGATGGCAGAATTCATTTGATACTGGACTCCGAAATTTGTATGAATCATTTGTGTTGGTTAAGCGACCTAAACGTCGTAACTACAGCTTATTCAAGCTGTAGTTACGACGTTTATTTTGCCGACCAACCAATTAACTTAGTTTGTTACTTGTTACTGGCCATTAATTTTGCAAAATAACGCCGTTTAATATCTAAGTGGGACTTCTTGTTGGAGCTCAGTAGGCGGAGCCACCGATCTTCCAATTCTCAACTGAGTTGCAAGTTGACCAGTCGCAGCTGTCAATCAAGGAATCAACCGGCCAACCAATTCATTTATTTATTCCGGACCTGAGCTTTTAAAATCCAACATTGGCCGCCATTTTTGTTAACTTGTATCGTTAGTATGGCGACATAAACGTCATAACTGCAGCTTATTCAAGCTGTAGTTACGATGTTTAGTTCACCAACCAACCATTTATTTTTTTGTTACATGCTACTGGCCATTTATTTTGCACAATAACGCCGTATAAGTCGAAGCGGAACTTCCTGTCGGAGTCAATGGGCGTGGCCTAGGGAGCCAGTGGGCAGAGCCAGCGATTGGTCATTTAGCGACTATGAGACTACCAACCAAATAAACGAACAGTTATTTGTCCTATGATTTTACGAATCCATTTTATTCGTTTTTATATTATTTGAACTCGTGCGTGACATTTCAATCAGTTTGACATAAAAGCCAAGTAAAAGCAAACATCGGTGAAGTTTTGTAAGCCTAACGAATGGATAAGCAATCGAGCATGTGCGTGAAATATCCAACAATTATAAATTTGCGCCAAGTAAAGACCCGGATACGCCTGTACAAATCCGATAGGAGTCCACATTGTGCACTCTATAGGTCAATGGGCCAACGCTCAAGGATGAGACCTTAGTTTTTGAAACTTTTTAGGTCTTCGAGTTTGATAATTGAGCATGTGCGTGAAACATCCAACAATCATAAATGTGCGCCTATAAAAGCTGTATATTCGCTAAATCTCATCTGAGTCGACATAATGCGCTTTATAGATCAAGCCAATTTTCTGAAACATTTAGGTCTTCGAGTTTGGTGATTGACCAAGTTAATTTGTTCGTTTAAGAGATAAAAGAATGTATTTCGTTTTCATTGCGATAAGAAATCAAAAGCCTAAGGACTAGAGGGATTGTACAGAAGAGAGGTTATACTTAAACGGGATAAAACATGTCACTTATTTACAAATCTGGACCTTCAGCATCATAAAATTGGCGGCCTTCTTGTTATAATCAAACAGCCTCTATCGGTCTCGTTTTACATGTTCTAAGTTTATAAACTATAAAACCATTATTTTTACCAGCAATTTATGAGCGAATATGCAAGTTAGTCTTCACCAGGTGGCATGTTATCGCCATCGGATTATAGATTTTCAGTTTCGATTCTCAATCAACACAAAAACAAATAAAATCAAAGCACATGATATAAAACGATGTCAATGAAGTAAACATTTCAATAGCTTGCGACATTTGAAGGAACTGAATGAAACATTTAATCTAGCGAGTCAGAATGTAGAAACTTTGAAAACGAAAATGAAATTGTACAACTGGCGTTTAAAGTATATCTTAAAGTGTACTTAGAAAAAAATATGATTCCCTTGACAGTACTAGTGTACTAAGAAAAAAATATGATTCCCTTGACAGTAAAAAATATACATACTATAATAAGAGTAGGTTGAGATAACGTCATTTTCCTTGTAAATTGACGCCATGTTTAGATTAACGTTATTAGGACTATAAAAAATCGAAGTACTGAAAGTACTGTAAGCTAGCAAAGCAGTGTTTTGTTATGTAATTTGCTTTGCCATTTGTAGGGGAGAAAACATTGTGGACACTGAAGAAATTGCTTGTTACAAGCAATTTCTTCATTGTCCACAATGTTTTCCAAAGCTCTCTTTTGGAGATTCTTAAAAAGTGGGATAGAATGGGAACTGGGGTGTATAGAATGCTTTGAATGTGTTCCTTACAATTTGGATAAAGTTAATTCATGTGGCCAGTCATTTTGAACACAATTTGCTCGAGTATACACACGAACTACTTTTTTGGCGTAGATATTCATTGGATTTAGTGGTTAAGCCTCCAGTAGCAGTTTGCACTCGTTGAACTTTGAGACGACCTCAAAATTTCGTCTGTAAACTTAAGCTATCAAAGCTGACGCTTTGCTAGCTAAAAAAGGATAGACTGTATACTTTCCTGAGCCTAATTCACGTTTTATACCCAAAATTTCTGAATGTATAATCAATGGATCACTATGATGTGGGAGCGATACATAGGGAATATTACCACAGTGTGTTTTTCTATGCGTTGTTATCGTGTTCGAGAATCGTTTGTAGGTATTTTTTATTGGATGAGACCGAAGGTCGAATTCAATAAAAATACCTACACACGATTCGAGACACACGATTCGAGAACACGATAACAACAAATAGAAAAAGACACTGTTTTAATATTCCTTTTATTATATACCTTTTAGGAAATGACATTTAAATGGCTAAGAAATAACCAACTTTCCGAAAAATCCGGATTGTCAATACACAAAAAAAGAAGTCAGTATTTAACGGTACTCGACGTATACGGTTTTTTGCCACACGCCGAATATTGATTTTTTTTCTATCGAGATGTATTTGACAGCCTGGTTTTACTCCATATCTTTTATAGATATATAATAAAAAATCATTATCTTACCGCGTAGGAAAATTTCAAATGTTTTTGAACTATCAAATTCCTCAGACGCAACTCGAACCAATTTCAAGGTTTTGTATCACAACTGTAATACAGTATTCCTTTTTGACACGGCTATTATGCATAAAAGGGTCTATTGAAAATTGACGTTAATTAAGATATTAATTGCCTTATTAACACTAATGACTTCGAATGCCTGTCTGCCCATACGATTGAAAAATGGCAGTTGCATTACCGTTGTTTATATAAAAGAGGGATAATAACCTCATTTAATTAAAAGGTGAATTACTCGCCTTTTCCAAAAACGTCCATACTATAATGATCTATATTAATCAGATTTCGACAAGGTCTTAAAGCGGCTCTTGAACAGATTACAGATGAAAAATTGTGACTCTAACATTCCTAAATTCTAGGTTAATGGTCTTAGACGTTTAAATGAAGGAGATTGACTGATTTTGTAATGAAAATGACTGTCCACAACTTTAAGAATATTATAGTAAAAATACAAAAATATTTCGTGTTAAATAACGAAGAAAAGGTCAACAAAGTACAATACGATTGCGATTTCAACGAACATTATCTTATTTGTAGTTTTGATGACGTCTTAATCACCTCAATGGTTTCCGCTATCAATTTAGTCGTTATCGACATCACCCGAAGACTTACGACCTCGACCGATAGATACCGATGTCGATTTCGGGATCATGATGTCGCGCATTTGTTCAAAATTTGAAGACGGGAAATGAACTATTCGGGAACGTTTTTTTGTTGTTGTTGTTGTTGTTTTAAACATAATTCGAAATTGACATTTAAGGCAGTGGTGTGGTAACACAGGTTTTTCTCTACTCGTCCAGAGTTAAAAATGAATTCAATCCTCAAAAAAGTAGAGGTATGAATTTTGAGAAAACATTGTTGTTAATGAAGAAAATGCTTTAACCCAACATTTTCTTTATTAATCATAATATTTTCCATCCTTCAAATAAACATTATAACATGTTTTTTAATATATAATGAGTAATTTTTCAGATCTATGTTGTATCATTCCAAATTTTGATATTTACGTGTCCAAAAGACAAGTGGCCTCGAAAAAATTAGAAAAGCCCGTGCCGGAAAGGTCGGGCACCGACATTCTGCATTCCTGATAAAGGAGAAAATTCGATCGCCATTCCAACAAATTCTATCATTAATAAGGCCGGTTTTTAGTGGATCACATTGAAGCATTTCGACCAAATTTAACGATGAAAGAGGTTCAATCTTCCTTGACTAATTTGGCGTCTCGTAATGCTTAATATCTTTGCTTTTTATGGGCATGGTTAGTAAAGCCCTGGATTTTTTCCCAATTGCCCAAAAATACAACTAAAAGGACAATTAATACTTACACGTGGGCCAGGTATTGTTTTCACGTTTATTTGATGAACGAACGTGGCTTTTAACTGGGTATATTTAAAAAGGTTCAGTGGAATCACGCGTTATTTTTAGATTTCACGACATTCGGATGTCGACACCGCTTCGCCTCTTTTGCATGTGATCAATATTCAAAGTGACTTTGGAATAATTTTAGAATGGAATGAAAATGAGTGAATCTGGCGAGTGTTGAATGCGATGGGAGTGTTGAATGCGATGGGAGTGTTGAATGCGATGGGAGTGGTGAATGCGAAGGGAGTGGTGAATGCGATGGGAGTGGTGAATGAGATGGGAGTGGTGAATGCGATGGGAGTGGTAAATGCGATGGGAGTTTTGAATGAGATGGGAGTGGTGAATGCGATGGGAATATTTGAACGAAATGGGCCTTTGGGATGAATTAAACGACATTTTATTACTTCCCTTTATATACATTTGCATATTGTTCTATCAATAGATCGGTTTAGTAACCCATCCCCACACAATGGCGCCTTTTTACGACCATCAAGAAATTAGTTTGGATAAATATTGTTGAAAATGAAGAAATTGCTTGTAACAAGCAATATCTTCATTTTCCTCAATGCTTTCCGTCATAAAAGACAAAGATTTCTTAAATTCTACCAACTTACTTTCATTTCTACTGGTCTAAAATTTTGTTGTGTGGTATCCGGTAAAGCCAGGCCGATCAGAGGCCTCAAATCAAAGCCAATCAATGAAGTCGAGAATGTGTTTACTGATGTAATTGGAGTTTGGGAATAAATGTATTGAACGAGTCGGGCGTTTTTAGTGATTTAAATGGAACGGAGAAAGAACGATTCTAGTTGGATGGGAATTGACGTTGTTTGCTTAACTTTGGTACCATTTGCGAGATTCGAACTCATATATATAACATACTCCTTCTCCGTTAAATTTTGAAAAGTATTTCATGTAATTTGGAAAAATGCCATAGAAAGTTGACAAAAGGCTTGATTCAAATGTTCAAAATAATTAATTTCAGTTCAGTTGAAAAACTGAAACACATTATTTTAACTCAAAAAAGATGAGAACTACCTCCGAATTTACGGATCTCTTTCCCAACGTCAGCCAATGAAGGAGTTCGATATTCACTTCTGGTCTAAATGAATGATTTGATTGGTTCTTTGATTGACAGATACGATCTATCATTTATATATTGAGAACCTGAAATTTCGCAATAGTAGGCTCCCCTCAAGGTCAACAGTTTTCAAATTATCCTCTTATTAGATTAATTCGTGTGATATTTTCCATAGTTTCAACTCTTGGATCTTCAAATAAACACGGATTGTGCTGTGATCGGTTAAACTCAAAACACATTTTCTGGAAATCAAGTGAACGTGAAACATGGAATTTATTTCAAAATCATTCTATATTTTACGTCACTCATAAAAATCAAGGAACCATTGAACACTTAAAGTGTTAAATTATATGGAAAATGTAGTTTTTAAGCGACTCTTGAACAGATTTTAATGAACATTTGATATAGGAATATTATCTACTTTTCCAGTTGTTATCAATATCATTTTCTGATTTCACGATATTTTCTAGTGCTTGAATACATAGCTTTTCTTTCTAACCCTTCGTCGTCGCACGATTATGTTTTATTATTATTATTTCTTTCGGAAAATTTCTTGAATTCTTTTTGTTAGAACTGTCGTTTTATTGAGGCCATTTATATATTAGTGCATTGCGAAGATTATTTAAGGATTGCTCTGAAATCCCGACTGAACCTTCGTTAGATATGTAAAAAAGAAAATCGGCATGATTTAGAGGTATGTGGTCAGGGACAAAAAATAAAAGAGAAACCGTTGGTTTTAAGCGCTATACATGTATTATTATAGCTAAAGCGAGCCGTGGTTCCTGAATTTAAGCCATCATACGAAAAAAATTACTTGGTATTAGTGTCGCTAGCCAATAATCAATTCCGGCCTTAATGAATTATTTGCTTCGCCAACGTTGGCTGGAGTTACAACGTTCTAGTCGCCGAGCCAACAAAATGCTCCGCATAATGGTCGGAGTTAAAAGTTCACTTCCGGTTTAAAGGAGTGTTTTGATTAGTCGATTAACTCTTTGATTGACAGTCCCGATTTTTCCATTAAGTAACAAAAGAAAAACAAAAATATAAAGAGCTTCAGATAAAGTGCGTAATTTGCATTTTAGATTTAAATATTTTAACAATGATGCCATTAACCCTATATTGTCGGTACTCATTTGAATCGTCTCTTCGAGACGATTCAAATGAGTACCGATAATATAGGGTCTCATTGAGAAATAGAAATTTTAGAATGATGTTACCCCTCCTTATCTAGACATCTAAATTTAATTTATTATTTATTATATTTGTAGGTTTTTGATGCGGAAACAAAGAGACATTGCGAAGAATCTGAATACTAGTTTTTAAAAAAGCGGATAAGATTCAACTGTATATATATTCTCATAAATGAAGTATGTAAAACAATACATTTACCTTTAAATTTATAATATAAAACACTCCAATTTTTAAAACTTCCATCCACTAACGTAATAAAATATTTCATTGATGAAACCCACCGCGCTATACAATGTCAGTATGTATCTACATTAAGTTTACGGACATTGTTTTACTTTATCACCCTTCTCACGTAAAACAACGTCTTAAAATCTCGTCTCGCAGTCTTTAATTTGAAGAGAACAGCACTGGACGTTCAAAATAATCTGCAACCCACTGCGACGTAACGTTATTTGTTTTGATATACACATTTTATGTTCGGAATGGTTGGAATTTATCGAAGAATTGCTTTTTAAATCTGAGAGATATCATTTTGTTAAGAAAAGCGTCGTTTCGTCACGGTTGTGTACACATTTCTTTTGTGTTTAAACGTTTTGGACGTTGACGTTGTTTAAATGAAACAAAGTAGAGCTAAATTGGGACATTTCCTTAACGCACTTTTCATCTTGAATTCTAAACAATGTTAGGGTAAAGCTAAATATTATACACGCATTTGAAAGTTTATTTGAGGGTCAAGCGATAAAGGCCACTGAGCTCTAACAGGAACTTAGACTTGGATATCAAATGATGTTAATTTTCACAATTAATGTTCATCCACATATAACACAAAAATAGAAGATTGGTTAAACGTCGTTACTACGGCTTTAATAAAAAAAAACTAAACATAAGCTATCAGCTTCTTTGAATTTGGGTCAGTTTAAGGTTTTGTCACACGATAAAGGGTTAGTTATTCGATAACGATTAGTAAATGTCGAATCTAAGACGGAAATGTCATGGTCATCTAGCAAAAATGTTCTTTGATTTTAGTAATTTCTGAGCTATAGTCCAAACTCTTTTATAATATCGTAATTTCGAAAACAAAGGGATCTGATTGGTCAATTCATTCTTTAACTGGCGAATCGTTGCTTCCTGGGCATCACCGCTGTAGAGTGTGGCTCTTAACCCGTGTCATGCTGAACCCGGAATATTCCGGTTTTGGCAGGAGGTGTAGACTAAGATCAGACTGCACATATGTGCAGGCTGATCTTAGTCTTCATCTCCTGCTAGTATTTTTCCTGTCAGAGTTGTTTATGAAGTTGATTTCTAAAAAAAAATATTGATTTTTAAACAACAAGTTTTATCAGCGCTTTCGGCCCTTTGATTTGACAGAAATTCAGTAAGGTAATTTATGCAGCATGACAAGGGTTAATTTCAGCTCCAAGGAAATTGATTGGTTGATTGATTGATTGAATGGGGTTTGGCGCCGCTTTTAACAGTATTTCAGTCATGCGACGACTAGAGCACCTAACAATTGATTTCCGGTATTTCTCACACTACCACTACCACTACATCCTTTCCTAGCCCAAAGTTATTATCCCACTTAGGTTAACGATTATCAAACCATTGGTGAGAGACAATTGTCGGAAAGAATATGTGCCGCCGCCGCGGATCAAACCTTCCTAATATAGGACTGATAGAATAATAGAATGCGTGTCACAAATGATCGATCGCTGGCCCCGCCCACTGACTTCACTGGTCGCACACACGTACTCCGACAGGAAGTTCTGCTTCGATGTTGAAGGGCGTTTTTCATAATTTATAGCCAGAATCATATAATAAAAAAGTAATATGGCTGGATGGCGCCCTATACGGCGTAACTACAGCTTGAATAACTTGTATTAACGACGTTTTACTCGCTTAACCAACACAAACGTCGACCAATGTGAAGTGCTAAGTTTACACCCGGTTTAAATAATGATTTGACTGGTCGATCGATTGTTTGAGTGACAACTGTGAAAGTATAAGACAGGAAAAACGTGATTTGTTCAGGATTAGATCCATGATACAGGGGTTAATACAGGATTAAATCCATCATACAGGGCTGTATCCAGGATAAGATCATTCATACAGGGGTGTATGCAGGATAAGATCCATCATACAGGGGTGTATGCAGGATGAGATCCATCAAACAGGGGTGTATGCAGGATCAGATCCATCATACAGGGGTGTATGCAGGATAAGATCCATCATACAGGGGTGTATGCGAGTTTAGATCCATCATACAGGGGTGTATGTAGGATTAGATACATCAAACAGGAGTGTATGCGGGATCGGATCCATCATACAGGGGTGTATGTAGGATTAGATATATCAAACAGGAGAGTATGCAGGTTTAGATTAATCATACATGGGTGTATGCAGGATTAGATCCATCAAACAGGGGTGTATCGGGATTAGATCCATCATACAGGGGTGTATGCAGTACTATATCCATCATACAGGGGTGTATGCAGTACTATATCCATCATACGGGGGTGTATGCAGGATGAGATCCATCATACATGGGTGTATGCAGGATTAGATCCATCATAAATGGGTGTATGCAGGATAAGATCCATCATACAGGGGTGTATGCAGGATTATATCCATCATACAGGGGTATATGCAGGATTAGATCCATCACACTGGGGTGTATGCTGGATGAGATCAATCATACAGGGGTGTATGCAGGATTAGATCCATCATACAGGGGTGTTTGCAGGATGAGATCCATCATACATGGGTGTATGCAGGATGAGATCCATCATACATGGGTGTATGCAGGATCAGATCCATTGTAAATGGGTGTATGCAAGTTTATATCCATCATACAGGGGTATATGCAGGATAATATCAATCATACAGGGGTGTATGCAGGATTATATCCATCATATAGGGGTATATGCAGGATTAGATCCATCACACTGGGGTGTATGCTGGATGAGATCAATCATACAAGTGTGTATGCAGGATTAGATCCATCATACAGGGGTGTTTGCAGGATGAGATCCATCATACATGGGTGTATGCAGGATGAGATCCATCATACATGGGTGTATGCAGGATTAGATCCATCATACAGGGGTATATGCAGGATAAGATCCATCATTCAGGGGTGTATGCAGGATGAGATCCATCATACGGGGTGTATGCAAGATTAGATCCATCATACGGGATATATGCAGGATTAGAAAATCACAATAGCATTTAAAGGTGCGAATTGGTCCCGTATATGACAGAGAAGGGTGGCGGAATCAACCTCTCTTATGTTGGTGTTTTGGAAACTTCCCTATCATAAATGATAACACTGTTTGGTTTTTTTGTTGTTGTTGTTGTTTTTATTGTATTATGCCAATGCAAACAACAGGCGTAGCGCTCCTGTCACGGGTCAATCATGCAATTACTTGTTGGATCAGGATGCAGAGTTTGACAAATTAGCCAGGGATTCGTTCAGGATAAGAAACAACTGATAACACATCTCACTTGATATCCGGCTTTGACAAAATTAAGAGGTGCAAAGTGGTATACCATTTAAAACGCTCTTGAGCGTTTCCCCACCCTGAACGAAGAGGCAACGCTTTCAGCTCTTCTAAGATTCATTTGCCTGGCGACGACCATAATCTAAATCGATTGATCTTTTCTATATCCGCTGGCAAAAGTGATACGATGTTCCGATTAGAAGGGACACCGGTCATGCTAAAATGCGTCATGGCGTTTTATGACTTTTGCAAATATTTTGATCAAGTTGAGATAATGTCATGTTAAAGTGTCTGGTTTTATCTGTACACATATCAGTGATCTCCTGAATAATTAGTGTAAATAAGGTAAAGTTTGTCAAATAAGAATCCCCACACATCGCTTAATAGAAGGAGACAGAAATAAAGTGATTATGTTTTTTTTCATTTAAAACCTCCATGAAAATAAAAGAAAATAATTTCCTTTTCATATAATTTAATGACGTCGAGCGAAAAAAGTAACAATGTTACATAATTTGATAATTTTTGTATGGAACTTTATTTTGTGCGGAAACATACGAAATAGCTACGTGCTCAAAATATTGTCCGTAGAGGAGTGATTTTTCCGGCCAGTCAGCACGCTCGTTTTTTGATAGATGGCACTAAGAATGATTTATAAATTCGTGGATTTCTTCGTTTAATCGCAGTAACCAAATTGATATTATAAATATCCAAAGAGTAGAACAATCATATATGATACACTGTACACAAACTTGTATTTTAAAATGTAATATGTTTTGCATGGCCGAGGGTCTGTATGAAATTAAAATATTTGCTATTGACGATGTCAATTTCAGAATGATTCGCAAGATAGATAGTAAAAATGAAATGAACACCTCTGCAAGGTAGATAGTAATAATGAAATGAACACCTCTGTAAAATACATCGATTAAGAGATTTGAAAACACACACACACACACACCAAAAACAACAGACAACACCTTTCGGCGTCCCATCTGCCAGCTTCATGAAAACCACAAAATGATGAGCGTTCCATGCTTCGCTACCTAATTTCATGTCTATAGTTCGAAAAATTAAAGTTGAAAATTCTTTCTACAGTAAACAATCCACTGAATGTCGAGTGTCGAAAGATAATTAAGACTCTTTAGTCTGTATTAATCGAAATTCGTCGAATAACGACTGACAAAACGACCCGATAGAGATTCGAATCTGATAAACTAGAATATTCACCGAACGGCAGATGTTTAAAATGTTGAAATTGACTATTTCCTAGTGTTTACCGAATGTCTTATGTCTAAACGGCAATTTAGAAATCGAGTGTTAACCGAAAGGTGAATTTCAAAACGGCACCTTTGGAACTCTAATCTTTTCAAATCGGATGCCTACTAAAATAATGATTTAGACATTCGAAATAAGCTTAACTCGAATTGAACTTTGCGCTGAATGTTTAAATCACGAAGACACTCTTTATAAGTAGAATGCCAACCGAATGTCGAACTCCAAAACTTTATTTTAGTCATTCGAATATGTTCATGTCGAACTTCCACAAAATTGACAATTTTTTGGTCCCGCCTACTTACTACTTTGGCCATGCCCTCCTTCTCCGACAGGAAGTCCCGCTTCGATTTTAAACGGCGTTATTTTGATAAATTTATGGCCAGTATTACGCAAGAAAAATGTAGAATATTTGGTTGGCGATCTAACCGTCGTAACTACAGCTTGAATAAGCTGTAGTTACGACGTTTAAATCTTCAAACCAACGAAATAGGTTTAGAAATATCGGCCATTGTTGGAGTTCAAAACTCATTTTTGGTCTAAATGAATGATTTTATTGGTCGACTGGTTTTTGATTGACAGACGCGATAGGTTAACTACGGATATTCAAATACTTTCGAACTAATTTTCTACCAAGGGTCGAATGCCAAACCAACAATCTAATTATTTAGAAGAGGGTAGACGCGACTGTCCACTGAATGTTAATACAATCGATTAGACATTAGAAGGAGAAATCGACTATCACGAACGCAGTGTAATGTGGAATATATAATTCATTTCCTTCCGTATTTGTCTAATTAGCAGTTCTTCCAACTTCGCGGAATTAAAGCATTTACTTAAGTTAGAGTATAACTTACAACGAAACGCATTGAAAATTGGATAAACGACATGTGTAAGGACACGCTGAAATTTCAAGATCTTGAAAGTTAATATGATGTAAGATAAAAAAAAAATTGGCGATTGGTTTAAATTGAGTGGATTTCTATTTTTCTGAGCAGCACATTTCTGCCAAAAAGTATGTGCGTCGGCCGGGAATCGAACCCGGATCGACTGCTTGGAAGGCAACCATGCTAACCTTTACACCACCGACGCTTCTTGCTTAAGAGAACGTAGTAAAAAAATCCATACTTAATTACAATACCTTTATTTGAGTTGCTTCAGGCACCGTTTTCAGTCACAGCAAATCATCTACAAGGGAGACAATTAGAGTACACCACCAACATTTCGAATAGTCCGGTTTAACTCCCCTATTACCTAAAACGTTACATTTAGGAAAACGATCGAGGTCAGGGTCAGATGAAATATGGGCCCACTGTATACGATGAATAACTTTCCTTTGAAATGATCATTAAGGATGTGTGCAAACGTTTTACGTATTATAGTGGTGTCGATATAGGCATCGAGTTAGAAAATGAAAACGAAAGCACGCTCCAATGAATTTACGAGGTCGGCGTTAAACCCGTCACACTAGGGTGGCGATCCCCCGCCGCTCCCACGGCGATCCAAAAATTTCCAGAGCGCTGTGAGGACGTCGTGACATCGCCATGATCGCTGCGAGAGGGTAGTGGGAGCGCCGTGCAGTCGCATAGAGCGGCGAGGGACGGCGCGCACTTTGAACATGCACAAAACAATCGCCTTGGGAGCGCGGTGTGGTAAGTGCGCAGTAGGATCGGCGTGCGGTCGCCTTACCCGCGCCATGAGGTCTCCTACAACGCCATAAGAGCGCCGCGACATCGAGATGTGAGCGCAGTCAGAGCGCCATGGCAGGCAACGGCTCTTGCACGGCGACTATACCACGCTCTTCGCGCATCCCCTGCGTCTCCTCTACTGCGCTCCTGCAGTGTCTCAAGCGCACCGGCAGCGCAGTGCAATCGTCGTGAGAGCCTAGTGCACGCGCCGTGAGGTCTCCATGAGTACGGTAGAAGCGCATTAGAAGTGCAGTCAATCGCCGTAGGAACGCGATACATCGCCGGAACGCCGTAGGAGAGCCGTAGCATCGCCGTGTATCTCTATTTTCCCGAAAATTATTGATATTTTCCGGCGATCCCACGGCGCTCTGAAAAATGCTAGAGCGCCGTGCAATCGCGGTGCAATCGCCGTGTAGTGTGACAGGGCTCTTACGAAAACTGCACGACTATAATGCGTCGTAGCATCAATATTCGTAATTTTTTAAACAGACAACATCTTACAATCATAGTTGACCGTAGTCAGTACCATAGTCAATCCATCGTTTAATGTACAATATACCAGGAGTTTCAACCACAGTTTATATTTGTCCGCTACGGGAGTTTGTAAGACAAAATCCGATTATGCTCTGCTATCTTTTTCTCCGTGGCACGATTGACGGGTTGCGGATGCTAATTATCAATCGCCCAATCAAATTATTTATTATATACCTATAAAAGATATGGAGTAAAACCTGGCTGTCAAATACAACTCGACAGAAAAAAATCAATATTAGGCGTGTAGCGAAAAACCGTATTCGTCGATTACCGTTAAACACGGACTTCTTTTTTGTGTATTGACGTTCCGGGTTTTTCGGAAAGTTGGTTATTTCTTAGCCATTTAAGAGAATTTTCTTAATGTCATTTCCTAAAAGGTATATAATAAAAGGAATATTACCACAGTGTGTTTTTCTATTTGTTGTTATCGTGTTCTCGAATCGTGTGTAAGTATTTTTTATTGGATTCGACCTTCGGTCTCATCCAATAAAAAATACCTACACACGATTCTCGAACACGATAACAACGCATAGAAAAAGACACTGTGGTAATATTCCCTATTTATTTGACCAGAGGTGAACGCAATCTCGTCGATTTATTGACGGATCGCGATGTCAAACAACAAAGAACCAATCGATCAATCAGTCCATTTAGACCAGAAGTAAACTTTTAACTCCGACGTTGGCCGACATCTGTGTGAATCATTACGTTGTTTTGGCAACTTAAATGTCGTAACTACAGCTTATTCAAGCTGTAGTTACGACGTTTAGGTAGCCAATTAATAACTCAACTTTTTCCTTACATGTTACTGGCCACAGATCTTGTAAAACAACGCTGTAGCATATTGGAATGGATGTGGCCAGCGGAGTAAGTGGGCGGTGCCAGCGATTGCCCAATTATCAACACAACACCAAATTAGTGTTTATACAATACCCTTTTCCTTAGATTCTGGTTAACAAACAATTGAAATTTAAGAAAATAACTGAAGTATCCAATAAATGATCGATTTGAGCGCCATCCCTTTTCAGTTAGAATTTCAATTTTGATCAACCCTTGGTAAAGTTTTTGGCCCAAGTATTTACTTACCACTAGTCATTCGGACAGAGATTACGTGACTTGTTAATGTTTTTAGATTCATAGATACATGTCTGAGATTAAATATAATAGGAAATTAAACCCATTACCACCCAATCCCGCAATTTTAAGTACCAAAGAAGTATAGTCATGGAAAGCATTGTGAGAAAAGAAGAAATTGCTCGTTATATAACGATATAAATATGTAAAAATATCGTTACAATACCTAAAAAGCAGGGAAAAGAAAATTACTGTGGGCAGGTTGTGTCCTAACGCACAAATAGGCATAATCGACAGAAGATGGCATTTGTCTGAGGTATCAAACTGCATCATGTAGCAAAACATATATGGTCATACGCATTAAACAAAGGGCGAGTAATTGGTTGGCAACATAAACATTTTAAATATAGCTTGAATACTCTGAAGTAACAACGTTTAACCCTTTCATGTTCAACACTTGGTTTTTGCCTCCATCTAAATTTACAATTGAGAAATCATTGTAGAAATAGAAGAAATTGCTTGTGACAAGCAATTTCATTATTTTTTTACAATATTTTCTACCCCTCTAAATGGTTATATTTTTTGGGTTTTACCTCTCTCTGAATTTACAATTGAGAAATCATTGTAGAAAGAGAAGAAGTTGCTTGTGAAAAGCAATTTCTTCTTTTTCCACAATATTTTCTACCCCTCTAAATGGTTATATTTTTTGGTTTTTGCCTCCCTCTAAATTTACAATTGAGAAATCATTGTAGAAAGAGAAGAAATTGCTTGTGACAATTTCTTCTTTTTCCACAATAATTTCTACCCCGCTAAATGGATATTTTTTAATGAAATCTACTCTAAATTTTCTTCCGCAAAACTTTTGAATTTGGACAGGTCTTACATTTTGCGAAGGGGTCCCCTAGATGTATAGTCGAAGTTCAACAATTCGATTTTTGGGGGGGAAAGCCTAGGCGACTAGTTAGATATGCGTAATAAGGTGAATTCCGACCAAATGTCGAGTGTCAAAACGTTATTCTAATAAATCGAAATTATCGTTTGGAATATTCATCGAATGCCTGCTGTCAAATGCACCATATGACTTGAGTGACTTGAGTGTCCAGCGAATCCCGGATATCGAAACAGCCATTTAGACGTCCGGGGAAGGTTTGAACGAATTTCGATTTTCAAAACGACCAATCAAACATTTTAAAGAATCAAAGTACTGAAAAGTACTGTAAGCTAGCAAAGCATGATTTTGTTCAATAATCTTCTTTGTAAAACGATTTCATGATAAAGAATCGAGGTTAAAGTAACTAAGCAGTTAACCCGTTCCCTCACAATCCCTCTTTTTTACGCCCTCCAATTGTTGTGGAAAACAATGAGGAAAATGAAGAAATTGCTTGTTACAAGCAATTCCATCATTTCCCAGTGTTTTCTACCTTAAGAGATAAATATTTTAGAATTTTCAACAATTGTCGTCTGCAACCTCTTTGAAGATCGATGTGCTCAAGTAAGCTAAAATACCTAGGTGATGAATTTGCATGCACAGTTTGCAATATTCCTGAAATGCATAATAACTTTTTTTATGCGGAGGCATTTAACTGATTTAGTGGTTGGGCCTCCAGTGACAGTTTAAACTCGTTGAACTTTGACACGATCTCATTTTTGTCTGTTAAGCTATCAAAGCTGACGCTTTGCTAGCTAAAAATCGAATGTCTACCGAATGTTCAATATATAAATACATGTAGATGTTTAGACACTGCGCTAAGAGGTGATAGGTGTAAGAGATATGTTTGTCAGGACAGATGGGGATAATTTAAAGAACATATAGTTGTTTTATTATGTATTCATGGTGTTTTGTGGCCTTCTACTTTCTGACTGGTTTTCCGTAAAAAAAGAGTGCGTCGGCCGGGAATCGAACCCGGATCGACTGCTTGGAAGGCAACCATGCTAACCTTTACACCACCGACGCCTGGCACTATCTTATATTGTTGTGGTAAACTGATTTCGATCCAATTAAATTACAAATGTACGTGTATTTAAATTGCCGAAGGCAAATTTCCGTGAGAAAAAATGTCAACTGTTTACACAACTATTTTTTTCTAATAAATAACGGACGAAATTCTCCCTTTTGGGGTGTCCTCGGTTTATAGAATGTAAAACTTTAACCTTTTAACAGCCCAGGCGCAACTCGACCTTCGTCAATCGACACATTATCGCCGTCAGATTATAGCGCACGACATTTTCTGTAGGGGAGACTACTGAATACACACACATCAATTAGAATAGCCTGGGTTAACGCTCCTGTCACAATGTTTGGCTGATACATTTATGTGGTATACATTATAGTTAAGCCTCGTTAACACTTGCTCAAATCATTTTACTTATTAAACAAGTGCATGTTTGGTTGGATAGCGTAATAGATAGAGCACTTGGCTCTTGAACAGAAGTTCCGGGTTTATATGTCAACATGGGAAAATGCTTGACCAATAGCCCATTCCGGAAATACGTTGAAAGAGTTATTGCGCTTGAATACTCTCCCATGTGGTGAAACTACAAAACGGTCCCAATTCTACTTCCGGGTAGCAAATTTAGATAAAAGAATTGGCAGATAAAAAGGTAGTTACTAAATAGACTCAGAAAAAACGAGTTTATTATTCCGTATACTCTAATTGTCGACGGAAAATAGTTGATGGCCAATCTACCATGACAGACGAAGGACAGGGCACCATCACTAAAGCTCGCCGCTAAAAAAAGGCGAGTTTCAAACTCTAGTTCGGATGAGAGTAACCACTGTTTATAGGGCCAAAGAGTCTATATAATGAATAGAATATGTACAAAAAGATCTCCTCTTAGAATGACTTGTCTCTGAAAAGGAAGATAAAGTAAATAAGGCCTTAGTAATGATTGGTCCCATGTCTTTAACCTATTACCGAATAACGCAATTTTAGACTGGTCAAAATTAATGGTACAGACAATATTTTCAGATATAATATAGGTGAGCTTCAAAAATTGTCCTAGGAAATACTTTCCTTTATATTGCATATAAATCTGCGTTTGAAGTTCACATTTCATTTGTGTACACCATATCTGTTTTGAATAACAAATCTTTTACTTTCTTCGAAAAATAAAGAAATATAGTAATTAATGTGTGCAAATGCTTTGAAATGCGCATGTTAGTAAAAAAGTCAAAATGTTTCCTCGAATTAAACACATTTTATTAGAGGTATGATGCAATCACACTCAGGGTTGAACGAACCTTTGTAAGATACCAAATAAGAGCTGTCAGTAAACAGCAAACTAAATTCAACTCAAATGATTGCCTGGGAAATAAATCCTTGCTTTTCATTTACAAAACAATATAACTGGTCCAAATGGAAAGAAGTTACAAAAAACAACTTTAAGTTGATGGAATTTAAAAATCTCATGAATAGGGTAGGAAACATTGTTGAAAATGAAGAAATTGCTTGTTTCAAGCAATTTCTCCATTTTCTACAATGTTTTCCAAAGTTGTTTCCTTTAGGGTCGTCAATAAGCGGAAGCTAGTTAACACATTCCCACATAACAAAAGCAGGATGGTTAGGGAATGGGTTAACCCATTCTCAGACAACAAAATATTAATATGCTGGTCCAATTCCATAGGAGATGCAGATGAAAAGTTTAAGCTGATTAAATTAAATAATTCTTCATTTATGGCAGAAAACATTATGGACAATGAAGGAATTGCTTCAACCTTTTAACAATTTCTTCCAAAAATTTCTCCAAATCGCTTTTCTTGAAGGGTGTCAAAAGGCAGCAATTTTTAGGGAAATGGTTTACCCATTACCTCCTTATCTCTTTTTTCTACACTCTAGAGAACATAAACTGTAGAAAACATAATGAGAAAAGGAGAAGTTGCTTGTAGCAAGGAATTCCTTTTCATCCCCAAAATTAATCGCCTTCTGCAACTTTCATTTAAGACCAGTCTAAGGTTTTGCCTGGTAAGGGGTTATGAGGTTGACTAACATTGTAAGACCCATTATACATGAGCAAATGTTCAAAACAAAACTTAAGTCATTGCAGAGATGTAGAAATTATTGCACACTAAACTTGAACAAAATGTTTTCAAAGTCTAATGATGACTTTCTTTTGAATACCCCTTTAAAAAATATATATCATGTTATTTCTTTAACATTATTTCAAAATTTATGAGCACAAAGTTATTCCAGAGAAATTTATAACATAATCCATCAAAGTAAACGAAAACAAATGAGAGATAAAATTTAGACCTTTGTCATAATAAGTTCTTTGACAAAATAAGTTAACAACCCCTTAACAATTTCCTGTTCAATCCATGGTTTTTACGTCCCTGTGTTTTTACATTCTCCCTTTCTTCCTTTACCACAATATTTTCTATCCTACTGAATGATTATTTTTAAGATAAAATTGACTTTTAATTGTCGTCTGCAAAACCTTTGATTTTAGACGGGTCTAAAATTTGGCAAAACAGTAACATATTTATAGGATAACCTATTTCAAGTACGTGTATTTGATGATGTTGGACATATTTTTACATGTCAATATGACGATAATAATCCTGTTTCAGATAGGAGAGTTTTTTTGTTGTTTTTTTCTGTAGTATAATTCTTTATCCATTACTTTTTCTATGTTATAGATAAATATTACTTATGTTAAGGAATAGATATTGAGGAAAATGGCTGGTAAAAAATAAGTAATCTTTCCACATAAGACTTCATTCTAATATCACTTTACATAATATGCATCTGTCAAGGTTATTTTTAATGCAATATTGGTTGAAACAAATAATTTGAAATTAAGCTGTCGGTCTAAAACAACTAAGTTTTAAGTTTTCTTTTTGAATAACTTGCACGCAAGTATTTCTTCAAATAGCAAACTTAAAAGTTGAAAAGTCGATGTTTTCGTCTGGTATAAAACCGTCATCCTCCGTGGTTCACGGAGTTTTATCAAAATTTGCTACCCGTACAAAGGGAAGTCACTCTAACGACTCTGGGTCAAAGGGAAGCAAACCACGTTTTCGGAAATGGCTATTACAAGACGACAGTATTTGAGACGAAATTGAAACGAGTTGCAGACGACAATTTAAAGTTTGTGAAATTTTAGATTATTTCTTCCCTCTTGACAGAAGGAAATGTTTGAAATAAATAAATTGCTTGTTACTAGCAATTTCTTCATTTTTTTCACAAACTTTTCCCAATATTCTTTTTTTTTTCTGTGCTTGTTTGTCTTTTTTAGGGGCGTCAAAAAGCATCAACGTGTTGGAATGGTTAAATACTATTGGTTATTGATTTCATTTTAAAGCGTTTTTTCCTTTCTTATTTAGGACTCCGTTCTCAAAACAACGCATTTATCAAAACAAAATCTTTGTGGGCAATTTTTTTTTTAGAAATATCCTATTATGTGTCCTTGTTGATAGAATGAAGGCTAAAAGGATGGTTGAGTCTTAAAAGTTTAAATTAAATGAAATATTTATTATAGATGTAAGTCAATCTAAAAGAAAAGATAACTAAATAAATTACATATTATAGAAAAAATAGGGACCAATCGAAACGATCTGAAGTAAAAATGTATTTTGATTGATTGCCCTGTAGTATATAGTTGTTCTCTTTAATTCTTCAGGAAAATACTTGCCAAATATGGACTGTCAGTTCTTAATGCATTATATTCAATGGACGATGTGCAGTATCTGCGAAATCTTTTTGGTATTAACTTATCTATTGATTTATAATTATAGCTGTAAATAGCATTTTTACTGTTCTGCTCTTAGATTCTTCCATGTAATATGGCCATTCTATCACAAGCCGTTTAAAGAGGCATAATTTTTACAGTCTCAAGTGTTTACTTTCTACCTTAAACATGTTTTGTGTTTTGTTTCATGAAAAAAATATATCTGTGATAAAAGGAACTGGGATTATACTACATAAATAGTTATATTTTTCAGAGAGTTATTGGTGCGAATTATGTTTTCGGGGGTTCTGCAGTCCTCGCGAAAATGCACTTTGCGTTTCAGTAATAGAAACAGCACCCGTTAACTTAACTTTTTTGTCCCTCTTTTCTAAACATTAAATCAAAGTACTGAAAGTACTGTAAGCTAGCAAAGCATGTTTTGTTAAGTAATGTTATTTGCTAAAGGTTATCATGACAAATAAACGAGGTTAAAGTAGCCCACGAGTAAACCCATTACAACGTGATAAAATCTTAGACTGGTTCAAATTGAAAGAAGTTGCAGACGACAATTTCAAGCTGGTTGAATTTAGAAAATCTTCCCCTTGTTGGGTAGAAACATTGTGGACAACAATGAAGAAATCGCATGTAACAAGCAAAACCTTCATTGTCCACAATGTTTTCCGAAGCTTTTCTCTTGAGAATCTGAAAAAGGAATTGAGTAGGGATGGGTTAAATAGCATGTTTTTGAAAGAGTACTCTACAATTTGAACAGAGTTTGCAATATTCTTGAAATACATAAGAACAACTTTTTATGGCGTAGGCAGTTAACGGAATTAGTTGTTAAACCTCCAGTGGCAGTTTGCACTCGTTGAACTTTGAGGCGACCTCAAAATTTTGTCTATTAACTTAAGCTATCAAAGCCGACACTTTGCTAGCTAAAATTGCATTATTATAATCTTATGATATATAATTATTATGATAAAATCTTATTCAAATTAATTGAAAATATCTGCTGTTTCCTCCGAAATCAACCTTCATACATATGTTTGTTGACTGTTTATTTGTCCATTTCCTATGTTTATAATTCATTTACATATTGTAAAAATAAATCTTCACTATTGGAGAAATTGTTCATCTGACAGTGAGCATGATAAGGAATCTTATTGGTCAATCGCGCATTCTAAGAAAAAAAATCAAATGACCAATCGCGTTGTCATTTAATTTACCTGTCGACCAATGAAATCATTCATTTACACAAAAAGCAAAAGGAAAAGTAAACTCCTACATTGTTTATTACCTATAGGTTATTTTAACGACTTAAATGTCGTAACTACCGCCCATTAAGTTTAAGTCGTCAACCAACTAGTCTACTTTTTTGTTAGATGCTACTGGCCATAAATTTTACAAAATTTCGCCGTTAAAAATTGAAGCGGAACTTCTTGCTGGAGTCGATGTGCGTGGTCATCAGAGTAAGTGTGGGGGGGCAGCGATTGGTCCATTGACGAATTGCTTGCCGCATTGATATGAAACGGCATTAATTTACAAACAGTATGGTCAGTAGCATATAACAATATGTAAAATGGTTTGTTGGCAACCTAAAGGCCGTAACTGCGGTTTAAATAATGTGTAGTTACGATGCTTCAGTCCCCAAACTAACAGAAATACTTCAAATGAATGTCGTCCAATGTTAGAGATCAAAGTTCGCTTCCGGTCAAAATTAAAGATTGTTCTGGTTAATTGGTTCTTTGACAAAGTGATCCGTAATTTGTTCCGATATTAAATTTGATCCTTACTATCTATTCCTTTCCTGTTTATTGAAATTTTAGACTGGTCCAAACTTAAACAGGTTGCAGACGACAAAGAAAATTGGATGCAATTTTTAATAAAACTACCCGATATGGTAGAAAATATTTTGGGAAAAGAAGGAATTGCTTGTTACAAGCAATTTCTTTTTTTTTTCCAACAATGTTTTCCAAGTAAAAAATCACCTAGATTTGTACAGGTAAGGGTTAAATAAAGTAAATCCAAAACTTACTGAACTGATTAAGCATTCAATCATGCTCATCAGCAGTTTTCCTTTTATACCTACTTCGATTCGTATTCTTTAACTATTTTATTTTTTTGTAAAGTTTTAAAATATACTCTTGTTTCTTGGAAAATAAATAAAGATAGTTCGATTGTTTAACTTGTTTTTTTTTTTTTTTTTTTGTGTGTGTGTGTGTGTGTGTGTGAAGTTTTAAAATATATTCTCTTGTTACTTGAAAAATTAAATAAAGATATTTCAATAAAGAATTTGGCTCGATGTTAAAATCTTTGCGGTTCAGAGTTCACGAATCGGCGTTGTCAATTCAAATTGATATCGAAAGTGAACTTCAACCTCAAACACTATGTTAATCATTTGCTATTTCTTTCACTCTCACTCTCTCCTTAATTTATTTTTTTTTCTTTTGTTTGCTTGTTTGTTTTTTAATTTTTTGTATTTTTATTTTTTTGTTTGTTTGTTTTTTTTTTTTTGTTTTTTTTTTTATTTATTTATTTTTTTTTGTTTGTTTGTTTGTTTTTTATTTAGGGGGGGGGGGTGCCCTAAAGAGATTTTTCATTTAACTTGTTCCTGTTCAAACCCGGGATTTTACGTTCCTGTGATTTTATACTTGAGAAAACATTGTGGACAAAGAAGTTGTTACAAGGAATTTCTCCATTTCCAATAATATTCTATCCCACATAGGACGGTTTCAATTTCAGATATCATCCATAAAGTGTCCATAAATAATCAATCTTTATGTCGTTCTCAATTTTCGATTCGAAGACAACTAAGAGTTCTTTAATGACAGGACTTGATCAAGGTTGACTTTGTTCTTCGGACAGCCGATGAACTCCGTTCTCACATTCGATAATTTCAGACCTTTACACTGATTTATAACATCCTTACAATTATCTATAACTCTAACTTTAGTATTCACATTCCATTTATACAATGTTCTTATCCTATCTGTTTTATTCTTTACCCCATTCCATCGAAAACACCCTAAAACAACACTTATTTTTTTCAATTGGGTGACCTGTACATAGGCAGAGCCAATGTGCTCTCGATAGCTTGTTTCAGAGCTTTTCTTCTATTCATATAACATAGTTCATACTTCATTTACCATTAAATCAATAATCTTATTATTTATCGCTTAGTCTTCAGCCACACTTCATTACCATTCAAAAAATATATATATACGGAGAACTTGTCTATGGGTGACGCCTGGTCTAGGGAGAGCCGTGGTACCTCCGTGCTCTTAATGGATTATTTCAGAGCTTTTCTTTTATTCATAAAACAAGTTCATACTTCATTTACCATTAAATCAATAATCTTATTATTTATCGTTTAGTCTTCAGCCACACTTCATTACCATTCAAAAATTATATATACGGAGAACTTGTCTATGGGTGACCCCTAGTCTATAGGGAGAGCCTATGTACCTCCGTGCTCTTGATGGATTATTTCAGAGCTTTTCTTTTATTCATATAACATAATTCATACTTCATTTACCATTAATTCAATAATCTCATTATTTATATCGTTTAAGTCTTCAGCCACACTTCATTAACATTCAAAAATTATATATATTTGGAGAACTTTTCTATGGGTGACGCCTGGTCTAGGGAGAGCCGTGGTACCTCCGTGCCCTTAATAGATTATTTCGAGATTTTCTTTTACTCATATAACAAGTTCATACTTCATTTACCATTAATTCAATCATCTCATTATTTATCGTTTTAATCTTCAGCCCCCCTTCATTACGTTTCAAAAATATTAATATACGGAGAACTTTTCTATGGGTGACGCCTGGTCTAGGGAGAGCCGATTTACCTCCGTGCTCCTAATGGATTATTTCGGAGCTTTTCTTTTTTTCATATAACATAGTTCATACTTCATTGACCATTAATTCAATAATCTTATTATTTATCGTTTTAATCTTCAGCCACACTTCACTACCATTCAAAAAATATATATATACACGGAGAACTTTTCTATGGGTGACGCCTGGTCTAGGGAGAGCCTATGTACCTCCGTGCTCTTAATGGATTATTTCAGAGCTTTTCTTTATTCATATAACATAGTTCATACGTCATTTACCATTAATTCAATAATCTCATTATTTATATCGTTTTAGTCTTCAGCCACCCTTCATTACCATTCAAAAATTATATATATACGGAGAACTTGTCTATGGGTGACGCCTGGTCTAGGGAGAGCCGTGGTACCTCCGTGCTCTTTTTCGTTTATTTCGAAATTTTCTTTTATTCATATAACATAGTTCATACTTCATTTCTCATTAATTCGTTTATCTTGATAATCTTGATTCGTTTTCGCGCTAAGTAAACCACAGCTGTCGATACGCCGTAAAACCCCATACATTTTCACCGTAAGGTGCCGAAATTCTGGACGTTGGTTGTTTCAGTAGTCATTATTAAGATATAAATGATATGAGCGCATGCGTGACATTTCCAACTATTACACATGTGCGCCAAGTAAATCTCAGATCAGCCTGTGTAACCACACAGTCTGATCAGAGTCTTCACTCTGCGCTCTGTAGATAGATACTGACCCAAAGCTTCTTTAAACAAAAAGCGAATGTTCTAATTGCCCCGAATGACTTTTTAGTGTGCTCAATGTGAGCGAGTCACGCACATGCGAAATGGTTGGAAATGTCACGCATAGGCTCATATAATATTCTAATGTAATGCAGTTGACTGATGGCTTGTCGCGCCCACTGAGCTCCGATAGAAAATTCTTCTTCGATATTAAACAACGTTATTTCGCAAAATTTGTTGCCAGTAACATCTACTTGTTGTTTAACGACCACAACGTTGTAAATGCAGCTTGAATAAGCTGTAGCTTATTCAACCAAAAGAAAAAAATACTTCACATAATATCGATCAATGTCGGAGTTAAAAATTTCACTTCTGTTCTAAATGAATGATTTGATTGTTTAATTGACAGTCGCGATCCACAACCTATAGCCATTTGTGGAACCAGTGGTTGATTTGTAGGACACATAAGATCTATTATGAGATTTTTTTCAGAAAAGCTAATCTTCATAGGGACCGGAACAGAAAAAAAATTGAGCGAGCCTCGGCGAACCTAAAAACTTTCCAATTCTAGACCATGTTAAGATGAGTTTGTCACGTAGAAATTCAAGTAACTCGATTGTTTTTCTCACATTTATCTTCTAGATAAAAATCAACTTTGCAAAAAGTAGTTTTTTGTTTTACAAGTTTTATTTGGCGTAAGATTACGAATTACTCAGTGACTAAACCTTGTCATGCTGAAATAAAATCCTGTATCGAAATGCAAAATCAAAACAATTATAATTCAAAGGACTGACAGCCCTGGAAGGTCTTATTAATGATCAATATTTCTGTTGCAAATTAATCATTTAAGCAACTATTGGTTAAAGGAGACAATCAGGAGGTGTAGGCCAAGATCAGACTGCACTTATGTGAATTCTGATCTTATCTATACCTCCTTCCAAAACAGACAGACAGGTTCAACATGACAAGATTTAAAACTATAAGTATTGCAATAAGTACACTCTTGACCCCGTCGATTCGTGATGATACTTTCAGGCGTTACGAATTACTTTGTGAGCATTTAACCTCATATCTTATATCTAGTCTCAAAATCGGTTCAAATGGCCCAGTTATTCAAGACATTCAGTTTCTCAAGGCTATGGTTATTGATGCGTTTAAAATATAATCCTAGCGGCGGCACCGAGAAACGGTTTTTTAAACAGTTATTTAAATATCGATTATATGCATCATATGTAGCCAGCTATAGCTGCTATGTATTATATTTAAATCGTTTCTCCTATTATGAAGCGCCGATTTTAGCGCAAATCTTAGGTTTAAGCTTAAACATGCACAAAAACAGTTGTAAAATGAAATGAATGCAGTTACATTCTCCGTGCATGTATCAAAGTAAACCCTCCTCTCAATCGTGTTCTTAATAGCAGCGATCGTCTATGGCGTTGACAATATGTGCGTGCGTAAAACGCAGTACACAAAGGCAAACCAATCAACATATCTTGTCTCGGAAATGAATCACTTTAGCTTTAACATAGTCAAAATAATCGAAGTGATTCCGTTTTATATGCGGTTTTTGACTTGAGTTTCCATATCTATTATAATACTCATATTGTAGGATATTCTCTGTCTGTCCTACCTTTTGAAAGCGAGATGCACACGTAAAGGTTGTTTCTAATATTAGTAACACATCTCTTAAACGATCGCTGTCATTCGCTCGACATACACA
The DNA here is from genome assembly GCA_946902895.1 of Fragum fragum. Classification (NCBI taxonomy): domain Eukaryota; kingdom Metazoa; phylum Mollusca; class Bivalvia; order Cardiida; family Cardiidae; genus Fragum; species Fragum fragum. The sequence continues at coordinate 50,564,684 of OX336370.1, forward strand.
GTACTGTCACAAGGCGCGGCGGTTAAATGTCTAACCTGAAGGACACTCGGTTTGAAAATTTACTATCCGATTTAATCTTGTGGACACTCTTTCATCTTACAATGTGAGAATAGTATATACGTATCCCAATCGTCAATCATGGGATGTCATGGGTTCGGTCCCCCGGCGGCACATAGCCTTTCTGACATTTGTCTCTCACCAATGGTTTGATAATCGTAAACCTAAGTGAGATAGTAGCTGGAGTCTAGGAAAGGATGCAATGGTGGGACTGGTACATGATTAACCAGGAATCCATATTTGGGTGCTCAATCCGCTGAGATTTGACTGAAAAATTGATAGAAGCGGCGTTAAATCCCATTCAAACAAAGAAACAGTATACTTCGTAAACTTTCGGTGTGTAAATGACAAATAATCGTTTAATCAATTAATATCAAGAAATGATTGGTTGATTTCTTGGGGTTTAACGCCACTTCTATCAGTAACGCGGCTTCAGTACCTAACAATGGATTTCTGGTATTTCTCACACCAGTACTACCACTACATCCGTTCCTAGCATCCAGTTGCTATCCCAATTGGGTTTACGAGTGTCCACCCATTGGTGGGAGGCAAATGTCGGAAAGGATATTTGCCGCCGCCGGGGATCGAACCCATGACAACCCACGATTGAAAATTAGGAGTCTGGTGCTAATATCTAAAAGGAGGAATTGTTTTGTCTTGTGACATCATTGACGGATCACTGGGCCCGCCCACTGACTCCGTTGACAACGCTTATTGACTACGATAGGGGGTATCTTTTCGGTAGCAAACGTCATTATTTTTTCAAGGTTTATATCCAGAACCTCTGACCTCTCGTTGTATCAAAATGACATGAAAATAATATTTTCCAGTTTTGTTATTTACAAAAGAAAATTAATCTCCTGTATCATGTACTTTCCTTTTTATGGTCGCTGTAATAGCGCAGTTGGTAGCGTGTCAGAATCTCAATCAATCAGGGTTCGATTCCCGGTTTCGGCAAATATCCATTCCATTTGTCTCCTACCAATAGGTGGTTAGTCGTAAACCTATGTGGGATGAGCAGCTGGAGGCTCTGAAATATGTAGTGGTAGTACTGGTGTAGACCGGGAATCAATGGTAAGATGCTCCAGCCGCCGCTATTTCACTGAAATACTTGTGAAGGTGGCGCAAAACTCTATTCAAACAAGCAACCATTTAATTGTGCACAAAACATAACAATGATACACCGTTTGCTATAGAAAGGTCGTGCTGGAACGCAGTTAGAACTCATGTAAATTTAGAAAAGCAAGAGAGTAACCACGCCACGTGCATAAATGACCAATCGCTGGCCCTGTCTACTTACAACGTTAGCGCCACCCACTGACTCTGAAGATGAATTTATGGAGACGGGTTTTAGCTTTTAGTGCAAAACATTACAGAATCCGAATTAAACCATTTGTATGGTAAGTGTGAAATTGGAAGATTTTCAAACGAGCATAAGACCTCACACAACTGTCAAAGCCGTGAAATAGTGTGTCTTACTGCGCCACGCCATTATCTAAATAAAGACTCAATTCAATAGCGCGAAACTGGGTATTTCCATTCACATTTCTGCTCTACTTGTACGGGTTAATGCAAATATCTATTCAATTGTGTTTGTCCCGGGATAGAAGGGTGCTTGGTATGATATTCTTAATATTTAATGGAAGTTTTTTTTCTGATACGTTTCTCTTTTCCCTCCCTTTCTTTCTATTTTTTTTTTTCAAATTCATTCCCTTCTTTCTGTCTATCATTATGTCTATCTTTCTGTCTTTTCTTTATTATAATTCATTCTTTTTCTCGCTTGTCTAAATTATTTCGGTAAATTCTTTTATATTATTTCTACGGGTACTTGTCCAAACAGATCGACAGGTACTCTTGAGTCTCAATAAAAACCCAGAAACTATTTTATTTCATAGGGGACTCGAGGTCAGCGGGGTCGAATGCGTTTACATGCAGAGACCTTTATAAAACAGACTGTGCGTATAAAAACTTCAATGCCAGTCCAAATTGACAGATCGCTGACTACTGACTTCGCTGGACACGCCCTCTGACTCCGACAGGAAGTTCAACATCAATATCAAACAACATTGTTTTGCAAAATTAATGGCTAGTAACTCACAACAAAATAGTAAATGGTTAGTAGGCGATCTAAATGTCATAACTTCAGCTTAACCCGTTCCCGTTTTTGTAAATTTTAGACCAAATTGAAAGAGTTTGCAGACGACAATGAAAATTGGATGCAATTTGAAGTGAAACCATCCTATGTGGTAGAAAATATTGTGGGAAAAGAAGAAATTGCTTGTTACAAGCAATTTCTTCTTTTTCCGCAATGTTTTTCAAAGTATTAAAATCACAGCAACGTAAAATCCCGTGTTTGTACAGGAAAGGGTTAATAAAGCTGTAGTTACGATGATCAAGTCGCCAAACTAACAACGGTTTTCAAATAAATGTCGTCTAACATCGGGTCTGAATTAATATTTTTATCGGTTGATTAGTTCTTTAATTGACAGTCGCTAGTCGTCAATAGTGAGTAATCAAAGGCAATATGTTGCTATATATTAGGAATATTTAGTTACGATACAATATCTTGTTGTTTTGGTTTTTTTTGAGATGCGGAGGAATTTATGATATTTCACAAGATCGAAGGGCGAGTGGAAAATCATATTTTCTACCGCAGCGAGAAGCAGATACAAGGCTAACAAAATTCTATAAAATATTACTGAAATTTTACGTCTGCTACATCCTACCCCTCTTTTATCATTTTTTTTTCTTTCTTTCTTTTTGGACCAGAACCACCGGCCTCCGATAGGAAGTTTGACCTGATATTTAATGGCGCTATTTTGCAAAATTATTAGCCGTGCAAAAAGGGAAAATGGTTGGTGACCTGACCTAAACGTGGTAACTACAGCTTGAATAATCAGTAGTTATGATATCAATAAAAAATGACGACCAATGTTTGGTTTCAAAGTTCTCTTCCACTTTAAATGAAAAATATGATCTGTCTTTCGACTGCTTGATTAGCAACAGCGATCCGCCAGCTGATCAATTACTGGCCCCGCCATATTAATCAATTGGCCCCACCCACTGACTCTGACAGGAAGGTTAGCTTCAATTTTGAACGGCGGTATTACGCAATATTTAAAGCCAGTAGCATGTAGAAAAAGTAGAATGGTTGGTTTGGCGACCTAGACGTCGTAACTACAGCTTGAATAAGCTGTAGTGACGACGTTTACGTCGCCAAACAAACAATCAGTAGTTAGGACGTTAAGGTCCGCAAACCAACAAAAATCGTATCAAAAATAGTGGTCAATGTTGGAGTTCAAATCCAATTCTGGTCTTAATGAATTATTTCATTGGTCCACTGATAATTTGATTGACATCTTTGATCTATCAATGCTATACACGCCAGTGGTCCAATTCCAACATAGATCTATAACGGTTTCGCGTCGAAAGACGTCGCAATCACTTTATTCACCGCAAAGGCCTGTTCGTTTATTGTCTAATGGTGCGAACACTGATAGATAGATATATCGTTTATTCAGAAATTAAGGCAATATTGCATATCAAACCACATAAATATACAAACATTTACAATGTCAATGATGGTAAAAGTACATGCAGATGTCGATTCTCGAATGTTTAGATATTTTTAAACATACTGCTGGCGAGAGAAGGTTAGGTGTTATCAATTCATTGCAAATTATAGTGTTCAAATGACCTCGACTTTGTTTAGTTGAAAGGAATAATAATATTGCGGTCTTCATGTACGCGAGATACCGTTGTGTGTGTTGCCGGCACCCACGACCGTATCTCGCCATAGTTAGTGCAAGGGAGGCAGCAAGTATTCTTATCTTCAAAGCTGCGGGCATTGTTATGTCCCTTGCACCATGTCAGTTTTTGTTGTTGTTTTTTTAATCGTTTTTCTTTGATTGATAAGAAACCCCGCAACTACAGCTTAACTAAAGCTGTACTCACGGCGTATCTGAATCAATAAACAAATAGTAATTATTAGTCCCCTATATCTCCCTTGCTGGAAACGAAATACAAGGTGAGATATTTGGAGTAATCATAATTTAGATAGAAGGCAAAATGATATTGGTGTAAAAGTACATGTATATCAAAATACATGTTTATGACAAATGTGATATCGGCCTACTACAAGATCTCGAAATGATGCTTGACCATATTTATATGAACACTTTAGATAGGGAGAGAGAGTGCATTCGTGCATCACTCAATATATATGTATTGTATGATACTGAAGTACACTGACCCCCTTTGTTTGAATTTGTTTGTTTGAATGGGATTTTCCGCCGCTTTTAACAATGTTTCAGTTCTATCGCGGCGGCTGGAGCACCTACCAATGGAATCCTGGTATTTCTCACACCAGTACTACCATTACATCCTTTCCTAGCCTCCAGCTGCTATCCCACATAGGTGTACGATTATCGACCCTTTGGTGAGATACAAATAGTCGGAAAGGATGAGTGCCCCTTTGTTTGAATCCAGATTTATAATTTTTGACATATATATTTCAGGTGTCAAATCGTAAATAAGCTTGGTGCAATTTTTCACCAGCCATGGGTAATTTTCCCGGGTCGTCTAGACAGGTAAGATCTTCAATACTCGTTCACTTTTTTAGGCGTATACAATTAGTTCTATTGAATCATTTTATGACCCTTCAAGCGAACAGGGATCCAGTCTGAATGTTCCGTAAAACGAATATTTAAAAAAATAATTAGCGTCAGGAGAGGTCAATCAGAATGTGTATTCCGAAAATAATAACCTGATAAGTAAGAATGATTATTTCGAATTCTGAAAATCGTTAATGCGCAATCTGAACATGGTCGATACTTTCCCAACCTCCTGAAGGTTCTTTTTGTAGCTGTTATTGTTGTTGTTTGTAGATCGGCTCCATTTATCCGTTCCATAATCTGTTCACTCGTAACCAATAACCATTAATTCATTACTACTAAATTGATTGAATTAAATGGGTTTCAACGCTGCTTTTAACAGTATTTCAGTCATATCGCGGCGGCTGGAGCGCCTAACAATGGGTTCCTGGTATTTCTCACACCAGTACTATATACCATTACATCCTTTCCTAGCCTCCAGCTGCTATCCCACTTAGGTTTACGATTATCCACCCATTAGTGAGAGACAACTGTCGAAAGAATATGTTCCACAGCCGGGGATCGAACCCATGACACCCTAGATTGAAAATTAGGAGTCTGAAGCGCTACCGCCTGCGCTATGACGGCGACCCCCTTACTACTAAAGCAGGTGGATAAACGTTAACCTTAGTAGGATGACAAGCTGAAGGATCGAAAAGGATCTGTTCCATAAAACAAATATTTGAAAAATATGATTGGCATCCGGAGAGGTCAATCAGAATGTGTATTCCCATAATGATGCCTAATAAGTAAGCTTGATAATTTCAAATTGTGAAAATCGTTAATGCGCAATCTGAACATGATCGATACTTTCCGAACCTCCCGAGGGTTCTTGTTGTTGTTGTTTGTATGTTTGTAGATCGGTTCTATTTATTTATCTGTTTGCTTCAAACAACCACAATCCGTTCACTCTTACCCCAAAACAATAAATTCTTTAATACAAAAGCAAGTAGATAATCATTAACCTAACCTAAGTTTAGGATGAGCAGCTGGGGGCTTGAAAAGGCTGTTGAGATAGTGTGTGAAAAAAACAGGAATCTAGGGTTAGATGCTGCAGCAGCCGCGATATTATTGAAAAGCTGTTTAAGTAGCATTAAACCCCATTCAACAAATCAAATATAAATGTTGGAATCGCTGTCCCCGATCACTGACTCCGCTGGTCACGCCTACTGAATCCGACAGGAAGTTCCGCTCCGATGTTATTCGGCCTCATCTTGCAAAATGTATGTTCAGTAACATATGACAAAAAATAATTGTTTTGGTTGGCCAACTAAATGTCGTAACTACAGAATGAACAAGCTTAAGTCGCCACACCAACATAAAATTCTTCACATAAATATCGAACACTGCCGGAAATCACAGTACACTGTCGGTCTAAGTGAATTATTAGAATTGCCAATTGATTCTTTGAATGAAAGTAGAGATTGGCCGATCTACACTCGGACAAATCGAAGCTTTTTGTTGTAGTAGTATCCGGTCATACAAGACCTCCTTATGACCAATGAAAGTTCATGTTTGTGTATTCCGTTTATTCATCGTCGCTACCGTAGCACATGCCCTTATGAGCGACGCTCCCAGAAGATGTTTTGTTATTACGGGGGAAAGTGCAAGGATACAAGAAGAAACTACCGAGAGCCCCGCTTGGTTCTTTAAAGTACTCGATGCATTGCACCGTCACACGTCTCGGTTTAACGTCTCATTCGAGACTCGAACCCGTGATCTTGAAATTTGAAGTCAAGTGCTCTACAACTAGTCAACATTGTAAAGGAATTTGCTAACCTATGCTTTCTTATCTTAAGATCTCCGTCCGTTTAACTTGAACTGTCCTCAAGCATTGTGTTGCTCGATTAAAGTTCCAAGTGATCTTGGAGATTCCAGGTTTTTAAAATCTATCCAACACGATTTTTTCTTGACCAATTAGAAGTAGCTACTCATGATTGACAAATAGCGGCTGTCAATCAAATAACCAGTCATATAGATCTGAAATGAGTTTTGAACTCAAACATTGTCCGCCATTTCTGTTAACCTTGTTTGTTGGTTTGCGACTAAAACATCTTAACTACAGCTTTTTCAAGCTGTAGTTACGACGTTTAGGTCGTCGGCCAGCCATTTTACTTTTTTGTGACATGCCACTGGCAATACAATTTGCGAAATAACACCGTTAAAAATCGACTTTTTTTCGGAGCCAGTGGTTGTAAGCTAACCCAGTAAGTATACAGACGGGGCCAGCGATTAATAAACTAACTCGACCTCCTTTTCTATCTATATTCGATGCGATCCTATAACAACTCAAGTAAAGTTACAAATGATCGAGTTGATCCACGGTTGTTTACTTCTGTGCGATTAACCTTAATCACTATCACCTGTCGATCAATTACATAAAGCTTTTCTTCTCAGTTAACTCGACTTCCTTTTCGATCATTATTCGGTCCGATCCTCAATGTAAACTTTTTTATCTCAACGCGAAAGTGTTGGTTTTTTTTCTTATCACTTTTCGAGTAAGGCTTATTCTTACTAATCCGAACGTGATAGTTCACGGATCTCGGCTGCCGATCAAACAATCAATCTACCTATCTAATCGTTCTTAAGAACGGAAATGCTCTCCGAACTCCAACTTTCACCGACACTTTTGTGAAGCCGCGACTCAAACGTCGTACCTACAGGTTTTTCAGGTTGTAGATACCAGGAATATATCGCCAACCAACAATCTGTCTTTGTTATGTCATGTTACTGGCCGTTTTTGTTTTTTCGGTTGTTGTTTGGTTTTGACAAAGCGGGATCGACACAACCCTTACTAACTCGACAGTCTCCTCGGTACTCGCTCGATACGCGATAGCTTTAGCTGATCCGGTCCATGTAAAGCGTTCAGAAGTAAACAGAAAAATAGACATTAAAGCGGCTCTTGCACAGATTATGAAAGAATCATTCAGGCTATCAATTTTCAAATTTCTACAGGGAAAAGACTAGCAGGGGCCAAGTCGCCCATGGCCCCTAAATTTTGGGCTGGGCCCCTGAAGTTTTGGAGAAGATGCCAATACCTCTAATGTTGAATATTGTATTTTTGCAGCCTGGGCCCCCAAGTTCAAATTGTTAGTCTTTTTCCCTGAAATTCTAATTGTAATGTTTTGTGACATTTATTAGAAGGCGATTAAGCTTATTTTGCAATGAAGATGACAGTTCATAACTTTAAAAAAAAGCAAAAATATTTGGCGTCACAAGACTCCAAAAAGTCTAAGATGTACAACCCGAATGGAACTTGAATTAATCGGGTAATTTTGTCAGTCGATTGCGTTATTTGTGGTTTCAATGACGTATCAATTACGTCACTGACTTCCGCTAGCGATACAGTCGTAATCGACATCACTCTAAGACTAGGTGAAAATGAAATTATAAGTATTGGAAAAGCAGACAATTTTCCTATATCAATTTTCACGAAAATCTGTTCAAGAGCCGCTTTAAGAGCCTCTCTCAATGACTAATGCAGACCGGTTACCAACTTGTTTTAATATATTTGTGGTGTTGACTGGATACGCAGTGTGAACCCAACATAAACGAGTTAAAAAATTACGATCAGCTTTATAACAAGAGTATCGTCCGCTCATACGTCGCTCGGCTGCAGATGCTAGAATCAGAACCTTTTTGTTAAAAAAAAAATCTGTGCTGAATTGAAAAAGAAATGATAAACAGACAGACATTTAATTCGTATTTAGGCCACTGTCCCATATCACAGAAACATGCAATGAACGAAACAATAGAGTGTGACAATACAATAAGGAATATAGTGAAATTGATGAGTTTGTTTCCAACAAAAAAAATCAAACTGGGTTAAAAAAAAAACCATTCTGTGCTAAAATTGCAACAAGAAATAATAATAACATTATCTCCGGCTGAAATCGGGTACTTTTTCCTTGGCTTATGTAACAAGAAAATGTTTAATTTACTGGAGCGAGCAGTCGTTGTTTGTTTTGTTTGTTTTTTGTTTCTTTTTTTAACAATGAAAAAATTTCGTGAAGTTGGTATTTATTACTTCCTGTTTAAAATGGGTGAGTGATTTTATATGGTGCGTTATTCATTTATCCGTTCCATGTTTGTTTTCTTACAGTCTGGGAGTTCATCAAGACCAACAAAGAGTCGCTTTAATAAGGTATGTTACATGTAAGCCTCGCCTTAACACAATACATAACATTAACCCATTCCCACACAGTGAAACTTCTGGACGATCCCAAAGAAAAACATTTTGGAAAACATTATGTAAAATGAAGAAATTGCTTGTAACGAGCAATTTCATCATTTTAACACAATGTTTTCTATTGAGAAGGTTGAAAATGTCTAAAATTTCATAAAATTTCACAAACTTTAAATTGTCATCTGCAACGCCTTTCAGTTTGGACCAGTCTAAAGGTTTGTCGTATGGTGATGAGATAAAACATCTCGAAATTTAACAACATTGTCTTCTACTTTAATTTTTAAATGTTACTTGCGTAAGATTTTTATTACAAAGAATATAATACAAAAATTAATTATAGCTTTTTAACCGATTCCAACAAAATCTCGCCTTTCTACAACTCCCAAGAAAACAGGTAGAGAAAACCTTGCGAAAATGAAGGAATTAAATTAGAAAAAAAATCGTTAGAACTTGTTTCAAGTATTTTCTTTATTGCTTACAATTTTTCACAAAGTATTTTCTTGGGTTTTTTTTAAAAAAGCAGGGTTGTACGTTAGAAACTTAAATGACCCTTCAGGGGACAAAGGACGTAAGAGAAAGTGCGAAATGTATCTATCCTGATTAGACTGCTGGACAATACAGACTGACCTGGAACCTGTGGCGAATATAGCCTTTGTTGGTCATTACGAGAACGTTGAATCGACTTTACACAGAAACAAACAATTCTCTTTAATATAACTTTTGCCCAGACCGCATAACCAATGATTTTTGATATTTCAAAATTGCCTGAAACAAGTTCTTTGTCAACGATTTTTTTTCTTCCATTCATAAATGCTCTGTAGCAGCGAGTTTTGCAATAAAACGAGTTTTGCAATTTTAATGCAAAACTCGTTTTATTGCAAAACTCGTTGCTACAATGCTCACCATTTCTCCCCGTCCTACCCGACCTAATTCAAAATGCTTCAAATTTGTTGGATGGCGAAACTTAGTGAAAAAGTACTGAAAGTACCTTAAGCTAGCAAAGCATGCTTTTGTTAAGTTATCCTCTTCGTCCAAGGATTTCATGATAAATAAACAAGGTTTAAGTAACCAAGGAGTTAAACCATTCCCACACACTCCCTCCTTTTAACGCCCATTAAGAAAATAGTTCTGGTAAACGATGTGGAAATCGAAATAATTGCTTTTAACAAGCAATTTCTTCTTTTTCTATGTTGTTTTCTACCATGAGAGATAATTTTTTAGAATTTTCAACAATTCGAATCGAAACCAAATAGATGTATTTTAGGTCTTTATAGTCGGCCCGGGATAATTGTAACCGCGGGAAAGGAGTTATGGTTAATAGCAGGAGTGACTAAATTAAAATGTAAAAAGCATGAAATAACGGTACTAGTTTATTTAGAAAAAATCTTTCTTTCGGACCAATAGTATAAAACCTGTTTAATTGACATTGATTGAGGTACCCAAGATAACAAACAAAACCAAAATGAATTGAACCCTCTCGATTCTGCTTTCTAGAGAACTCTCTAGGATCGCGAAGCTCTTGCTAACGTTACAAATGGTATCCTTCAATGTTTATATATTTAGATCAAGTGGCAAGCGCTTAAAGGCTTTTCATACCCCCATGTGTGCCTTGGAAACAAAAGCATTCAAACATAAATCATTGATTCTACGCATTAATATTTCCTAAATTAAATGTTGTACTATGTAGCTAGAAACACGGTTAGTGTTTAAATGTTTTTGGTAATAAATGAAAATTGATAATAAAATTTATTATAAAAAATCCGTTGTACATTTCTTTGTACTAGACAATGTTACAAGATGATATTCGTTGGTCCAAAATTCCCAAAATTGAACCCGTCTAAATATCATCCAGATCCGACCATAGTTACAATCAAAGTACATATTTAGATCACAAAATTGAAACGTGCACTGCTTAAGCTAGTACCAGACGACACAATTTTAGACTTGCTGAAATTGAAAGAAGTTGCAGAAACTTCAAATGTAAGGAAATTTGAAAATCTTTGTCTTCGTTGGTTGAAAACTTTTCAGAAGTTTGAAAACAATACTTAAGTCAAGCAATTTCATCCTCTTTCATAAAGTTTTCCTAGGCTTTTTTCTAGGGGTCGTAAAGCGACAGGACTGTATAGGAATAGGTTGTCTTTTACAATTTAATCAAAATCTTTTAAGGTCTTTAAACGTCTCAAGAAAGTCGGGAGGAAGGATAGTTGCACCGGTCAGTCCTCTGAGAGTGAAACCATCGACAACGTTCAAACAGATACGGGACTAGCCGCCTGGCAGGCATGCGCAGGAAGTGTTGTCTTGACAACAGCCATTTCCGTTATTAACTTCACGACTCACGAAGCTGTCCGATCACTTAACGAAGACTTCCGTGATTCAAAGGATTCCGATCTCCCAATAAGCACCCCCAATACTCTAGATTGTTACAGTGGAATTAGGCAATATTTTAATCAAATTATAAATATTTATCCCGGTTGGCAAGATTTGATCAGCAGAATATGTAACCCCCGTGAATTGAATGACGACAGATTACATTTTTGTTAGCTACGCAACTATTTCGAGTATCACACATCAACACAACAAGTTGACAACTATTGTGCAAGCCGGACTGCTGAATTAGAATTTCTATACTACTACCCTTGTTTACAATTTACTGAAGCTATTCCGCCGACGAACGGTACCACCTTGTTTGTTAACCTGTGTTCAAGCCTATGGCCTCCTGCTGAATCATTTTATAACTCAAGTAACCCGCAGACCTCCAGACTGATAGCTGTAGAGAATCTGTTTTCGGCATATTTGCATACGGCTGACGATGAAAAACTTTTCGGAGATACTTTGAACTACATCTTTGTGTCTTTAGGACTGTCTTTCGGTAGGTAAAACAAACGTTTGCCTGTATGCTCAACTAAACCAACCTGTGGTTACGGCGTTAAGGTCACCCGCCAACGAAAAGTTCCCCGTCACTTAAAAGGGTACAATCTAGGAAAGTGTGCAAATTTTTTGTGTAAGTCAGACTTGGCATACTGCAGCCTATAAATCTGTAAAAAATATGGCAGACGTTTCAATTGCTGAAAAATGATTAAACGTATCTCGGTTATATAAAGTTACATAATCTATCTATAATTTGGTCACTTAAGGCCCGTCTTAATATAGATATACATAAGGAGGGGGTAAGTGAAGTTCTCTTGAAAAAGTATTTTGTGTTTCTTTACACTTCGAGATCGAGTCGAATGCACACGATTCTTCGCCGGAAATCTTGGCCAATCCACGGCATTGACTGTTATATGCAAATGTGCTGATGGCTAAACTTTCCGGATGATTTCGTTAATCTTCGTGACCTAGCAAGATGTTTGAGTGACTAGGGAAATTTAAAACGTCATCCCTGAATGCAAACAAATTTTGCATTGTGGTGGGTCACAATTTTAAATATCGAAACTTCATTCTTGAGTTGTAGGCTTACCGTGTTCAATTATTTTGATCTTATAATTTCAATCGTCATATTTATTCATTTATGCTTTTGAGTCTGGAGTATGGTTTACTTAACATTTTCTGGTTTGTTGGTTTGTTGGGGGAATAAATGAATTTAATGCCCTGGTGGTTTGATGTCTTCGCTTTTCGCAGTGGTGAAATAGTTTAATTAACAAACAGTTGATATATCAAAATACTAATCCTAAATCACTTATGCTTGATCGTGTCTCTAATTCCTTTTTGCGTAATATTTCATTTAACAGATGAAGAGGATATTTTTTGTTTTAATCGGGATAAGAAATGAAAACCCTAATCATGAATTTATACAGAAGTGTGATACCCTAGAAAAATAAAATATCTTCATCTCTCATTTAAGAAATTATAATTATTTTTTTTTTAGTGTGTGAACCTAAAACTAAATCTGAATCTAAGTATGAATATGCTAAGCGGGTTCATACATTGGTGTAATCAAATTTAAGGTCCATTCTTTATTCACGATATTTTACTCGCCCACTGACCATCACGATTTCAAGAGAAATACAATTGCCCTTTAACATCCGGCGTGAGTTGTGCAGCGTGGTAGGATTATAACTTGCCGCTCATGGCTCAATATTATTTCCTTTAATAGGCATTTGAGAGCGTTTTAGATTTGTTTCTTCTAAGTGAATGTTCATAAATATGTATTTGGCAAAGCTAAAAATACGACCAACTATTCTAAATGGTTAATGAAATCCTGTCTTGAGACATATGAGCGCATGCGTGACATTACCAACCATTACATATATGCGCTAAGAAAATACTCAGATCAGCCTGTGCATCCGCACAGTCAGTTCAGAGTCCTCACTCTGCGCTCTGTTTATAGATGCTGACCCAAAGCTTCTTTAAACAATCAGCGAATGTTCTAATTGCCCCGAATAGCTATCCAGAGTGATCAATGTGTGCGAGTCACGTACATGCGAAATGGTTGGAAAAGTCACGCGTATGCTCATTTTATCTGACAACTAGTGACGTTACCGTCTGGTTTTAACAGTTTCCGCCCTATAAACGGTTGATTGATTGATTTGGGCTTAACGCCACTTTTAACAGTATTTCGGCCATATCGCGGCGGCTGGAGCACCTGACAATGGATTCCTGGTTTTTCTCACACCAGTACTACCATTACATCCTTTCCTAGCCCCCAGCTGCTATCCGACTTAGGTTTACGATTATCCACCCATTGGTTAAAGACAAATGTCGGAAAGGATATGTGCCGCCGCCGGGGATCGAACCGATGACATCCAATTGCCCAATTAAACGGTAAAGAAAGAACGAATGAATGGAAGGCAAGACTAAAGAAATAAAGACAGAAAGGCTTGTCATTTTGCAAGAAAACTCTTGTTCTTCTTCATCTGGCAGGAATATCGTAAAATACCAATATTTTTCTAAACGACTGGAATTTAACTTGACCGATCGCGGTTGTTAATCTAAAACTCGATAGACTATTCATTTTTTGTTTGTTTAGTTAATTTTGAGCTCTTACATTGGTAGACATAAATGTGAAGCATTTCCGTTGGTTATGCAATCTGTAGTTACGACGTTTAGGTCGCAAAGCAACCATTGCTTTGTTACATGTTACATACTATAATTTCGAAAAGTGAGGCAGTTTATGATTTAACCCATTCCCATACAGAGACGCTTTATGACGCCCCTAAAGATGAACAATTTGGAAAACATTGTGTAAAAAGAAAAAAAATGCTTTTAAAAAGCAATTTCTTTGTTTTGCGTAATGTTTTCTACCAAAAAAGTTGCAAAAAAAACCCTTGAAATATCATCAACTTTAAATTATGGTCTGCAACTCCTGTCTATTTGGACCAATCTTAAATTGGTCGTGTGGTATTGGGTTAAGTCGAACTTCCCGTCGAAGGCAGTAGGCATGACAAGCGATCCGTCAGTTAAAGATCTAGGATAACTTGTAAAATGAATTGTTTTCTATGCTCGCTGCATTGTCTATATTACAGTTCTGGTGGGTGCAGTGATCTCGGTATACTGTGGATATCGCATTGTCTCTATCATTGGCTCCATTTTGGTCGCGGTTGGGTTCTTTTTTGCTACATTCGTTGACACCGATGACGGGGCACCAGTTCAACTCTTAGTTGGTGGAATAGCCGGTAAGTTCATATGAGTAAATTAAATAAATGTGATACAATGTACGAACTTTTCTATGATTTTAAGTGAACTATACCTCCCATACAATCCCACTTTTTGATGCCCTTCAAGACAAATCTCTGAATAACATTGGGTAAATAAAGAATTTTTTTGTTACAAGCATTTCATTTATCCACAATGTTTTCCACCCTAAAATACAAAGAGTTTTAAAATTCCATCGACAGAATATAGTCGTGTACCTGTTCTTTCAATATGGACGAGTCTAAAATTTCGTCGTTAAATAATGGGTTAAGGAGTATTCCGTATGTATCATCAAATTTTCACTATAATGCTTGAAAAAATATTGTTTCATTATATGTTCGATATTAGAATTTGCAATGGGTTTCAAACCTTAGATATTGGACAAAAAGCAAAACAAAGAATTTCGTGGATTTTGGGACAAAATGCTTTACAAGGACTGAATCAAGTCTGAGATATACATGTATATACTCGATATATATAAAATCCGAGCAGAAAAAGTTTGATGTTTGGATTTTCGGAGGTGTCCGTTTCTGTCCAGATCTATTGTCGATTTTGCGCAGATCTGGCAATTTGTGCGCTTACGACCACAGACTGCTCAGAAAGGGACACATTTTCTTCCCGCTTTGCAGGTATTGTAACGATATATACATGCATATATTTACATGTATTTGTAGTTACATATCTCTCATCCGAACAAAATTCTTTGAAGGAGTATGATAGATGACCATCCAAGAATAAAGCCTGTGAATTTAGGTTGAATTTTTTTTAGTACTTTCTGAGAAGAAAAGTTTTGGAGTAAAGTTTATAAACTGACGACGGACAGCACATCATGACAATAGCTCACTGAGTTGCAGCCAGTTGAGCTAACGAGGGAGAGAGAAGGTGAGAGAGGGAGAGAGAGGAAGAGAGATAGGAGAGAGAGAGAGAGGGGGGGGTAGAGAGATGAAGCGCGTAAATATAAACATAATAGATTGAATATTTTAGGGGGACAAGCTTTTTAATATCAAGAATTATACAGTACAATTACTACGCTTGTGCTTATGTAGAAATATACTTATCAAAATTTGCTAAGGACCACTGCTTCCTTCGATTATACATGTACCATCATTACCAACAAAATATGTAGACTAATTAAGAAAATCGACTTTACAAAAATGCCCGTAGATACAAGGCATTGGAATGCCACATGCTATTTTGAAAGATAAATATTTTAGAAAATACCGAAATCTCACATGTTACCACACAGACAGTTTGACGGTTCAGTATTTCAACCAAGATGAGGAATTCGTCCAATTTGTCAGATAAATGATACAAAGAAAACATAAAATTGTTCAAACAGTTCAGTATATTAACCTTGACAAAAGATCAGGAAAATCAAGTCTTCCTTATCAAATTTTTGAGTAGTATATCGCCCAGGATATACAAAATGTGGTCATCTGACAAAACCCAAAACTATCGATCCTGAGCAGGCGTCTCAGGCTGTCCGCTGCCGAAAGCTTCGTGTTTTTCCATAATAGTTGAAAAAATAATGCTTATCTTATCTTACTATTTATGCACTTTTGACATCCAGCGTGATAGACACAAATATTTCAAATATTTTCAGTAACTCCCAGGCGATCCGCATATACCATCACGACACCGATTATATTTTCAATTGCCAGTTTGGCGCTATCAATCAAAAAGCGATATAGCGTATTTGGGAGAACTAGATAATTGCATGTGACAAGCAATACCATCTTTTATCAAAACGTTTTGTACCCAGTTGCCTATTATTTCCCTTTTACACAGAATTTTTCATTTTGTAGTCTGCAACCTCTATCAGCAGTGATAACGATCTTCATTTATTTCAATCTAATAATTTGTTTTAGGTATCGGATCTGCTTTTCTTCGTCTATCCGCTGTCGTTGCAGTGCTGGAGTACTTCAAGGAGCTCCGCATGCGTGTTATTGTGTTCAGTGGTTTGGGTGCTGTTTTGATCAACTTTTTACTTATTGGTATAACGTTCGTGAACGATGCCGAATTTTACTGGAAAACAGTATTTCGGTTCCAGTTGTTCTCCGCGGGTAAATAACTTTTCCTATAATATCTATGATATTTTATTCACCCTTTCCTGAACAATCCCTGTTCAAGTCCATATTATTTATACTTAGGTATTTTTTGTGAAAAAAGAAAGAAGAAAATGCCTATAACAAGCATTGTCTACGTTTCTTTGACTATTTTCTATCCAATAGGTTGGTTTCGTATCGAATTGCAATCACATTTTCGTTGTCGTCTACAAAGTCCTTCAAATTGGACGAGTCTTAATTTCCGATAAATTGGAAAGTATTGAAGGCTCATTTCCGCGTCAGTTAGTTTAACCGATAAACATAAGCCAAAATTTTAGACTGGTCGGAATTCGAAAAAATTACAAAAGGCATTTTCAGTTTATGATATTTTTAGCATCTTTGTAATATTTGGATAGAGAAGATTGCCGATATATATATAAGCGCATGCGTGACATTTCCAACCATTACAAATGTGCGCCAAGTAAAGACTCAGATCATCCTGTGCATCCGCACAGTCTGATCAGAGTCTTCATTCTGCGCTCTGTAGATAGAAACTGCTGAGATTCCCGCCTGGTCCTTTAACGTGATCGATGGGTGGTATCGTCACATGGGGCCTTATTTTGTCGTTTCATCGGAAACACGATTCGTTTGTTAGTTTAGTGAACATGGAAACAGATGAAACCTGCGATTTCGAAGTTTGAAGTCAAGTGCTCTTCAAATTGAGCTAATAGGGCTGACAAAAAATTGTAATATAGTCAAATAATCACTGTATTTATACATGTAACAATTCTTTATCGTATCTTACATTCTTCAATTTCAAAATATTAGGCCAATTGTACGATGATTTGATCTTGGATTCGTCTTCCGAAATTCCTGCATTCTGTTTGTCTTAAATTGGTTAACCTAAAAAAATGAACACGGGACTATTTTTGTATCATTGCACACAAGATAGTTCCATAAAGATTATCATGAAGGGATGTCTTGCTGATTTCCTATACAACGATAATATAGCTTATCAAATCTAGGATACATTAACAATAAACGAATCGAGTGCCACGCTCCCTTAACTTCGACACTCAGTTAGACTGAGAAATAAATCGACGTTAGCTTTCAAAACAGACATTGCTACATATATGGCCAGGAACTACAACAAAAATAACTCATTTGGCGACCGAAACGTCGAAAGAACAGCTTCAATAAGTAGTTTGAATAAGCTGTAGTCACACTGTTTAACCCTTGTCATGCTGAACCCGGTATATTCCGGTTTAAGCAGGAGGTAAAGACCAAGATCACACTGCACATAAGTGCAGTCTGATCTTAGTCTACACCTTCTGTCTTTCATTTAGAAACCAGAGATGTTTAGGAAATTGATTTTCAAAAGAAGTATTGACAACTGAACACCGAGTGCTACCAGTGCTTTCAGCCCTTTGATTTTTAATACAATTCTGAAAAAGATTTGATGCAGCATGACAAGTGTTAAATCCAAACAAATAAAATGATAAATATTGGAGGTCACCAAATACTGTTTGTCTAAAGGAATGATTTGATTGGTCAATGGAATTTCCGATTGAAAGCAGCGATCCGTCGATTGGACGATTACCTTTTCTGTTTCCAGTGCTTAGTTTGATTATCAGTTTTATCATGAAACCTGTGTTGTTGGTAACCGAGGCTGTTGAGAAACCCCTGGATGAGTTGAGAGATAGGATAGAGGAGAAAAAGGACGAGGTGACGTGTATCACCAAGTTATCCGAATATGTGTTTGCCCGGGAGCTATTCACTAATAAAGTTTTCTACCTTGTTCTTGGGTTGTATTTCTTCGACCAATTAGGTAAGTTGACCAAACTATAGGAGAAAAGTAGATGTCTCTAACTGATGGATCGGGTATCAGTCAAAGAATCAATGGACTATTCAAAATCAACTAGAAGTGAATTTTGAAGTTCAAGTTGACATTTAAGTAAGGCAGTTTTGTTGATTGGGCGCCTTAAAGGGCAAATCCATAGGGGTAACGTAATTTCAATTTTCAAAATTCTATTAATAAACGAGTTTATTGATATTCATTGTATTTTCTTAAGAACGTTTCAAAACCACTTTATTGGAGTTTTTAGTTTTACCTTTTCGTTTTTACGGCCTCGCTTACGTCCCTTACCTATTGGTTACACATGCTTAACTCCCCTGAATTGTGACGTCATAGTAGAAGTTTATTAAAAATGGACGTAGAGTATGAAAGCGATTTGAGCGATATTCCCGATGAAGAAATTGATGTTTCTGGTACTGTAAGGCCATATATTTACGAACCAGTTTGAAGGACAATCGCTCCGGAATCGAGAGATGGTGATGACAATAGTTCTTCGTCTTCTTTTTGTCACGATTTTGACGATATGTCCCGGAGGTGTCAACATGGTGAGTGATTAATATTTGCGGCGAATATTGCCCTTATAAACATTTGAAACGTTATAAATTTAAATTATCCCCTTTTTAAACGTTTAAATCATAAATGATGCGTAGTATGAACATAAAACATATCTGTATTGACTTGAACAACGAATTTAAATCGAGATCCCAATGAGGTGACGTTTACGAATGGGACCCATTTTGAATTTCACGGATTTTATTAACACAGTAAACAAATACTCCCTCGGATTTTTTTGCCGTTACGATCAAACATCTCGTTTATGAATTTAAGACGAGAATAAGAAATTAAGTGCATGGTATTTCCAGTCGAATTGTCCAAACAGTGCATTAGATGATTATCTGGCTGTCATAAGAAACTTTCAGTCTGAGCTATCTACTAGGTACAAAGTGAAGCTTGATCAGACAGGATCATTTATGCAAATGTCAAACACTTTCTTAAATGGTTTTTGTTCCTTGAAATCAGTACTACATTATCAAATGTTTGAAAACAATTGTTGTTATTTGGTTTACAATTGTACGCTATCTATATATACTGCCAAACACCCCTTTCGGGTATTACTGGCAGGTGAATAGGTTCTATTACCCTCATCAGATAAGTTACATTACTGTTTGTTTACTCTCTGTAAATATGGACAGTAAAATCATTCTCAAATTGGAAAAATTCAATTTCACAGGTGTGAATATGCTATCTGTGACAGAATCCAAGTGCTGCATGACAACAAACATTATAGATGGGAGGGTTGAAACAGAAGGATTGACGTGCATGACAGATCACATTGGATTCCAGGCCAATTTTCTGAACATTCATGTTTTGGAAGTTGCCTAATGACCATGTGTTAGACAGGCCCACTTGAGGGAAATCAAAGAAATCATGAGTAAGTGAAATATTTTCTTGTTTTGTTATCATGACCCTATATTGTTCTTTCCTGTTTTGAAAAAAAATTAGACCTGTCCAAATTCAAAGGACTTAAAGACGAAAATTCAAAGCGGATTCTAGTTGAAAACAACCATTCTGTAGGGTAGAAAAGATTGTGGAAAAAAAGAAATTGCTTGATACAAGCAACTTCTCTTTTTTCCAAAATGTTTCTCATTCATAAATTTGTAGGACCTTCAAATCAGGGATTGAACAGAAAATGGTTAAGGCAAGGAAACTGCCCCAAATTAAAACATAATCCCATGTTCTGACATCCTGAAGCTATATAGTTTGCAAATAATTGTGTGGGAAAAGGAGTAAATGCTGTTAACATGCAATTTTTCCTCCAAAAGTGAACTTTGGACTGCGATTTTGGCCATCTATCATTTTCTTGGTATGTCCACCTTGACATTGTAACTGCAGCTAATTCAATCTTTAGGTAAGATTTAGATCACCAGCCAACCATCTTGGAAATACTGTAGAAAAAGAAGAAAATGCTTGTTACTTGATTCTGCCTTGTTTAGACAAAGCCAGTAAAGTTCATCAACTTTATATTGTCATCTGCAATTTTTTAAATTTGGATCAGTCCAAACTCTGTTGTCTATTATTAAGTTAAACGTCACCAAAAAATTCATGGTGCAAAAGCCAACATCTCTTTCACAATTTTCTTTTTATTCTAGGCTATACAGAAACCCGGATGATTTATTAGATTGATTTATGGACTGCTTGGGAAAGAATTGAAAAAATTGATTCCTCCATGTGTGGTGACTGCTATCAGAGGACTATAGTGCATTCAAATACCTCCAGTATTTAACTTTATGATCTTATTTTGCCATGGAGAAAAAGTGTTCAATTCATTTCCATACAATCCCTTTTTTTCATGCTCTGAAGAAAACCAAGCTGAAGAAAATACACAGAGAAAAGTATCCATTGCTCAGGACATTATCTCTAAACTTCATACCTATTTTACACATACTTTTCAATTTTAACATACTGAATTTTTGCCTGCTATTCATGTTCTAGACCCGCATTAAATTTGTCATTTTTGGTAAGAACCCATTGCCATAAAACCCAGCTTTTTGACACCCTAAAGAAATATGGAAATGTTGCAGGAAAAGCAGAAATTGTTAATGACAAACAATTTTTCCTTTCCTCTCAAAGTTTCTAGACTATGTGTCAACCTCAATCCTGTTTAAGCAGGCATTGTAAACTTTTAATTTTGGACTAGTGTAAACTTTTGTTATCTTGGCATTATAGGTTAAGAGCCCCTGATACAGTGGAATCCTTTCAGTCTCAACACTAGCATGTCAACTATTTTACTATTGGGAAGGTAGTTTTCATAGGTTTCTGTTAAAAAGGGGAAAAAAGTCTTGTAAATTTTGTATTTAATCCTTTCCTGTAAAAAAAATGGGATTTTACGTAAATAGAGAAAACATTGTGGGAAAAGAAGAAATTACATCTAACAAGTCATTTCTCCTTTTCCTACAATATTTTCTACCGCATAGGATGGTTTCAGTTCATACTGCATCCTCAATTTGCATGACTTGTTTTCTTTGTCAATGTGAAAACTTGTATTGCCTATTCCCACAGAAACGGAGAAGAAGAACCCTGGAGCTGGTGTTTTAATGTTTAACCCATTTTAATATAATGTACATGCAGTATAACAGTCATTTGCAAACTATTAAATTTTGAGTAAAAATCGATTTTTGATTTTGATATTGTGTCCCTAGTTTTTCTCAGATGTCGCAAACTTATGAGCTATTATGAGACATTTGTCCCATACTTTTTTCTATTTTGCCAGAACACTGCAATTGGGCTTAACCCATTCCCACTTAGTGACCCTTTTAGACACCCCAATTAAAAAAGCTTTAGAAGACATTGTGAAAAATGAAGAAATTGATTGTTACAAGCAATTTCTTAATTATCCTCTATGTTTTCTAAAAAGAAAGTTGAAAAAATGCAAATTACATTCACTTTAAATTGTCGTCTGCAACTTCTTTCAATTTGGGCCAGTCTAAAATTTTGCTGTCTGGTAATGGAATAAAATGATGGCTGCTGTTTATCTGTTTAATTGGTCTTTGCTTGTCTATTTGTCCATTGTTTTGTGCCATTGGCTGGTCGAATATCAGGGTAAGTTTGAAGTCAAATCTGCAAACCAAGTCACTGAACACAGAGATGATTGGCTAGTCTGTGAAGTTGTCATACTTGTAGCTGATGCAGCTGTAGTTGTAATGATTGTGGTTGTTAAAGCAGCTGAAGAGCTCACAGTAACAATTGGATAAAGTGGAAAAGCTTTGTAAACTTCTTCAAATACAGTTACTTCCTCATCCATGCATGTTCTGCTGTCTGATCTCGTGTTGATGATAGTACAATTTATCTAAAATCAAAGAAAAAATACAATAACCAAACAGTTTAACCCTTTCCTGTTTTGAACATTTTTAGACCTGTCCAAATTCAAAGGTTTTGCAGATGAAAATTTAGAGTGGATTCAATTTGAGAAATAACTACCCAGTAGGGTAGGAAATATTGTTGAAAAAGAAGAAATTGCTTCTTACAAGCAATTTCTTCTTTTTCCACAATGTTATCTCAATTATAAAATTACAGGGACATAAAAACCAGTGATTGTACGGGAAAGGGTTAAAAACAATTTTTATGCATGATTAGAAAGGCTGGTAATCCAAACAAGTTGTTTACAAGATTTTTCCTTTTTTAGTTAATAGTTTGAAAAAATGAGAAACTTTGCAAAAAAAGAAAATTTACCCTGACTTGTCTGGTGAAAACAATAGGTGGAGCTCAAAATGTAAAAAAGTTCAAACCCATTACCACACAATCCTGGTTTTTATGACCCTCAAGCTAAAAGCTTGGGAAATATTGTGGATAATGAAGGAATAGCTTTTTCCTTGTCTTCAAAACTTACTACTCCCACATAATTTTCTATCCAAAATGAGACAAGGATTTTTGAAATTTAAAAGAATTGTCATCTCCATCTTCTTTGAATTAGGGCATGAATGAAATTGAGTCCTCTGTTTAAACCCTTACTAGGCGACAAAATGTTAGACTGGTTAAAATTGAAAGAAGTAAGAGATGACAATTTCAAAGTGACGAAATTTTAATTAGTTTTGTCTTTTTGGGTAGAAAACATATTGAAAATAAAGAAATTGCTTGTCACATTTCTTCATTTTACACAATGCTTTCCCATTTGTTTCTTTAGGGGTGTGAGAAGATGCCATTGTGAGGGATTGGGTTAACAGAAATCCTTGATCTGCCATTGTATGAGCTTATCCTTTATTGGGTTTCCTCCGTGAAGGCTACAGACAGGGTTTAGTAACGACCGCTGCCCCCTTCTATGTGCAGACTTATCAATGTCTATATCCCGGTCAAAACAGGAATATTCCAGAATTCTTTGATATCCCAGATTCAGCATTATAAGGGTTAAATCTTTTCTAATTTTTCATTCTAAAAGTGTCAAAACCTGTCATGTTTGTCTAAGTACATAATATTTCCAAGAACTGTTACAAGGGTGAAAATGATTTTTTCATTGGGGTAATTGATATAGATTCATTAGTCAGTTTAACAAGTCAGTTTACTGATAATAATTTCAAACTTTCCAAAACTCAAATAACAGATAGAATTCTCATTCATATAAACAAATTAAGATTAATTCATACATGACATAAATCATGACCTTTTCTAGTATCATCTTTGCTTATTTCCAAAGTCATAATAAGTTGCAATAGAATATAAAGGGATTTAACAAAGGAGTTATACAGTCCTTGGAAGAAACATAGATTACGGGTAAAAATTAAGGGTGCCATATACATCACTAGTTTGTCTAACATGAAAGGATGGTATATGCATCTGTTATGCAATCATTTCCTATATTGTTTAAAACACTCATTAAGACATGACATGACCTAAGTTTACCCTTTACCAAACAATCAGTACCTTGTCTATCCGCTAGTGACTATTGAGATCTTATTAAAATATTAACATAATGATAGCCACTGTTTTCTGTTCAATCATCTGTCCTAGTTTGTACTCACAGTAGGAAATAGCTGTGACATATATTGCAGGAAAAGGAGAAACTGCTGGGGTCCCTTCCGATTTTAAGGGATCCCGGAACACTGTTAGTGTCGACCCCTTGTTGTGGCTGAATGGATTTGTTGGTGGTAAAAAAAAGACAATACCTTCTAACAACTGTGTAAAAGGAACATTTTGAAACTATGTTGGAATTCTAGATAAACAGTATGTTTCTGGGGGAACTATGTTCATATCAATAATGAAAAATGAAGGTATGGCTAGGGTAGAAATTGGTGAGAATAAAGGGAAATGACTTATAATTACTAAGTTCTCCTTTTGCCACACAGTTTTTGTGAATATATCAAAATTGACCAATTGCTGGCTCTGCCCATTACTACTAAAGCTCCGCCCATTGACTCCGACAGGAAGTTCCGCTTTAATTTTTACAGCATTCTCTTGCAAAATTTTTGCCCAGTAGCATGTAACAAACAGTAAATTGGTGTGTTAATGACCTAAATGTCGTAGCTACAGATTAAAAAGGCTGTAGCTACGAGGTTTAAGCCGCAAAATCAAAAATAAAGGTAAAGAAAAATGGCAACCAATGTTAGATTTGATAAGCTTAGGTCCAGGCTGAATGAATTATTTGATTGGTCAGTATATTCCTCTATTGAAAGTCCCCTTTTGTCAAATCAAAGGGCAATATTCCAGAAAAAAGGGAACACTTTCATTTCTGCTGTCTTATGAAAATTGGTGATGAGATTCATTATTCTCTTTTTTTATATATATAATCCCCATCCCATAATATAATGGCCGAGATATCAGTTTATTCACCATAATGAACTAACCTCAGCCTCAAAATTTCCCTAGCTGATGTTCGGCATGTCGGTCCCTCTCCCCGTCAGTTCCCCGGGTTAAAGATTGTTGGCACGGCGTCAGGTTTCAATCGGAGTCGAAAGTTCTCAAAACCAACGTCATTTACTAGTTTCGGGCTGATAAAAAAATTAAAGTGTCTCACACAAAGCTTTGCATAACTCGATGGCTCAGAATTTGTCGTTGCTCGGTTCAGTTTATGAATCCACAACTTTTTTCTTTTAAAATCAATCGGAAACGTAAAAATGCAGGTCCTCTGAGTTCCCGATTCATCATTACAACCGTAAGCACCACAGATCGTCATTATTCTGTTTTAAAATTGTTTTTTTTTTATGTATTATCGCCTGTATTTACTACAGCATCCATTTGACACAACTTCTACTATGACGTCACAAATGCAGGGGAGATAAGCGGTTTGGGGAATGTACAGGGGAAGTAAGCGATGCGCTGTTTTTGAGCAGTATTAAATCTTGACATTTCGAATTGGTTTTTGTACATGTGCACGGCCTGCAATCGCGAAAATATTGTTCATGTGTTTAAATAACACCATATACATAAAAAATAATGAATGAAAAGACAAAAAAAAATTTTTCTTGAATTTGCCCTTTAAATAGGAACTTCTTTTGGAACTCAATGGGCGTAATCGGAGAACCGTCAATTCGATAAAAAAAGGCCTACATTCTTTTATTGAACTAGGCGTAGATCTTGTTCATGGATTTTCCTTTCGATTTGAATGTTGTGGCAACAAGTTTGATAAGTTGATCGATTGATGTTAATATCAACGTCCAAGGCTATTTTAGCTATTTCTCGATGGATGATGCACCTAACCCTGTCTTCCTTTCATTCCTCACGCAAGCACAAACGCAACAGAGTATGCATCCTCTGCTTATTCCGCCATGGCAAAATACTCATCATTCTCCTATTCGTAAAACGGCGCGTGTTGCAATTACTTTTCATTAATGGACCAATCAGTGGCTGCGCCTACTGAATCCCTCGGCCCCGCCCATTAACTCCGAATATATGTAGCTTGAATGAGCTGTAGTTTCGATGTTTAAGTCGTCAAACCAAAAACAAAGGTTAACAAAAGTGGCGGCCAATGTCGGAGTTGAAAAGCTCAGGTCGGGGCTGAATAAATTATCTGATTGGTCGATTCATTCCTTGATCGGTCAATTTTTCGGAGCAAATATTTGCCGATATGGGGTTCGAACTCATAGCTCTTGGATGGAGAAAACAGTTTGAGCTACTCGAATTCGGATGGCTGCAACTCGATAGGAAACGACTTTTCTTACTAAGTTCTGTCTTGTTTGTATTTATTGCAACAAATACTTAAAGGGAGGTATCCATATTTCTTAAACATAGATAAGAAAATATTGCCAAGTGCTGAAAGGTACCCTCGAACGAAAATTTAATATATATTGTCGTGGGGTAATCTAATAGGCTTAAAGTAGCTTTTTGTGGGTTATTAGGAAAGATTCAGCGGAATTCCGGGTTATTTCTAGAAATCACGGAATTCGGTTATCGACATCGCATAACCTCATTTGCATTACAGGGACTTGTCACAATTGATTTTTTAATAGTATTTACATAAATATAGACAAGGGATTGAACTTGACTAAGATTACGAACATACCTTGTACGAATGAGTCGCCGTTCCGATGTCAAATTTGGAGACTTAATGCTAAACAATACTCAAATGTAAACGTAAATGAAGAATCTACATGGGAAAACAACAATTTTGAGCAGAAGTGATATCAATCATGAATTACAGACAGGATTGTCGAGCAAACCGATGCCATTTTTCTTATTCAGACAAAAATGTGCACATTGACCTCTTAACCTTTGTCTTACAGCCAGTTTCATTGGACATTTACGGTGGCGCTGTTTCGCGGTTTATGTCGAATCGATTTTCCACCAATCAAATGTCTTCTTTCACATCAAACGAAAGTGTGACGTAGTTGTGACTAAAGATTCGTACCTTCAACAATCTTTATAATATTCGGCAGTGTGCCCTAGATTATTGATATTTTACCACTATCTGTTATCAAATGTATATTCTAAATGCAAGTGGTGTGAAACAGGTCGGTGTTAGTTTTGACGACGATATTTAGACTTGTAACCTCAGTGAAACCTCAAATGCAGCTGTGCAAAGTTTTGTCCGTCTAGCAATATTACGATCGATTCGCCCGATAATCCAGTTTATATTTATATTTCCGTAGTCCTTAAATGTTTAATTATCGTGTAGATTATTCATTTTCTTTCACATTTATGCATCATTTAACACAAAAATACAGAAATCGACGTCAGAAAGGGGACTCAATTCGTACAAGGTATTTTCGTTCTTTTTTATCAAGTTCAACCCCTTGTCTATATTCATGTATATACTATTAAAAGAACATCAACTGTGACAAGTCCCTGTGATTTGCAAAGACCCAAAGTCAACAGGAGGTAACAGATTGACAAGAGAAACAACCAACGTCTTAGAATATGTAAACCAAATGGTTAGTGCAAAATTATTCATATATTCGTTTTTTGCTGATCTTTAAAAAATTGAAAACCGGCTAGCGAACATAACTCCTGATGACGTAACGATGACGTTGGTCTGAGCGAATTCAAACTGAATGCTGGAACGCACTATGTGAATGACAAAATATACTTTGCAGCTGTCTCAGCTTAATAGGAAAATACTGTGTTTTATTCTGATAAACGACCTCTGATTTCACAAAACTACTTTTCAGAATATTGTATTGAAATATTATATATGAGAGGGAATAAGAATATTTAAAATCTGTGACTCGAAAAAAACACACCATCGATACCTATCTTTAACTGATTTTCGAAAAAGTAATTGAGCCTGTTTATAATTAGACCAGCAGGTAAATGGCTATTTCATCAAAGTTTATTAACACTATCGGCCAGTATTGACCAATCACGGCTGTCAATCAAGGAATCAATCGCCCAATTAAATATTTCATTCAGTCAAGAAAGTAACTTTGAACTCCAACACTGGCTGCCATTTTTCTGAGCATTTTTGTTGGTTTGGCGACTTAAACGTCGTAGCTACAGCCAGCGAACTACTCTGTTTTTTTCTTATATGCTACTGGCTGAATTTTACGAAATAAAGCCGTTTTAAAAAGAAGCGAAACTCCCTGTCGGATTCGGTAGGCGGGGCAAACAAATTTAGTGGGCGGGAGGGGCAGCGTTTGTCAATTATACATGATGTATGTGGATGCCATGAAAGCTCAATGTCTCCACGCTTCACTTACATATAAGAGATGAAGAGAATATTTTTTGTTTTCATGGAGGTATGAACCGAAAAACCTAATCGCACTGTATGAATACGCGAAGCGGATTCATACATTGTGTGATTAGGTTTTCGGTTCATACCTCCATGAAAACAAAAAATATTCATTCATTTCTTATAATTTAATAGCATCGAGCGAAAAAAACAAAACCTTTACAAATTTTAATACCTTTTTGTATGGGACTATTTTGTGCGGAAGCATACAAAATCGCTGCGTGCTCAAAATTTTGTTCATGGAGTTATGAATAAAGTTTTTCGACCAATCAGAACGCTCGTTTTTGATAGACGAAACTAAAAATTAAATTATTTACAAATGACATATCGCTGGCCATTCCTCATGACCTCCGAAATTTAAATATCATACGACGTCAGTTTGTAGAATAAATGACAAGGAATAACACAACAAGTGGTTGGCGGCTTAATCGTCATAACTATAGATTGACTAAGCTATAGTTAGCGCCTTTAAGTTCCCAAACAATTAAAGGTGTCGGACATGAATGTCGGTAGTAAACATTGCTGTGTTCTGATTGAATTATTTGGCGGCGATCCGTCATTCTGTTTGTATCCGGCCCGAATGACGTTAGTGTGATGTAATCTAAACTAAATTCAAGGTTACAACAGTTATTCGCACCACGTAAATGATCATATAGTCTTCGCAACGGTCTCGGATTATTCTAAAAATAGATTAATAGCCTACGTAGGCTATTAAGGAAATACCCTGCTTTTTCTGATAAGCGACCTCAGATCTTTGCAAAACTACTTTTCGGCATATTGTATTCAAATGGTTTACGAGAGTAAATAGAAATAATTAAAATCTGCGACATGCAAAAAAAACGATACCTACCTTTAAGTCTTTTCATGCTAAATTATAAATCATCTAAAGAATTGAATTAAAATTAAAGAGCTGAAAACACTGGGGAACAGCATGTGAACTAAAACTGATCTTTAGAATTCATCTTCGAAGCAATCCCGGCTTAAAAGGGACAGACAGGTGGTATAGATTAAGATCAGATTGCACAGTTGTGCAGGCTGATCTTTGCATATACCTCCTGCCAAAGCAGAAAAATCCGGGTTCAGCATGACAAGGGTTTACGTTGGTTTGCCTGTGCGTATAGATTTCTGTGTTGTTTCGACTTTTTAGATTTCCCAAGATAAAATGTCTGGCACATTTCGATACAATGTTGTCGGATAGACATAAAAAAGTTTGAGATTTTCTATTTCATTTTTAAGAGAATGATATCTTTCCATTCAACCGATCATGGCTGTCATTTAAAACATCGATCGACAACACAATCCATTTAGACCGGAAGTGAACTGTGATATCAAACATTTATGCGAATTTGATGGTTTTGCGACTTTATCGCCTTAACTACGGTTTATTCAAGCTATAGTTACAAAGTCGCCAACCTGATATCCTACTTCTTTTTACATACCACTGATGATATATTCTTTAAAAAAAAAAGTGATGAGTCCGTTTAATATCTTAAGTCGAACTTCCTGTCGGCGCTTCGTGGGCGTGACGTAATATACGTTACTGGGACTCTTGATCACGAAGATTCGAGTAAAAGCTTCTTTTTTTAATAATCCTCACTTTTGCTTCTGTTTACTATAGGAAGACCAATATTCACCGAAAGCGTACAGCCGATGATTATTGAAAGAGAATACGAAGACAACGAGTTGAAAGTAAAAGTTCAACCATTGGTGGAAAATATTGGGGCCCTGGTTGGTCTCGGCGTCCTTCTCCTCATACCTAAGAACCAATCAAAAATGGCGAAGCGTCAGGAGATGTGTAACCCGGCTCTGATCCTACAGGATCTAGCACGGAACGTAACGATTTTGGCTATTTTGAACGTCGCTGTTGGAGTTCTTTGTATGCACATGCCTACAGTAAAGTCCTATCCACTCACGCTTGTATACTCGGCCGTATTCGGATTTACAGAAGGTGAGAATGTTATCCCATGTAACGATACTTATGAAATGAAGAGAATCTGTTTTGCTTTTTTTAAGATATGTACCTAAAATCTTAATCTTTCTAAACATGCGATGCAGATTCATACATACAAATTTTGTTCATGGAAGTATGAAAGAATCAGTCAAAAATAATAGCAGCAATAGATTTGAACGCATGCGTGACATTTCCAACCATCACACATGTGCGCCAAGTAAAGACTCAGATCAGCCGGTGCATCCGCACAGTCTGATCAGAGTCTTCACTCTGCGCTCTGTAGATAAATACTGACCAAAAGCTTCTTTAAACAAACAGCGAATATTCTGATTGCCCCGAATGGCTGTCCAGGGTGCTCAATGTGTGCGAGTCACGCACATGCGAAATGGTTGGAAATGTCACGCATTGGCTCATTTGTTTTAATTAAGACATCAAACATGTGTTGTGCTTGTCCGACCTTTTGTGATATGTGTACTAAGATCTGCGCAACTGATTATATTGCTTCCGCCATACAAGCCGCTATATCTTAAAGTATTGTTTAGTCATATTTGTACCACAACACACTATGTTTTTGAGGTATGTAGAAGTCAGCCTTTCGATTAGCTGCTTCGAATATCCGCGATTATCTGAATACTCATTTTTTCCTAAATTACATAACTGCTTTGGTTAAAATTTCAGACACGGTCTCATAATAAACGCATTCCCACATAATCCATCCTTTTTACGGTCACCGCCCCCAACAAAAAAAAGCCCAAGGAAAAAAGTGTAAAACTTTAAAGCATTGTTTGTATCAAGTAATTTCTACATTATCAAAATGTTTTTTGGGGTTTTAAATCTTCGTTTTAGAACCTTGCCTGTTGATTTATTCTTCAGATACTAAAAGGTTTGATTGAAATTAGCCAATCGCGGCTGTCAATCAAGGAATCAAACAACCAATTAAATCATACATTCATCCCGGAATTGAGTTAAGACCTCCACCATTTGCCGCATTTTATGTGATGCTTCTTGTCATTCTAGAGATCTAAACGTCGTAACTACAGCTTATTCAAACTTTAGTTAGGCGTTATATCGCTAAACGATTGTTCTACCGTTTTGGTTAAATGCTACTGGCCATTAATTTTGCATAATAACGACTTTCTAAGTCGAAGAGGAAAGCCTGTTGGAGTCAATGGGCCAAGCCAACGGTATTAGTGGGTCACTAATCACATTGACATTCGCAATTGATTAATTGCTTCGATACCAAAATAACATCAATTTGATGTCGTTTTTTTGTTGTTGTTTGTTTGTTTGTTTTGATATTTTTAATTCTGAATGACGTGTCGTGAGTGTCAATCAAGTTATCGACCAATCAACACCAACATTTGTTGATATTTATGTGAAGGTTATGTTTGTTTTGTTAGTTTGGCGACCTAAACGTTGTAACTATAGCTTATACGAGCTGTAGTTGTGGGGTTTAGGTAGCATACCACCTTTTTCTGTGTATTTTTGACAAATAATACCGCAAATTAACACCATTCAAAATCGTAGTCGAACATCATGTTGGAGTTTAGTGGACGTAGTCAGCGAAACGTCAATTGACCGCTGTCCCCGCCCACTTACACCTTTGGCCACGCCCATTGACTACGACAGGAAGTCCCGCTTCGATTTTTAGCGGCGTTATTTTGCATAATTTGTGGCTAGCAGCATATAACAAAAAGTAGAATGGATGTTTGGCGCGCTTAACGTCGTAACTACAGCTTGAACAAGCAGTAGGTACGACGTTTAAGTCGCCATACCAACAACTAGAGGCGCTTGAGCGCCTTATTCGCTCCACCGGCCTGAATTTACTTATCATTCCTGAGAAGTTTGGTTAAAAACCATCCTGCAGTTTGTAAATAAGATTTTCAAAATATCAATTTATACCATATACAGAGACAAGGATCATTCTAGTGAAATTTGGTTGAAATTCATCTGTTTTCTGAGAAGAAGATTTTTAAAGCTTTCACTATATATGGAAATTAGCCCCGCCCATTTAAGGCACGTTTTCTGTTCTATCAAAATTCTTTGAAGGAATCTGATAAAGGGTCACACAAAGATCATTCCTGTAAAATTTTGTTGAAATCCATCGATTGGTTTCTGAGTTGAAGATTTTTGAAGGTTTCACCATATATGGAGATATGCCCCGACTATAAAAGCCAAGTTTTTCTTCCATTCAATATTTTTGAAGGAATCTGGTTAAGGGTCACCCAATGACCATTCCTGCAAAAATTTGGTTGAAATCCATCCATTGGTTTCTGAGAAGAAGATTCTTGAAGGTTTCACCATATATGGAAATTTGCCCCGCCCATTAAAGCCATGTTTTTCTTCCAATCAAAATTCTTTGCAGGAATCTGATTAATAGGCACCAAAGGATCTTTTCTGTAAAACCTGATCGAAAACCATCGATTGGTTTCTGAATTGAAGAATTTTGAAGGTTTCACCATATATGGAAATAAGCCCCGCCCATTACATGTAAAGCCATTTTTCTTCCTATCAAAATTCTTTGAAGGAATCTGATTAAGGGTCACCCAATGATCATTCCTGTAAAATTTGGTTGAAATCCCTCCATTGGTTTCCATATATGGAAATTATCCCCGCCCACGGACGCGCTGACGCACGAACGCACGACGGACACAGCGCTATGACAATAGCTCGCTGGCTTTCAGCCAGTGGAGCTAAAAATGTTTCACACTAATGGCGACTAATGTCGAAGTTCAAATCTTAATTCCGAGCTGAATGATAATTTGACCTGTGCTATATCCAATCTCGATATATTCCTTGGTTGACAGTCGCGATTGGACAATTGTCACATCGGTTGATATATCTTATTGTTTACAGGAATGTTCAACTCTCTGATACAAGATTTCGTGCCAGACGGATTTGGTAGAAGACATATTCGCATGATGGCCGGCTTTCTTGGGTTTGTTGCAGGAATTGGGTCCGTGATTGCCGGAGCAGTAGCCGGTAAGAAAATGTTGCTCGACAGGCGAACAAAACCTTTGATGCAAGTGTGAATATTCATATTATATCGCCGGTTAGCTAGACAAATGTCGTAAATACAGCAGTATAAAAGTATACTAACAACATTTTCCGCTCACCGACTGTATATGAAACCCGTTATCAAGAAAAACCTGCCTAACTGACAAAAAATTTCAGATTTCAAAATAAACTATCTTTCTTGTGCACAAGTATGTATTAGAAAAAGAAAGAATCCAATAATTATATTAAAAATAGTGGAGTTGAAACTATTTTTTGACTTTAAATCATAAGCACGCGATAATGCTTTGGACTGATCCAAATATAAAGAAATAACTGACGACAATTTTAGATGATGAA
Source organism: Fragum fragum (assembly GCA_946902895.1). Lineage (NCBI taxonomy): Eukaryota > Metazoa > Mollusca > Bivalvia > Cardiida > Cardiidae > Fragum > Fragum fragum. The sequence continues at coordinate 50,598,070 of OX336370.1, forward strand.
AGTTCAAGGTAGAAAACATTAGAGAAAATGCTTGTAACATGCAATTTCTTCAATTTTTACAATGTTTAACGCCTACCTTTATTAGGGGCGTAGTAATTATCAGATAAATGTGACGTCATAAAAAATCTCTTTCCAAGGTCAGATTTTAGGCAGATTTTCAAGATTATTCAGTTTTTAAAGATAAGTACTTTCTAGCTACAAGCAATTTCTTCTATTTCCAAAATGTTTTCTCAAGTATAAAATCACTGGGGCGTAAAGATCAGGGATTGTATATATTTTTCTTCTTGTTCTTTTTGTAAAAGAAAATATGTGTTAATAGTCATATCAAATAAAATGTAAATTGTTAGTTGACTATTAAAATATCTTTTAAGGTTACTTCCGGTTAGAATTAATTGTTGATTGGTCTGTCGATTTTTCTGTTTACTTCGTCGATCCTTCATTTGGTAATGGTACGAAAACTTAATCCTTGTCATCCTGAACCCGGAATATTCATGCTTTGGCAGGAGATATAGACAAAGATCAGCTTGCACATAAGTGCAGTCTGATCTTGGTCTACCCTTCCTGTCCCCTTTAAGTCCGAGTTGTTTGAATAATTGATTTTCAAAAGAAATAATGAACCTCAATAAAATCTTCCAGTACTGCCAGTCCTTTGATTTTAAAGCAATTCAGCGTAGGATTTTAATTCAGCATGACGAGGGTTAACACTCGATTTCAGACCGTATGACTACAGAATTAGAAGTAAACGAGGGTGGTTTTTTTTTTTGTTTTTTTTGCGCTTGCTTACTTTCAGCCTTTTTTTATATATATTTTGTTTAATCGTTTCGTTAGGAATTTTAAAAGTTTGTTTGCTTTCAGATGGTATGCAACAGAACGCCTCAAATCCACATTCAGCGTTCTACTTTTGTGGCGCGTGTCTGTTGATTTCCGGAATTATTTCTGTCGTCACAAGATTTGTAGTATTGCGCGATGCCAAATTACGGGAACGTTTAAAAAGGGAACAAGAAAGGGAGAAAAAACAAACAGAAGTGGAAAAACGAGACAGAGAACAGACAAGAGAAGCAAACGTAAATACAGGTTCATATTTTAACCCAATAGTAACAACTGAAGAAATAGAATTTAACATTGGGCAACAAAACCAAAATGGAGTTCAAACGGTTTCAGAGGAAACTGGGGATCCCGGAAGTACGCAACAGATAAGGCCACGTGAGGGAAACTCCGATTCGCAAGAAACTGCGTTTAATGATCCTGATATACAACGTGCAGGAAACTAAGGATCACAAAACGTAGAGCTGGACGTTTCTTAATGATGCATGTACGATGATGAATCAACTGATCGCTGGGCGTGACCATTGAACTTTCGTCAAGGATAAACTACTTGGATATCAAGTTTCCGATCTCCGTGAAACAAATCTTTGAAAAGGAGATTGGATATAGCAGAGGTCAATTAGATAAAATGTTTCGAGCGTAAACATATAATAAAATAGGCAATTCAATAATCGTTGCATTATCAGCTTTTATTCAAAAACTTTTCAAGAAGTAAGGCCGCATCGCTATCGCCATTTAAAACTGATTTTAATAATCTTACATAGGTTTCTTTTCTTAAACTTTCAGTTTTCTTTGAGGTAATAGTGCTATTAGTAGAAACATTCTGTTGGTTGTCTTTACTTGTTCTAGTCTTAGAGACAAGATTTGGTAAGTTATCATACGAAACATCTCCTTCACTAGCAGTTTTATTTTCTAATTTTGACGTCTCTGTCACGTTTGTTCTTTGTTCTGTAATACTTGTATTTGTTGTTTCTTCACTTGTTTCGTTATATTTTCCGTTTTCCAGTTCAATTTTACCACTATCTTCTTCTGTAGAATTAACAAAAGCAACTATATTGTTTTCTGTGTTATCATCTCCATAATGGCTGTCTTGAAAAGGTAAAATGTCGTTAACATACTGTACCATGATGTATCCATTAGGGTCCATTACTCCTTCAAATCCCTTCTTAAATCGCTCCTTTACTAAATGACGTGAATCCTTTTTGTCATCTGCTTTCACCGTTTTTATTATTTCATCAACCCAGGGTCGTTCTAGGTCTTCCGCCGGCAGTCTGTCTGGTCTTATAAGTTTAATCCTTTTCGATTCAACATTTGTCCAATATGTTGAAAAGTCCATTAATATGGTAGCACGCACAACTACGTCATTTCTCATTAATAACGGAGCTTTCCAATTTAGTTCCGCCGTCATTTTAAAGAACGGATCCTTGTGGAAAGCGGTATCAAGTCCTACATCACATGAGCTTAATTTGGTATTTGCGAGTTTCCGGCTGAAGCTGCCAACTGGATGACGATTAATTTCTTGTCCCTCAAAGCTCGGAACTTCTCGCATTTGTAAAAACAGTCCTTTATACATTTCCCCAACAACGCTTGATACCTCCACCGATATTACATCACCAGGACTATATGACGTCACGTTGACGTTAATTTGAAAAGGACACGGTGTTGTCTGAGGCGGATTCGTGATACTGTCATTTCCGATATGCACGGGCAGCCCATTATCACACACTGAAAGCGGTGGTCCGTAAGGATAACACAAACAGTGAAATAAACATTCAATAATCAAACTTGCTCCAAAAACGAATTTCATCCACACACGAATCATTTGTCAATGAAATGTAATGTATCGTTTGTAGAAACTCATCTGCATATCTTCAAAGCTACATGTATAAGTTAGAAACCTTGTGTCGTTTCAGTTGAATACACAATTCACCACGTGCCTACTGACATGCGGAACTGTTTGGACAGGAAACCCCTCGGGGATACTTTATGGTTTAAATATCTTTATTGATTTAGTTTCGATTTGCTTGCGCATCTTATTTCATTTTAACAGTTTCATTTGTATCTTAGATAGACGCTTCTATCCCGTCAAATAGCATTGGAAAGATAAAAGGGAAAAAAGGTTAAAGTCTCGAAAGCAACCTTGCGTCTACCTTAGTGACACCTAAATCTAATTTTAACCTACAAAGATAATAATTCTGATATTTAACACTGAAATGTCTCGTCAAAAAGTCTCCAAAGATTTAATGGATTTAACATGATAATCTCACGTGTGATCCCGGATGACTATTTATTACATTATCCAAGCTATCAAGAAGTAAAATGCCTCGTTTTGACTCTGCATTTCAATACACTCTTTGAATAAATGTAGCTTGTAGTGCTGTTATATTAAGATTTCCTCTAAGAATTGATATATTGACCTATTTTTAATGTATTTAACCCATTCCAACACAGAAAATTTTAGAATGGTCCAAATTCAAAGAAGTTGCAGACGACAAATTCAAGTTGATTGAATTTTAGATTTTTTCGTCTTTTTGGATAGAAAACATTGTGGGTATTGAAGAAATTGCTTGATACAAGCAATTTCTTCATTTTCCACAAGTTTTCAAAAGCTTTTTTCTTGAGGGGCGTAAAAAGGAGGGATTGAGTTGGAATGTGTTAAGTGATCTGTCCTTTGTTCCTATACATCTCTTCAAAAATTTAAGGATATCGTCGTTTGCGCCGTCGGAGCGCACCAGACTCTCAATCTTCAATCATGGGATGTCAAGGGTTCGATCCCCGGCGGCGGCACATATCCTTTCCGACATTTGTCTCTCACCAATGGATGGATAATCGTATACCTATGTTGGATAGCAGCTCGAGGCTAGGAAAGAATGGCTGAGAGATACCAGGAACCCATGGTTAGGTGCTCCGACCGCCCCGATATGCATGAAATTCTGTTAAAAGTGTCGTTAAACCCCATTCAATATCAATATGTTCTTTTACTAATTCACTTATAACACCGATAACTGCATCCCTGTGAGCTCAGTTGGTAGTTGGTAGAGCACTTGACTTCAAACCTCGAGATCCCAAGATCGATCCTCTAATGACCAGACTAACAAATTAATTGAACCAGGCCCCACGGTGCTATCCATCGAACGCGTTAAAGAACCAGGTTAGGTTCCATGCAGGTTCGTCCTGTACATGTGTCCTTGCAATAGCCAAATAATAATTTATACGTCTTCTGGGGGCGTCGCTCACTACGGAAGCGACAAAGAAAAGGGTATATACTTTCCTATATGAGAAATCGCATGTTTCAAGCTATTTCCCCTTTTTCTTACTTTGTTTTCTACCATATCAGGCAATTAATTTTCAGTTCTAGCCCAATTTTAAATGTTTTCTTCAAGTTCAGTGGACCAGTTTAAATTCTGGCTTTTGTTGATAGGGGAAAATGCAATAAACAAGCAGGGGGAGAATTTCAAATACGAATACACTTTTTTACATGATGTTTGTATGCGACCTTTCTTGCTGATCTCTTCCGCGATGGATCATTCTTATATGACGGGTCGCCGATGTAATCCAAGAAATCGATTGATTAATGAGATCATTTATTTTGACTGGAGTTGAAAGTTGACCACCGATGTTTATTCAGATTGATTGACGGACGAAGTAAACGCCATGACGACAACTTATTCCAGTATTGGTTACTATCGCCCACCAATAGTTTACATTTTTGTTTCATGTTCTTAATCATATATTTTGCCATTTCAAGTAAATTGGTATATTATCCGAAATGCCTTGTTTAACACTTTCCTGTTTTTCGTTGTTTTTCCCCAAAATTTTAGCTTTTTCATTTTCGAAGAAGTTGCAGAAGGTAATTAAAAATGAGAGTACATTGAAAAGTAATCAACCTACTGAGTAGAAAACATTGTGTGAAAAAAAGAAATTGCTAGGTATTAGCAATTTCTTCTTTTCCCACGATGTTTTCCTAAGTATAACCCCCATGGATGTAAGAATCGGGAATGTACTGGAAAGGATTAACGTAGGTTACTGGTAAAAATGTTAATCTAACGCTAGATAAATGATCGTGAATAAACGATTGAAAAACTAGGAAGTTGTTGAAAACACTGATTATTATCATTTTTATTGTCATTATTTAACATTGGCTGGTATGATGATAGATCCTTTCTTGTTAAATCGCTTGTTTTTACGTCCCTGTTTTTTTTTACTTGTGGAAATTTTGTGGTTAAAAAGAAGAAATTGCTTGTAACAAGCAATTTCTTCTTTTTCAACAATGTTTTCTACCCTACTGAACGACTTTAAATTGTCGTCCACAAACGCATTGAATTTGGACAGGTCTAACATTTTGCAATACAGGAAAGGTTAAGTTATGATCATATTTATTAGTGCAGATCATCGGATTTGTCAAGTTAGAAAACTGCGCATATCTCCTTTCTAATAAAAAGGAATCGTCTCTCTTGTTCAGCGTCGCCATTGATACACAGGATAGACCGGCGCAAATCTTTGTCTTTCTGGTATGAACGCTTTTCCGTCTTCTTCGAATTGTATGTGCATTCTTCCGAATGGAGACTCCATGAAAATTGTTGAAACTTTGAAAAAGAACAAAAAGGATCTCTTTGAGCATTCATTTGGAAACTAAAATAATCTATAAAGGAAATACATTAAAATACATTCAGTTGGTGGGTGACCAAAATAATTGACGGATCGTGACCATTCAATCATTCATTTGGACCGGAAGTGGACTTTGAACTCCAACATTGGCGGATATTATTGTGAAGCAAGGTCTTTGGTTTTGAGTATTAAAGCTGTAGTTACAACGTTTAAGTCGCAAACCAACCATTTTACTTTTTATAACCAATTACTGACCATACATTTTGCAAATAACGCGGTTTAAAATCTAGTGTGAAATCCTGTCCGAGCTCAGTGGGCGTGGTTAATGGTCCGTCAATTATATTGTAACTACAGCTTTCCATCTGCTCGATTTGGTTCAAGAGGATTCTTAACAAAAATCGAAATTGAAATTACATTCTAATATGTTCAAGTAGGAATTGAAATTCAAAGTATGCAACGCCTATAGTCCGGTTAATCGTTAAATTACGCCCCTTGCTGGTTTGAATATTGCTATTCCATGAATGGGAAATAAAAAGTGAATGATTGACGTATGACCAAATGACTAAATGTAAACTGGTCCAAAATGAAAGAAGCTGTTGACGATGATCTATATTTGATAGAATTTTCAAAGCCTTTTGTTCTTTAGGGAAGAAAACATTGTGGATTCTGAAGAAATTACTTGTGACTATAGCAATTTCTTCATTTTCTAGGTTAATCTATAGCTTCCTTCAAGAGGGGCGTCAAAATGTGGTTTTGTGTGGGAATGGGCAAAAAAAATCTTACCGCTTTTTTTAAACTTGGGTTCCAATTGCCGCAGCTAATGTAAGCATGCAAAGAAATACAGACATTTCAAAATGTATAAATCATAACAGTTTAAAGAGGTTCGTCTTCCGGGAGTGAAATACAAGTGTTCAAATTTTCCTTTCTCTATCCATGTATCCATTCCCATTTTCTATTTCATTGTTTCCTTTAAAATTATGTTATTACTTTCTTGATAAAAAATACACATTTCGATTTCTTTTCATTTTTTTTTTTTTTTTTTGTAAGTTTTAAATGTTAGTTTCACCTATAAAGATTAAAGCTTTTTGATTGGCTGATTTTGTTCAAAACTTCATCAGCAAATTTTGAGCACGCAAATATGTTGCATATTTGTGTATAGAGTAAACCCTTGAAATATTACTTAAAAGTAAATATTTGCTTTGTTTTAGTTGATGCCATGAAATTATGAAAAATGAAGATAAAGTGTTGCGTTTCTTTAATCCCATTTAGGTATGAATCTGATAACGTATTCCCTCTAGTGTATGAGACCGCGTGGCGAATTCATACAGTATGGTTAAGTATTTCGTTTCATACCTCAATGAAAAGTAAAAAATAATCTTTTCGTTTCTGGGTCCAGAAAAAATCATATTAAACGTTTTTGATACGTGTAAACTTACTTATACACAAAAAAACCAGACACACACTACAAAAAATGCGATTTTAACGAGGAGAAATGACATTAGATTTGTTTGTTTGAATGGGGTTTTACGCCGCTTTCACCAATCTTGCAGTTCTATCGCGGCGGCTGAAGCACCTTACAATGGAATCCTGGTATTTCTCATCAGAGAATACCAGTACTACCATTACATTCCTTCCTAGCCTCCAGCTGCTTTCCCACAAAGGTCTACGATTATCGACCCATTGGTGGGAGACAAATAGTCGGAAAGGATGAGTGCCGCCGTCGGGGATCGAACCCGGGACCTCTAGATTGACAGCCCGACGCGTTACCAACTTCGCTATGAAGGCGGCAAATGACATAAGATTACATAATTTAAGACATATTACTTTACTTATTAAAGCAAACACACAACATCAAAAAATAATCAGAAATGATCATAATACCCACGAATATAATTTCTTATATCTTTTTTTATATTTTCAATGTTTTCAGTTTACCTGATTATTCTATTTTAATACTTACACTGTTTATGGTGTGAGGACAAAGTCGACGATGGCGATGGGGCGCTAGAAGTTCTAGATGGTGGGCGTGGCGGTTGGTGTGATCTTTCTGAACTCGTAGCGCTCGCAGCGCTTCCACGATTGGACGATTGTTGTGAATAGGCGGGGTTTATAATAAGATGGCCTCCTTGTACCGGAAGTACTTGAACACCAACCAATTGTCTCTGATTTTCACTCCTGTCACTTTGATTACTCCGATGGGTTCCGTTTCCGGTACCGGATGGCTCTCTCTGTAGGTTTGCGTAGTGATGTTCGTGCGTAATTCTGTGTGGTATTGTTCCGATCACAACTTCTATTGGTAGTGTCAGGTCAAATGCTGGTCCAACTGGGTCTACTCGTAACTAAAATACAACAAGTTGGCATTTGAATATGTCAGCGTATGTATGTTTGCTCGTATTTATGTAATAGTGGTGTTATTTTACAAAAATTATCGCCAGTACCATGTAACAAAAGCGTAAAAAGATTGGTTGGCGACCTACACATCGTAACTACAGCTTGAAAAGCCGTAGTTACGACGTTTAAGTCGCTAGACCAACACAAATTTTTAATAAAAATGGTGGCCGATTTTGGAGTTCAAAGCTCAATTCTAGGCTGAATGACTGATTTGATTTGTCGATTGATTTTTATGGTTTTATTCAATTGACGAATCACGGCTGTCAATCAAACAATCGATAAGCCATTTGAATCAAACGTTTAGACCTAAAAAGAACTTTAAGCTCCGACAGTTATCAACATGCAATAAATTTTATAATAAGTTTGACGACTTAAAAGGTGTAACTGATGCTTATTTAATTTTTGATAACAAGCCTTGAAAATTTACATGTAGGCATATGGCTATACGATTTTGATTCTGGTTGATATGTTCCATCTTATTAAAAACTAACTTAGTTTTATTAGACAGGTTTCGTTTAACTTTCGTTCAAATTCTGGACACATTTTTTTCTGGACATATTTTCATAATCACAACAGAAACATCACTAAAATTTAATATAGTAAAAACTTCCCTAAATTAAGAACTGTGTTCAAGAAATGGTAGGGGGCTCACCTCAATACCTTTAATATGTCAAATGCAGTTGACCAATCGCGGCTGTCAATAATAAATGCAACCGACCAATTAAATCAATCGCTTTAACAAGAAGTAAGTTTTTAACTCCGACATTGGCCGCCATTTTTGTTAAGCTTTTTTGATGGTTTAGGGACTTAAATGGCGTAATTAAAACCTATTCAAGCTGTAGTAACGACGTTCAGGTCGCCAACCAACCATGCTCCTTTTTTGCATCTACAAACCATAAATTAGGCAAAAATAACACCTATAAATAAAGACGGGGAACTTCATCTCAGAGGCAGTAGGCAGGGTCAACGTAGAAAGTGGGCTTGACCAGAGATTGGTGAATTAACCCTTTCCATGCTGTATAAATTTCCTTACTGAATTACTGCAATATCAAAGGGCTGAAAGCACTGATAGAATTTGTTGTTTAAAAAAATCATTATTCCTTTTAGAAATCAACTTCATAAACAGCGCTGGTAGGGAAAATACAAGCAGGAGGTGTAGACCAAGATCAGACTGCACGTATGTGCAGGCTGATCTTGGTCTACAACCTCTGCCAAAAACCCGAAATATTCCGGGTTCAGCATGACAATGGTTAAAGTACTCTGTGCATAGAAGAAGGTAAAAAGGGGCAAAAAATGAACAGCTTTCGATTGACATATTGTCTTAAACTTAGTTAAAGATATGATGGAGTCAATTAAGACTGACTGCTGGCTGGCATTTTATAGATTAAACCTGACCATTTAGGGTGGCCTCTTGCTGCACTTCGTAATTAGCTGCTGTTTACTATATGAAAAAAAAAAAACATTTTTTTTTTGGGGGGGGGAATAAGCTGGCCATCATATATTGGCTGGTATTCAAATGTCAAAAATATTGTTCTATCCACCAGGGTTCTTATTAAATCTTATTAAGTCATTTTTCTTTGAATTTTAGAACGAAGTCTCGTTCAATGCGTTTGTAAATGGAATCTTGATCCTTGTCATGCTGAACTCAAAATCCATTGTTAGGTGCTCCAGTCGCCGCGATATGACTGAAACAAAGATAAACGTGGCGTTCAAACCCATTCAATCAATCAACCCAGTACTTTCAGCCCTTTGTTTTTGATGAAAAATTGTTAGGGATTTCAGCATGACAAGAGTTAAATCAGACTTGTTAGCGATTAAGGGCCGAGGTTTTATACATATATATTTGTGCTTTCTTGTTTAGCAAGTTTGATATTGTCAGTGTTGAGCTGAGCGAACTATACATACCTCGAGTGTATATTTAATACTGATTATAGAACACCCTATTAGACAGCTGGGTGGTAGGGGAGGGACTAATAACTGGTCGGACATCCATGTGTCTGTTTGACGTTTACCAACGGAATGTCGTCGAGTTTTGCATATCTGCCGGCTAACACTCCGTGATTTGGTCGGTGTTTTATAAATGGTTGTCTGAAACCAAACATTTGAATTGGTTTAAATTTTGTCTATCAAAATTCGATTTGCTGATTTGCTTAATATTCCATGGTTAACTTACTTGTGAAATTTTGATGGTATCAAATTATAAGACATTGTAAGAAATGAGGAGAATATTTTTGCCTTTGAGGTATGAACCTAAGAACTTAATCACTATAATGTATGAACCCGCTTCATACACTGTGATTTATTTTATTGACAGATAACATCGTTAATCAATGTTTGAGGTACTTTTTTGTCTTAATTGAGGTATGAACCTAAAAACTTAATCGCACTGTATGAATACACGAAACACGAATAGCTCGAAAATAGTGAATTTATCTTCCGTTTAATCTGATTTAACATAGTTTTTCAAATGTTAGTTTTACCTTGGATCGCATTTCTTCTTTGTGAAAATAGGTTAGTTTGCATAATATATTACTTTCAAATCTAGACATCTACTACGGGCTTTAAGAACTTTTAAACACTACTGAAAAAAAAAGATAATGATAACTATGATAACAGAACGAAATAAGATCTTAGCCTACCATTTTTAGTTCTACCGAATAACAACCCATTTTCCGCGATGACATATTTGAAATTTCGGCTCCAAACTTGATTGGTTCTCCCGGAACATAGCCTCGTTTCTGTAGACAGAGGACGGCGCTGATTGGTCCAGATAAACAACACAAACAACACAGCTGTTTTTCGGACGTTTCCTGTACCGGTTTCTGAAATTGTTTACAGATTAAGTTAGCCGATTTAAGGATTTACCCATCAGACGACATAGATTAAGACTGGCCAAAATTCAAAGCAATTGCAGACGATACTATTTAAGGAATGAGATTTTAACCATCTTTGTATTTTTGTTAAGGAAACACTGTGGAAAATGAAGAAATGGCTTGTGACATTGGAGGCGTCAAAAAGCGGCTGTCAGTGGGAATAGGTTAAACTGAAAAGAAAAGAAAAAAAACGTACCAGCCTAAAGGCAGAAACATGTAAGTTCCATTCATTTCGTCTTAGACAGATTGCGATGAATGCTCAGTCTGACTAGGATCAACACTTTCAGAATTCTGTTTTGTTGTTGCAGATCTATCAGTCGGTCAACCATCAGTCAACTGTATGGGTTCTAGTGCTTTCTTTGAACAGTATTTTGCTGTAAGACTGATTGATTGTGGCTTTCTGCCGTTTTAAACAATCTTTTATGTATATCGCGAAGTTAAAGTATTTATGTGCTTTCATGAACTATCAGCACTAGGTTGTGATTCTAAATGATTTCACCAATCACATGATTTGTCTACGTGACAAGTAGCTTAGCCGGGCCTCGAACTCTCAACCCTTAACTTGCATTATACTGAGAATGCGTTGCCCTGACAATTGAGTCAAGTAGGACCCCTACTTTCCAATAGAACCCTTTACTGTTTTTTAACTAAAATGTCAATTTTATGTTACCTCAATCAATCTGGATTTGATGTAGGCTCCTCATTCCCACAAATCCTAGATTTTTACGCCTTTGAATACAAGCTGCGATTGGGAAAATGATGTAAGCCATAAAGACAAAACTTGTAGCAAGAAATTTCTTCATTGTCCACAATGTTTTCTACCGAAAACTGAAATATATTTCTGCAACTCAATAATTTCTTTGTTAACTTCTTTAAGGTGAACCAATGTATATTTCAGGTTTAGTAATTGGCTAAAACATTTTTCTAGTGATCACTAAATAGAGGTTTATGATTTCCCATAATTTAAAGCAAGTTTGACACAGATGTGCCTTAATGATACAGCAATCTCATCTTTACCAGGTAAATGTATCAGAAAAAAAGAGCAACCTTTTGATACTTACATTACTATCCGGCACTTTGTTCAAATCTAATGGACTAATGACAGTAAATGCTTTCTGTGTCACGTGACATTGTTCCCTTCCCTTTTCTATCGTGGCCTTGACCCAGAAACGGATATAGCCGTACTCTCCCTCAAAGGAGGATGGTAAATTTGGCGGAAGTTGGTATTTGAACGGATACGTGTAGCGACCGGCAGGAAGGTAACATTTCTCTGGTTTCTCATTTTTGGCTGAAAGAGATGACGAAGGATTAATCGTGAAACTAAAACTGTGTAGTGACTTTATTGTAACACACCTATGAAAGATATTAAATATTTCCATTTCCCTATTTTCCAAAGAAATTAAAGAAGTACAAGTGATAAAGCGAAAACTGATTATCCATCGATCATAGTTATAACGAGGGGGTAATCTAGATCTTCGTGGAATAATAATTTAAGGCGGTTATTCAACATGTTATTGGTGAACAAATAGGCTCTAAATTTCCCAAATTCTTACTTTAATGCATTCGGATTTTTTTAAGGGGGATTAAGCTGATTTTGTAGATAAATTTATTTCCATATATTTGCCTTTCTTCTCTTAAAGATAATATGAAATTAGGCAAAGCCTAGAAAACGGGCGAAAAATTAAGCTCTTACAACAAGCAACCTTGCTCAACAAAAGATTTTGATACCACATAATAATCATGATTTATTTTTAAATTGTTTTATGTCTGTACAGCATGTTGTGCATAGATCTCTCGAAATTGTATGACGTTTGTCTCCGGTTTCCTTCGGATCACGCCTCGAAAATTCTTTATCATTTCCCAAATTTAAATACAAAACTAGTCGATAAAATAATATAGTAATATAAATGACTTCAAACCTATCTGCGAACATAGTATATTTGGTACACAAAATACTGCAAATATACAAAAATATAGCTGATGGATTGATATATGGGGATTAGTGCCACCTTGAAGAGTATTTAAGTTATGTATATTATAAGTTATGTAGCGACGTCTGGTGTCCTCTCATTGCTCACACCAGTACAACACAAGATACTTTAAAAGCAACAAAATAGGAATACATTAGATTATGTAGACCCTTTAAAGCAGTCTTCATCATAATCCCAATATTTGATAATTTCATGTAGTGTCAACAAATCCAAAGAATTCCCCTTTCGGGTAAATTATCTATTTATCTTTTTATCCCAAATAGTTAATAATGGCGTCTTTGCGATAAATGATTTCATTTTAGATTTGATTTAATGTATTCAAATATTTGAAACATCGGAATTTACCCAACATGATCATAAGTCTCCTTCCGGATAATACCGATAACGACTGAATTGCTAGTGGAATCAATTGACGTAATTCAAAGGTCATCAAAACCACAAATGAGCGCGTGCGTGACATTTCCAACCATTACACTTGTGCGCAAAGCAAAAGACTCAGATCAGCCTGTGCATCCGCACAGTCTGATCAGAGTCTTCACTCTGCGCTCTGTAGATAGATACTGACCCAAAGCTTCTTTAAACAATGAGCGAATAATCCTAATTACCCCGAATGGCTGTCCATGGTGCTCAATGTGTGCGAGTCACGCACCTGCGAAATTGTTGGAAATGTCACGCACAGGCTCAAATGAGGTGTAAAATGTAAAATGTAATTCCCCTGTAAATTCCAAGATTTACTACTAGGAATATAACAAATAAAGTTACCTTGCCCGAATAAGACTAGTGTATGGTCAAAATAGTCTTCGATGGCCGAGTGGTGGTGTGTGTCTTTATACCTTGGTTCACCGACACCTCGCAGGGCTTGTTCTGTCCAGTGAACGAATGCTCGGCCTTTTATGGCGATTCTGATAGCTAAAAGTAAAGTAGAGAAAACGTCTTGTATCATCGCAAAACTCCACAGGGAACTGACGGATATCTTGTCACGCTCATAGAGCTCCGATAGGAAGTTACACTTCAACATAAACGGTGTTATTTTGCAAAATTTATTGCCAGAAAATTTTAACAAAAAGTAATATTGGGTGGCGACCTAAAAGTCGTATTTTCAGCTTTGATAATTTGTAGTTACGACAGGTAAGAGACGAACCAACTAAATGTTTCACATCAATGATCGCCATTGTCGGAGTTTAAAATTCACTTCCAATCTGAATAAACAATTGTATTGGTCGATTGATTCTTTGATGGATAGCCAAGACCCGTCCATATTTTCCAGGCTGTTATACCCACCTTTATTAGACGATCCAAAATCAAAGAGGTTTCAAAATTCCTTTCAAAGTGAATGTTGACCACAAAAATGCAAAGCATTTTGATTAAAGGACAAAACGCTTACAGTTATTTCCTCTTTTCATTTAACTATTTTAATAGATATAGTCGTATTTATGGGCGTAAGATGAAGGAATATGTGGTAATGTGTTAAGCTATTCATTCAAACTGATAAATTTAGATATTATGTATGTCATAATTACTAAGCGAAAAAAGCCGGAGCCTAAAAATTTAGTACACAGTATTGGCACCACTGCTTCAAAGTACGCATGCGTTTAGATAACGATTAACCCTTTCCTGGACAAAGCCAGGATTTTACGTGGCATCCTTTCACACTTGAGAAAACATTGTGGAGAAACGAGAAATTGTTTGTGACAAGCAATTTCTCCCTTTCCCACAATATTTTCTACCACATAGGATGGTTTCATATCAAAATGCACCAAATTTTCTTTGTTGGCTGCAATCTCTTTCAATTCAGACTTGTCTAAAATTTTCGAAAACTGGAAAGGGTTAAGATGGAACTTTAATCATAATTGGTCCAATCCCAACAGGAACGAAACCAAACCGGCTTGACCTAAATCTAGGCCCAGTTTATATTGTAGTTTTGTTATTTATCTATACATTTATTTGTTTTATTTTGTTTTATTTTTCACTGTTGATTTTTTGTTTTATGGTCGCACACAGTTCTTGTTTTATTTAAAAATCAATCTTGTTTAACCGTCCACCTCTTTTAAGCAACCACTTTCATTAAGCGACTAGCATGAAAATTCCCTTTCCAAAAACGAATAATTTCATAATTGGATACTTTTTCTCATAAAGTTATGAAAACCAAGTACTATTTTTATTGATCTCATGAGAAACGACTCAATGAGGCGATTATAATGATGCCCGCCACCATAGGATTAAAAAGGAAACTAATCCTTCATATATTTCACGAAAAGTGTATTAAGCGAGTATTCTCTTAAACGATTCCCATACAGGCCCTCAAGAAAGAAGCTTGGGAAAATATTGTGGAAAATGAAGAAATTACCTGTATCAAGCACTTTCTTCAATGTCCATGGTGTTTTATATTCAAAAAGACGAATAATTAAAAAAATAAAATCCAATCAACTTGAAATTGCAGTCTACAGCTTCTACTTTGGGGGGGGGGGGGGGGAGTCTAAGATTTTGTTGTGTCGAAAAGCGTTAAACGACCAACTTTTTGACGCCCCTTCAGGGGTCGCCTAACACAAGTTAAACTATATGAACAGATTCTTTTAACAAGAAAATCTATTTTTCAGATTTGTTCAGTACTCCAAAAACAAAGACTGGAATTATTCTTGATAAACACGAATAGGGGAAATCAATTTCATTTAATCTGCTGTAACACCGAGAATAGAAATCAAAACAAAATTACCCGCATTTCGAATTAAGATATCTTAATCATTTAAATCGCAAATATATGCGTTACTGCAATAAGGTTGTGTCTGAAAAGTATGGGATGAAAATTGGACTAGATATACTTATATCAAAAAAGACGCGAATTGTACGTCTTGAAAATTTAAGTATAAAGGTCTCGCGATGGCTCGACCGACCAAATAGTTAGCATGAATAAGCTATATGGGCTACTATAAAGACATCTTAATGCGCTTTAATAGGCGTACTTTTGCGTCGTTTTTTCTTCACAATATGTAGTAATTATGTACATTACCTCAAAAGAAATAGTTTTCTGGATAAACTTATTCTAATTTCATTTCGAATTTAAAAAAAATATTCGAGTGCATGTACATGTCATCAATTTCATCAGCATTGCAAAGAAAAAAATATTTTGACAATATTTAAATCCTGCGAACGCGCAAATCGTACGGCATGAAAGTTGTCGCGTATTTATACAGCGAGGTTAAGTTGTCAGGTTTGTTGTGGGTTGATGATTCTTTTGAAAATTTATCTTATGTACAACTCTGGCTTTAATGGGACAAGCGGGAGGTGTAGACTAAGATCAGACTGCACATATGCACATGTTCAGCTGATCTTTGCCTACACCTCTTGCAAAGCAGGAATATTCCGGGTTTAGCACGAGAAGAGTAAAATCAATATCCCCTGTGACTTCATTGACGCAAAGTGGCAAATTATGGCGCTTTTGATTATTTTTTATTTCATTGCAGTATGAGGAAGACGATCTGGTCATTTTATACCATTTGACGGCGCAATATTTGGTGTCTGTTTCCGGTTCTATTGGCTAATACTTTACTTTTCTTTCGCATATAATTGATTGATTGATTGAATGGGGCTTAATGCCACTTTTAACAGTATTTCTGTCATATCGTGGCGGCTGTAGCACCTAACCATGGATTCCTGGTATTTCTCACACGAGTACTAGAACTACATCCTTTCCGAGCCTCCAGCTGCTGATCCCATTTAGGTTTACGATTATCTAACCATTGGTGGGAGAGCAGATGATTGTTGAACTTAGATGTACTGAAATAAACCACTATAATTTAATTGTTAGCTTCGTCTATCAAAAACGAGTGATCTGATTGGTCGAAAAATTTAATTCATACCTCCATGAACAAAATTTTGAGCACGCAGCCATTTTATATGCTTCCGCATAAAATAGTTCCATACAAAAATGTATCAAAATGTGTTAAGTTGTTGGATTTTTCGCTCGATGTTATTAAATTATAAGAAATGAAGAGAATAAGTTTTGTTTTCATTTAGGTATGAACCGAAAAACCTAATCACACAATGTATGAATCCGCTTCGCGTATTAATACAGTGTGATTAGGTTTTTCAGTTCATACCTCCATGAAAACAAAAAATATTCTCTTCATCTCTTAAATGTAAAACAGTTTATTTTTTGTATATCACTATAATATGAATCTATTCATGTTTCGTATAAGATTCAAGTGTTTTGAACGGCTGAATTTATCCTTTCGTTCTTCTATCAACCCATTCCCACACAATGACGCTCCTTATAAAAATCAACTGGGAAAACATAGAAAGTGTAAAATGAAGAAATTGCTTGAATCATCAAATTTCTTCATTTTCACGATGTTTTCTACCCAGAAAGTTTAAGAAATCTGAAAAATTCCTAAGCTTCAAATTGTCATCTGTTACGCCTTTCAATTTAGACCAGTCTAAAAATTTGCCGTCTGGTAAAGGGTAAACAAAACTTTGATCAAGCTACTATTTTGAATGCTTGCTAACAAAGTAGATCCATAACATATTACCTAAGATCGTAAAATATTTGCTTTTTTTTTTTTTTTTTTTTTACTTGATGACATTAAATCATAAGAAATGGAGAGAAATAGAGGATGATCACTGATTATTCCTGATATGAAAAAATATTTCACGAGGATGCGTTGGTAGGCGTTGAAAAAACGAGTGCGCAGCACGAGTTTTTTTAACGCCTAACAACGCATCCGAGTGCGCAGCACGAGTTTTTTTTCAACGCCTAACAACGCATCCGAGTGAAATATTTTTTCATATCTGTAAAAACCAGTTGATTATTCTATTTATTATATACCTTTTTATTTTATTTTTATTAAAATATAGAAACGAATCTTTTTGACAGAGAGAAAGTCTATTGAAAAAAGTGCGGATAAATACACGATTAAAGATTTATTACAGAGAGTAAAACTGAAAAGTGTAATCGTCACTCCAGTGATGATATCAAAATTTATTACACTGAGAAATCCCATGATTTCACAGCAAGATATATAATAATATTCTTTGTTTTCATTTAGTTACGAACCGAAAATCTTAATTATAATAATGCATGAATAAGAAGCGGTGCATACATTAGTGTAATTACGTTTTTAGGTTCATAACTCTTTGAAAACAAGAAAATATTCTTCATTCCTCATGTACAGGTAATAGTGAGTGACCAAAGTTTAATTTTGTCTATGCCTGTAGAGACAAATTTGACCTCTGATCACTCACTATAACTTGTACATTTATATGCAAATGTTAACTAGGCATAACAAAGTATCATCAGATACCTATTCAAATAGCCTAATACAATAATCAGGTATAGGATCTGGATAACACCAATAAAATCTCGTTATGACAGACTAGTCGGAATGTCGTTTGTGGACTCCATTGGTGCCAGTCTACGGTTTTGATGGAAATATACGAATTGGCCATGGTCAATTTCTCAAATAGAAGGAAAATGTCATTTTTGACTGCTGATTTATAGGTAATAGTGGAAACTGTTGTTCTAAAAGACTCTAAAACATGAAAAAGAGACCGTTTGCAAATGTGAAACTAAAGGTTCATGAATTTTCGAAAGTACACCTGTTTTCGGCTGAACCAAAAGTGCAAGTTGGTAGTTTTGCGGCTTTTGGCTGTCAGTGCAGGCATTTTTGAATGGTAGGAATATGCACCGAGATAGTGAAAAAAGTAGCTGGAATCATGGTATTTTTGACTGCATTGGCCAGCTTTACATTGTTTTTACTGTCCAGAAATCAAGTAGTTTGCGGGCCATCATTTCCAATTTGGCCTGTGCGGCAACTTGCGCCAGGCCGAAATTGCGGGTTTACGCTCGGTTTTGTTGACCAGGCCGGATGTTAAATCGCCTTGCGTTTGTCCCTTTTATAGGGTATCTGTATGATTTGTTGTATTTTTTTCCTAGTATTATATCTTATTCTGACAAAGAACATGTTTGTTCTATTGCAGATTGTTGTTTGATAGAATAGTTTAGTGCAACATTCGAATATCAGGGTTGACGACAATGAAAGAGACGTAAAACCGTAGACTGAGACCATTTGTGTTCTTCGCAAAAGATGTGCTGTGTTACGGAGTATGCCTCGAGCAATTTAGATAACACACCTCATTTCATTTTAACAACGACAAACATTGTAAATGGCAGGCGTCGGTGGTGTAAAGGTTAGCATGGTTGCCTTCCAAGCAGTCGATCCGGGTTCGATTCCCGGCCGACGCACAGCTCTTTTAAGCAGAAATCCATTAAACAGAAAATAAAAAGCCGCAACTTTCTTTATAAAGATCAGCAAAGATCTTCTCTGTCTTACATCGTAAACCACTCCTATGTTTTGAAAATTGTTCTAAACTCTCATATGAGGCTTTGCGTGAAATTCCAAACCATTTTACAGTTGCATGAAGTGCAGAAAACGAGCCTAGACAGACACTACAGGTATTTAGAATATTAGCTGGCCGTCTAGAAAAGCTCTGGCATAGTATCTATATAGAGAGCGCATAGTAAAGAATCTGATCAGACTGTGCGGATGCACAGGCTGATCAGAGTCTTGACTTGGCGCTTATCTGTAATGGTTGGAGATGTCATGGCCGTCTAGAGAAGCTCTGGCATAGTATCTATATAGAGAGCGCATAGTAAAGACTCTGATCAGACTGTGCGGATGCACAGGCTGATCAGAGTCTTGACTTGGCGCTTATCTGTAATGGTTGGAGATGTCACGCACAGACTCATATCTCTTACACCTATTCACCTATTAACCCATTCCCACACAATGACATATTTGACGCCAATCAAGCAAACAGCTTGGTGAAACCTTGTACAGACAATGAAGAAATTGCTTATCACAAGCAATTCATCATTGTCACAAAGTTTTCTACCTCAATCAGCAAAGACTTTCTCAATTCAACTAACTTGAAAATTGTTGTCAGCAAGTTTTCTCAATTTGGACCAGTCTAAAATTGTGTCTTGTGGTAATGGGTTATCTTGTTACTAAGGTAACAACTCAGGTCAACAGAAAGTAGGTCGTTCGCTAGAGTCGGTAAGGTTGTCAGAAAATTAGAAACTAGTCATTAGAGCGAAAGCCGAAACTACCAATTATACATTGATAGAGAGATCGATTTTATTGGCTAATACAGTTACATGGATCTCGTTATACATTATAGTTTCACAATGTACAAATTTCTTTATAATAGGTTAAAATTAGTTATATTGATTTAAAAGTTTTACTCAAAGATCTGAGCAATAAGGGTATCTTAAATAATTTTTTTCTGAATAGTTTGATATCACTTATCAAGTCTAGTACTGCCTTCGTCGAGCGCCATTTTCAATTCGTGAAAGAATTGTTGATTTTTTAGAATGTGACAATTTAAGATTAGTTTACATGAAACTATGACGTCAATGATGACGCTCTAACTTTCGCTAGTCAATCATAGAACAGGCTACGTCACGGAGATTAACGAAATCGTCCGTACAGTTTAGTCATCAGCGCAGGGGCAGATAACAGTCAATGCCAAAGATTAGCAAACATTTCCGGTAATGCATCGAGTGCATTCGATTCGATTTCAAAATGTAAGTTAACGCTAGTTGAAATCGATAATAAAAACACAAACTACTCTTTCCATAGAAATTCATCCATACCCTCTTTATGCATATTCATATTAAAAAGGCTTTGTATGGTTTAGTGACCAAATAAACGATAGGTTGTTTAAAGGTAGGTATCGATGTTTTTTTCATGTCACAGATTTTAATTATATTTATTTCCTCTCTTTAACTATTTGAAAACAATATGCCGAAAGTAGTTTTGCCAAAATATGAGGTCGCTTATCAGAAAAAAGCAGGGTATTTCCCTAATAGCCTACGTAGGCTATTAATCTATTTTTAGATTAATCCGAGACAGTTACGAAGATTATAGGGCATTCTAGTGGCGAGAATAACCGCTAGAACCTTGCATCTAGTTCAAATTACATCAAACCAACGTCATCGTTACGTCATCAGGAGTAATGTTCGCTAGCCGGTCTGTAAAGGTCGTTCCTTTAATGTGACATTATTTAGGACGTTGGCTGTTTCGCTAGTAAATTTGTTACCTTCATTTGACTGGGTCATATGCAAATAAGGTCATCCGATGTCGACAGCCGAATTCCGTGATATCTAAAAATAACCTGGAATTCCGCTGAACCTTTTCGATATAACCAGAAAAAAACACTTTAGGTCTATTAGATAACCACCAAGACAATACCTCACCTAACTTAAAGTATTAAATGTTCGTTTGAGTCTATTTTTCGGCACTTGGTAATTTTTCTTATCTAGGTTTCAGAATCATCGATACCTCCCTTTAAACTGTTTTCCTTCATCGGAAAAACATCTACACAAACGTGAGAATTACAGATTTCTTTTTACTTCGTGATCCAATTTGTTTTGCCTTTTAATCATTATTACATGATGTACCGTAAATCGTTTTTAATAGTATATTATTTATTGACAATAATTACGACCAATGTTTTTATTAATTGGACACGTCTATTTATGAAAATAGGGTTCATATATAATCCCGATTCGCGGATGAACCCCAAAATGGCCGTACAAAATTATGTATTTAGTCTCTCACAAGCATTTGATATAGTGAAGCCCCGTACGGGACTTCCATACCAAAAGTGGCATCAAAAAGCGATTAAGTTTTTAGTTTCATAGCTCAATAAAAACAAAAAAAGTTTTCTCTTGATTTCTTTAATGTGTTTACAAATATGTGCGACCAATATATGTTTTAATAGGTAAGTGTATCGCATTTTTGTCCTGTGGCCACAACTTTTGACGTGCCACTATAAAAACATTTCGATTGGGTTAATTGCAAGTAAGAAAATATGCCTCCTTTGTCGGTTACTTGCAGTTTATTTCCCAGGGGTGAAAGTTTCGGAAGTAATTTAAGTTCATGAGCTTTCAAAATTGAATAATATGATAGACTAATTTAGATTCTAGAAATAGCGCCAGTTATTGGTAATATGATTTTTCGCGTTTCTGCCTCGGTATACTTGTTGGTTTCTCCATATAGTCTTTTGGCGACCAAAATATTGAAGAAAGGTGTATTTGGTGATATCTTGGTCACCAACCGCCGATATATCGGTGGCTTAGTGCAAGAACATCATTAGTGTCTATACAAAGTTTAGACACTTATGGTGTTTTTACACTTAGCTATCGAAATACAACTCGAAAACAAAATTTCGATCGGTTATTTCAATAGAATATTTGGTAGACAACAGCGGTTAGAATTGACGGATCGCGGATGGCCAATCAAAGAATTAATCGACTAATCAAAGCATTCAGTTAGACCGTGAGTGAACTCTGAACTCCTACATTTAATTGAAACATTTGAGTTGATTGGCAGTAGCTGTAGTTACGACGTTTAGGTCGCCAACTAACCATTTTACTATTTTGTTACATTTTACTGGCCATAAATTTGCAAAATAACACCGTTTAACCCTTTCCCGTTCAAATACGGGAATTTACGTTCCTGTGATTTTATACTCAAGAAAACATTGTGGAAAAGAAGAAATTGCTTGTAACAAGTAATTTCTCCTTTTTCCACAACATTTTCTATCACATAGGATGGTTTCATTTCATATGGCATCCAGTTTTCATTGTCGTCTGCAACCTCTCTCAATTTGGACTTGTCTGAAATTTCCATAAATGGGAAAGGGTTAATATCGAAGTGGAACGTCCTGCAGAAGCTCAGTATACGTGGCCAGATACTCGTCAATTGTAAATTCTTCATGTAAGAAAGCGCGCGTGTCCTTGCATAGAAAATATAGACTACTGTGTCATATTTAACCCATTAAGCTAAAGGGGACCTTAGTAGGACCCATCTAACAAATATTTTTATAATAATATTGAATCCAAATATACACCAGGCGTCTTGGCCAAAATAATTATTTGAAAAAAGGTGCAATCGATGCACTAAATTGTTTATTTATTACTTTTCTGATTGGGGTCGCGAGATGTAGCGATTCTTATTTGTTTCTAAAGAAACCGTATTGGCATCCAACAATCTGTACGTTATTTATCGTCACTATCGTAGCATTTATCCACATGAGCGATCTCCACAGAAGACCGTATTTTCACAGAGAATAGAGCAATGACACAGGCCGAAACTACTGTAACATGGTCGACGTAAAGACTTCTGTAATGTGGTCGATGCAAAGCACCGAGCAAACGTTTAACGTTTCATGAGCAGACATTAAGCATATTGGTCGCATCAGTCAGGGGCTCGAACCCATGATCTCGAATCGTTCAGTAGAGTTCTCTACCTACTAAGCCATTGAAGCTGACTGTAGCATCGACTTCTCCCTTGGCGTGTGTGACTACCAGATAGTCGACATGTTCGATCAAGACACAAACTGGGATTCTCTTGACTTTGAACAGATAATATATAATATGTGATTTTTTTTATTTTTGAAAACTTTCATTTTCCACTGTGCAATAGACGGATGTCAAACAAATAATCAATCGATCAGTCAAATCATTCATAAAGACCAGAAAAGAACTTTGAACTCCAACATTGACCAATATTTATATGAAGCTTTTTTTTTTTTTTTTTTTTTTGTATGTCGAGCTTATTCAAGCTGTAGGTACAACGTTTAGGTCGCGAACCAACCATTTAACTTTTTGCAAAATTACGAAGTATAATATCGAAGTGCCACTTCGTGTGGTGATCCCGGTGGCCTGGACAGCGATCCGTCAATATTTCAACTTGTAAGCAATCAGTTGAATAAGGGTGATACAGATAAACGGACAGCCGATAATGAGAGGGATACTTTAGAAAAAAGCCTGCAAACTCCTGGTATGTCATTTGGAAGTGTTAGGATAAAAATCTTAATATGAAACACATTTTAACTTTTTACTGTTTTTTTAAGCCGATAATGAGAGCGATACTTTAGAAATAAGCCTGCAAATTCTAGTATGTCATTTTGGAAGTTTTATGATAAAAATCTTCATATGAAACACATTTTAACTTTTTACTGTTTTTTTAAGCCGGTAATGAGAGGGATACTTTAGAAATAAGCCTGCAAACTCCCAGTGAATCTTAATATGAAAAGCATTTTTACTTTTTACTGTTTTTTTTTTTTTTTTTTTTTCAAAACAAAATTCATCCAAAATCAAAGTGGTAGCAACAACAATGTAAATGAAAGTGCAATTCAAAAAGAAATAATTATATATGATAGCAAATACTATGGAGAAAACTTGTTACACGTAATTTCTCCTTTTTCTACGTTTTGTTTTCAAGTATAATATCACATTAACGTAAAAATCAGGGATTGTACGGAAATGAATGAAAAAAGATATTCAATATAACCAGCACTTTTTCATATAAAAAATCCATTTCAATATCATTATTTGTTTTATTCTATAACGATTTATTAGAGAATTGCTCTATAGCTGAGCAAACTGCATCTAGAGCAGGATCTTTGGTACTCGATTCCACACCACACCAGAGATCATAAGCTACATCTATGCCAAACAAAGTGAAGAAAAAAAGCGAACACATTTCGACAATATCACGTAGCATATAACTACGGTGCTACTTCAAAATACTAGTAACCCGTTTGTCGTAAGTTTTCGACAAGCATTTTTAGCCTGAGATTGCGTAAGCAATCTGAGGCTAAAGTTACAATGCTAAAAATACAAACCCATGCAGAGTTTAATGAGAAAAAATAATGTAAAATCATCTACCGCAATCAATGTGATGTTCTGTCGCATGAAAAGTAGATCGGATCTGACCATAAATTAATACGCCCGATTGAGGAGAGAAGGACGAAGGCGAGATATGACTCATTGAAAGCTGTTGGCTTGATGTACAGTACTTTCGTGTGAGTGTTCTGATTTTGGCAAAATTATCAAAACTTGACGAGTGAATGGAAAGAAAGAAAGGAGATTTATAATATATTGGAAATTATTAAACATATAAAATCAGATCATATTGTTAAGAAAAAGTAAGGTCTTTGTTTCATACCAAAATGATATTACTTATTCTAGAGTAACAATGCTAAAACGGTCCGGTTAGACGAAGTTGCTGTATAAAGCTGATAAGCGAATTTGTCGGTTTTACGCACGATTGGAATGTTTTGTATAACAAATTAATTGGTCATTCATAGGATCATATTCGCACTGTCTGAAAACAGTTTGGTCGTGCTCGGACTTTGTGTCTATATATTTTTACCTCCGAAATCGACCGAAAGGATGCAACGTCTACATACCGCTTTTAGAGGTGTACACAATCATGTTAACCTGGTAAACGATAGACCGGTACCGCCGTCGACTTTAATAAAGCCGACAGGTAGTTTGATTTGATTATTTCCGTTTATTTATCGTCGCTACCGTAGCACATGCCCATGTGACGCCCGCAGAAGACGGTTAGTTGTTACAGGGGATAGTGCAAGGATACAGGACGAATCTGCTGAGAGCTCCGCCTGGTTCATTAACGTGCTCGATGGATACGTCACTCGATTTCGTCACACGGGGCCTCGGTTTAACGTCTCCGAAAGACAATTAGTTTTGTTAGTTGATATGGTCAGCCCAGGGCTCGAACCCGTGATCTTGATGTTTGAAGTCAAGTGCTCTACCAACTGAGCTAATCGGGCTGACACCCGACAGGTAGATCCCAAACGACTGCATATAGAGATTGGCTGATGGGCATTTAATGACGTATACCCAAACATCGAATCTGATTGGCTGGTCGATTGTTTGTAAACAATATGGCTGAAGCGGAACGCGAAGTACCTTATATATTTTACATGAAAAGGATTTAAAAAGATATTACAAAAATATTTTTTTTTGCATGGAAACACGTCTTACATATGCATTAAACTTCAAGTTAAATTTTAAAGCATCTTTGTGAAATGGATATTGGGTAATAAAGTGATTAACGCTTCACACCGGGCCACTGAGGAAATGTTATTGTATTCCGTCCGTCGTTGTCGGATTTCACCAAGAAATTGACAAAATAACATTTTCTACTCCGAACGGGGCTCCCTTATTACTAAGGAACATTCAACTGCCGAATTTCATACTCCAAATCTATTTTCACATTATTTAGATTAAAGAAATAACCCGAAAACCCTTATCCTTGTAACAGTTTTGCCACATTTTTTATTTCTTTTAGACTGAATACCACATTTTTATCCGTAAATTTTCTTAAATAAATCATTCATTTCACGTAAATAGATTTTACTCTTCGACATAAAAGTATTTAGATGCATTTGTACCCATGGGCCTTTATAAACAAAGACATAACCCTTTGCATCGGTTCCTAATAAAAGTCATGTCCGTGTACACTATACTTACCGAACGACGCATGTGATGTTAATAATTGGACTTATTCACTTTATTCAGGCCTCGGTTCTATATTAAACACTTTTTTCTGCCTGAATTGAAGTAATGAGAGTCACGAAAGGCGAAATTTTGAACGAAAAGGGTTTCAAAACAATGCAAAATTGTGACGTCAGCGTGTTTTTAACAGCTGATCGACAGTAACTATGGGGCGAATGGTCCCTTTTTGCTTGACATCCCGTTGAATTATCTGTTTTTTCTTGGGCCTTTAAAAAAGAATTTGTTAAGATAAATTATATCAACCGGAAGAAGAAATAAATTGAAGGTCAAAAAGTAGATCGACCGTAGCTACCTAATCTATTGCATTTAGGTTACAGGGAACTATTCCGTTTTCCATAGGCGACCATTATAAGAAAATAGCAAATAGCTCATCCCCAAAAATTGGAAGGGAGTCAAACCATATATCAAATTCAAGAACAATCATTCATCCGTCAAAATAACTGAATTGTAATATGGCATGATCCCTTTTATCAATGAGTTATTACGTCATTTTTAAGATAACCCTCTTCGCGCAGCTAGTTTTACTTCATTTTTCGAAAACTACCCTAGGGTATAGAAACCGCCCCTCAAGGGCCGAAATACATTAAAATGTTATCCTTTTCGCTCCTAAGTTATTAAAAGAGTATCAATTGATCGGATCAAATCGTTAGATTTCGCCTTGATATTTTATGCACCAATCAGAGGTCACCTTGATCTTTGTTTACATGCCCGGACTTTCCCTATACAAAATGTGACAGATGGCGGGAAACTGTATTAGTTCCCTGTAACCTAAAGTCGACAGATGTACCAGTCTAGGTAAACGACCGCCCGCCCCCTCTCGCTCTCTTTATCTGGAGGTTATAAAGCGCTTATTTTACATAACGAAATTGGTCTGTGTGGTAGAATACTCACATCGCACGCAAGAGGCTCCTAGGTCAAACCTGGCTACACGCTCTCACTCTCTAGTTCTCTATCGCTAGCTCCACTGGCTGAAAGCCAACGAGCTTTTGTCATGATGTGGTGTCCGTCGTCCGTCCGTCCGTCCGTCAACTTTTACTCTAAAGATCTTCTTCTCAGAAATTACTGAACATAATTCAACCAAACTCAACCAAAATTCAAAGGAAGGATCCTTGGGTGACCTTTATCAGATTCCGTCAAAGCATTTTGATCGGGAGAAAAATATGTAACGATATTTACATGTAAATATATCGTTACAAAACCTCAAAGGGATGAAAATTATTGCGGGCAGGTTGTGTCCCCTAGCGCACAAATTGGCAGATCTTCGCATAATCGACAGTAGATTATAGTAGACCTATCAAGTATTCTGCTAAATTTTCTAATTCATGACGATTCGCAGCAATTCCATGATCGACAAAGCGAGCGTCAGTACTCATATTGTTGAGCTAAAACTTTCAAAACTCAAGAATGTATCGTCTTAACTACACTTACTTTAAAGAAAAACAACTAAAACACATGTACTTTGCAATACCAGGCGGTGTCTATTTTGAGAAGCAGCATATACAGTTGGCAATATTGAATGAACAGCGTAATGTTAAATACAGACGGTACATGTTAGTAAAAAGTACATTTCTTAATTGACGACGAAATAGACCCTATGTTTTGCTATAAATGTAAAGGACAAGTACATGTATCGTACAAACTCAAACAACGACTTATGTAACCTTTCTTGAACTGCGTACAGAATCGACACGCTCGCCCAGGAAAAACCATGGATAAAACCCTTGTTCGAGAAAAACCATGGAAACCTGTCCCTGTATCTAACTGCGTGTCACTGCGACAGGTTCGCATTCTGAAGCAGAATTGCGACTGTGCCAAGCAATCAATAAATACCAGTCTGAAACGGACTTACGTATGTAATGACTACAAAGCACCGTCGTGAATATTATCTTACGAACTCGTATATAAAACCTGATCGCAATCTTTATCATGAATGCGAAATGCAAGTCTGAACATAACTGAGCCATTTTCCTGTCCGATATCTCAACTAATCCTCCACAAACAATTACGTAAACAAACACTAAATAACGTGAAATACGTAAATTGACTGGTATAAGGTAAATGCATTTATCTTTTGTAAACGAAAACAAGGTGCTGCTTCGACTGTGTCGTCTGGTAGAATGACCAAAAACTTATCAAAATCCCTTATGTAAAATTTTAGTTCATATAACTCGTGCAACACTAACCAATACCCGCCGCTGACCCTTTACATTTCTTAACGCGAAGACAAATATTTCACGCTTTACTACCGAAACGCGTGAAAATTATAGTCTTAACTACACCTACTTTAAGGAACATGTACTTTGCAATACCAGGCGGTGTCTATAAAACTTATCAAAATCCCTCATGTACAATTTTGGCTCATATAACTCGTGCAACACTAACCAATACACGCCGCTGACCCTTTACATTTCTTAACGCGAAGACAAATATTTCATGCTTTACTACCGAAACGCGTGAAAATTATAGTATCATTCGAAGAAACGAGTCTCAATCGCGGATGTTAATCAAAGAATCAATCGACCAATCAAATCATTAACTCAATTTGGTAGTTAACCTTGAGCTTCGACATTTGCCGACATTTAATGAAGCACTTTCGTTAGTTTGGCGACTTAAAACGTCATGAGTACGACTTCATTAAGCTGTAGTTACGACGTTCAGGTCGCCAACCAACCATTTTTTTTGTTACATATTACTGAACATATTTTGTTTTAGATGTTGAATATTAATTAAGAGATGAAGAGAATATTTTTTGTTTTCATGGAGGTATGAACCGAAAAAGCTAATCACACTGTATTAATACGCGTAGCGGATTCATACATTGTGTGATTGGTTTTCGGTTCATACCTCCATTAAAACAAAAAAAATATTCGCATCATTTCTTATAATTTAATAGCATCGAGCGAAAAAACCAAAAGCTTTACAAATTTTGATACCTTTTTGCATGGGACTATTTTGTGCGGAAGCATACAAAATCGCTACGTGTTCAAAATTTTGTTCATGGAGTTATGAATATTTTTTCCACCTATCAGAACTCTCGTTTTTGATAGACGGAATTAAAAATTAAATTATTTAATGTTGAAGTAGAACTTTCTGTCGGAGCTCTGGTGGCTTGGCAATCGATCCGTCAAGTGTGTTAAGGCCGTAATTCTGATTCTGTAAATGGTTTCTTTACAAAACGACCGATACTTAATAAATCTAAAAAATGACACCAAAGAAACCAAACAAATGAAGCAAAACTTGAAATGACAGATTTGTCCTACCTGTTACTTATCACTCAATGGGTAGCAATTATAGACAAGCAATCCTTAGACTTTTAAGAACAAGGTAGTATCTTCTTTTTCAAAGTTGCTTTCAACTCGTTTGGGTATGATGTCTTTATTTACATATCATTCTTCATTTGTATATCATTTAGAATGTTTAAGCTCAAATTGGTCAAGAGTTAAGCGGGACATTTAACTTGCACCGAATATATTTCCTCGTTTACCTTAAGCCCTCTTCGTTGGTATTATTCCCAACATTTTTTTTTCGTAGAATATAGATTGATACGATTTTTTGTATGTGAGTATTTTGTTGTTGTTGTTGTTGTCTGCTGTTGCTGTTGTTGTGTTTCTTTATAGACTCTAAAATAGTTTCAAACAGACTGAATATTCCCGGGAATAGAGCCACATGGTCATCTGAATCAAATGTATTTCTCACTTGCTGCTATAGGACACCCCTTCAATTCCCCCTACAGCCACCTATTGACTAAAACTCGACGTGCCTAGATTTTGTCCCTGTAAGAACCAAGGAGCCTTGACACCTTGATCTTGTTAAAGGGACCACCTAATTAAACGGCCACTTTCATTAAGTCACTGTTATCGGAATTTCTCTTAAGCTCTTAGGCAGTGGACATATTTGTAAAAAAATCATCGTAACTAAATCCTATGTTGTTTGGGCTAATTAAAATCGTTCTAATGAGAGAATGTAACGGGTTTAAACAACAAAGGAGTTCTGCAATGAAACATGTGTGTAATCAAAACGACCTCGCGTTTATGTCACAAAAAGTGTATTTTGCGACCATTTTCTCTAGTGACGACTATTTGACTATCCTTGAGCGGTAGCTTAATACAGGTTTTACTGTTTATGTAAACAAGAGGGCCATGATGGTCTTAAATCGCTCACCTGAGACATCTGCGAATTACACTACTTTTTTGTATAAAAAAGACACAGATTGATCCGAATAAGAAAAACAAATATAAGATTTTGGTCATAGTAATGCTAAAAAATATATGCGAATACCTATGAAATTATAGTATAATCCATTACCAAACTATCCCTATTTCGACGCCTTAAAGGAAATATGTTTAAAAAAAATGTGAGAATGGTACAACTTAGCAGTTACAAGTAATGTCTCAATTTCTCACAATGTTTTCTACATTAAAAATTCCTTGCATTTTAATTTCAATACAATTTAATTACCACCTTCAACTTCTTTTAATGTGGACCAGTGTTTAGAGAAGACTTTGAATTAGCTATACTTGAGCATTTTACAAAACGTGGGTCCTCTGAGACAAGGCCAATATGACTCAATGGGTATTATCTTAGCAATCTTGGTAGATAACAATCTGGATGTACTATGAACCAACTTTGGAAATCCATTAAAGGGGCGTGCTGATTATTTCAACTTACTCACATTTTGCGTTCCCATATTTTGGTCACCTATTGCAGGACCGTATGTTACCCGAGGAACACAATTTGACGTGGAATAGTACAAAAACATCGTGTGATGCTGTACATCAAATATGAACGTCTTAGGTCTTATAGTTTACGAGGAGAAGTATCTTGAACTTGCTTTTATTAAGCGTTTTTCCGAAGTTCAGACCTCAGGGGCGGGGCCATTTTTTACCTCAGGGATTAATTTTTGAAATTTCGACAGAGACCCGCACGAATAAGCTACATATGAAATATAAATGCCTTTGGCCTTGTAGTTTCTGAATTAAAAAAATTCAAACTGTCAAAACCAGATTTTTTCACAGAATGAAATTCCTTTGACAACTTTTGTCGAGCTTCACCCAAGAAGATCCCCACAAAGTATCAGCTAGTTTGGCTAACTGGTATTGGAGGAGAAGATCTTTAAAGAAATTGTGGACGGACGGACGGACGGACAGACGGACGGAGGGAGGGACGACGAACAATGACTGATCACAATAGCTCATCTCGCACTCAGGTGAGCTAAAAAAGGGGAAACTTATTCCAATATATGCCTCACGTAATTCCGTTAACTCGATGTCTGGTTACCTCATTAGCCGGAGAAAATTAAACAAACATCAAAGAGAGACAGCAGTGTGTCGGTATAATACAGGGATATACGATCCTTGCTTGTTGAAAAAACATCTCGATACTTGCTAACCTTTTGAGAGGAATTTTCGTTGTGCATATCAACCCAATCCGCAAATTTGATAAGCCCATTACCAGATATCAAAATTCTGGTCCGGCCGATGAAAGAAACTGCACACAACCTTTCAAATTGAAAGCAATTTAAAGATCGGTAATAAAAGTATAAACTTGGTAGGAATTATTGTGATGAAAGGAGAAATAGCTCAGTTCAAAGAAATGTCTCCCCCACCCCCTGTCATTTATTTTCCTTGGTAGGGCAAAATGCAGAGTCGTGATGTAATTGGCGGATCGTGTGTGTCAATCAAAGAATTAATCGACAAATCATATCATTCTCTCAGGCCGGAACTGACCCTTGAACTCTGAAATTGTCCGACATTTATTTTGAGCATTTTTGCTGGTTTTGCGATTAAAATTTGTAACCACAGCCTATCGAAGCTGTAGTTACGACATAGAAACTTCCATCCAACCATTTACGTTTTTTTACAAGCCACTGGATGCACAACCACTCCTGGTTAGATGCCTACACCATAAAAATAGTTCTTATGTATTTCAGGAATATTGCAAACTCTGCATGCAAGTTCATCTCCTGGGTATTTTAGCTTACTTCAGCACATCGTGTTCAAAATAACTCTGATCAGAGTCTACAAAGAAGTTGCAGAAGATATTTTCAAATTGTTGAAATTCAAAAAATATTAATTTCTGTAGGTAGAAAACAATGAGAAAAAAGATGAAATTGCTTATAACAAACAATTTCTTCATTTTCCACATTGTTTTCAGCAATCAAAGATCAATTTCGTCTATACAGGAATAGACAAAATTCACCTTTAATCACTTACTACAACTTGTACATCTGATCATTTCTTCATACTCTCTATTTCTTGTTTACCACCAAGTCTAAATTCCATGAGGTAGGTGCTGATTTGATGGAACAGACGGCTTGTCCAATCAAGACATTATTATCATATTATCATTAAAATAGACTCGTTCGAGAATATAAGTCTCGATTTCGATCTTTTTTCAACAAAACCCTGTTTGGAAGATATCTCAATTGGCTCCTATTTGCGCGACGAGTCATGATACATATTAGGAGAATATGAGGAAACACAGATGCTTGAATTAAGAATTTAACGATAGCTTTGCACTGATATTACAACCCCCCTGAAGTCATTAGCATTTCATAAATCACATATAAATCAGAAAATTTGTATAACATAACTTTTTCACTTATTAATGTTCTTCCAGGGTATAAGAAGCTCTTATGATTTCCGCCGTGATGAACATGTAACTCAAATATTGGCTAAAGCTGAGTTTAACACCGTAAGGACTAACATACTTTTTTTTTTCTTCGTAAATAGTTCAAAAATCCGGAAAAAGTCACTAAGACAATGAAAAACGAAGGAACCATCTAACAATGAAAGTTCCGAATCTGTTTGATAAATGAGCGGGATTGGGGTCCGTGTACATGTAATTGGCGGAATGGTGGTCCCGCCCTCTTCATCCGCTGATTACTGACTCCAACGGGAAGATGTTCTTAACTAATAAACGGCGTTAATTTACAAAATATGGCAAGGAACATGTCGCAAGGCAAAGTGGTTAGGCTGCAACCTAAAGTTGTAACGACAGCTTGAATAACCCGAAGTCACGACGTTTTAGTCGTCAAATTAACAAAATGCTTCACAATGTTGGAGTAAAACAGTTTACTTCTGATCTAAATCAATTGATTGGTCCATCAATTCTTTCATATTTTTGTTATCAAATTAATTACATGTGGATAAAGCAAAAATAATTTAATTTTTAGTTTCGTCTATCAAAAACGGGCGTTCTGATTGGTCGAAAAAAATTATTCTCCATGAACAAAATTTTGAGCACGCAGCTATTTTGTATGCTTGCGCACAAAATAGTCCTATACAGAAAAGATTCAAAATGTGTACAGTTTATGCTTTTTGCGCTCGTTGCTATTAAATAATAAGAAATGATTTTTTGTTGTTGTTGTTGCTGTTTTCATTGAGGTATGAACCGAAAAACCTAATCACACTTATGTATGAATCCGCTTCGCGTATTCATACAGTGTGATTAGTTTTTTCGGTTCATACTTCCATGAAAACCAAAATTATTCTCTTCATCTCTTAAATGAACCTATTGGGTGTTGGTTAAAACAAATATTTGCAAAAGAGATTAAATCAAACTAGGCCAATCGGAGGTCGTATTCCGAAAATAATAAAACAGTAAGGTAAAATTGTCCTTTTAAATTTGGAAAATTGTCAAAGAGCGGGGTGTTTTCGACTCTGCTGAACTTGGGTCGATGCTTTTCGGACCTCCCAGGAGGTAACTTTCCTTCCGACGGTCGTATATGGAAATGTATTCGTTGTTTTGCTTGCAAAAATAGCTACAGATAGAGGGCGTAATTTCTTTCGCCAATACTGTCATAAACCCTGTGTTGTAGGTACTCATTTGAATCGTCTCGATGAGACGATTCAAACGAGTACCCACAACATTGGGTTTCGGTGGGATATAAGGATTTTAGAATGCTGTTACCCGCTCTTATGTAGACCTCTTGTTTGGAACATATTGTGCATAAGTGAATAAATATATAAATAAATAAATTTCGACCTTTTTTCAGAATAAATAAATTTCGACCCTTTTTTCAAAATTCAATTCAGCTTGCAATGATTTCAAAAGCAATATCAATAGGATATGTATGACGATTCACAAGTACGAAGAAAACGCATAAGTCGTGATGTTTCGCGAAACTAAAATAGTAAACTCATTCCTTGACAAACCCGCTTTTTTGAACCTCAATAAAAGAGATTTAGAAATCAATGTGGAAAATGAGGAAATTACTTACTACAATCAATTTCTTCATTTTTCAAATAGTTTTCAACCCCAAAAGACAGAGATATTCAAAATAGCATCATCTTTGGATCGTCGTTTGCAACTTCTTTCAGTTTGGACTTGATGAAGATACTGTCGTTTGGTAACGGGTTAAACCGTACGAAAATTGTACTCAGAAAGATTGCTGTGATAACCTTTATGCCAACATTGTTCTCTATTGCATGAGAGACAAGAACTGGTGAGTACATTTCATTTATTCTTAATTGTGTGTGAGATGATGTCTTTTTGATGAGGGTTTTTTCGTACCTGTTTATCATTACAATTTCATCATCAACGCATGAGTTAAATTTTGTTTTATATGAATAACGGCGCGTCTGTCTGCTAGTTTAAACAAATTTTCATAAATTACAACCACGCCTTTCAAAAGAGCCACGAGAAATTGTCGATACGCCGCTGATGACCAAAAGAAATCGATTGACCTCTTAGAACGGAAGCTAAATTTCTGAGTTGAATATTCGATATTAATCTTTATTGTCTTTTATTGTTTTGGCGACTTAGACGTCGTAACTACAGCTCATTCAAGCTGTAGTTACGACGTTAAAGTCGCCAACCAAGGATTTGTCTTTCAGTTTATGTCCCTGGCCATATAGTTTATAAAGTATTGTCGTCCATAACCTCGGTCGAACTATCATGACGGAGGTCAGAGATCGTGATCGTGGATCAATTGGCCAATCGCGTCTGCCAATCAAGGATAACACTGACCAATCGAATAATTTACTCAGCTCGAGCCTGAGCTTATCAACTCGAACATTGGCTGCCATTTTGTTTACCTTTGTTGTTGGTTTGGCGACTTAAACCATAAATTATGCAAAATAACACCGTTCAATATCAAAGCGGGAATTTCTGATGGAGTTAATGGGTGGGGTCTAGGGAGTAAGTGGGTGGGGCCAGCGATTGGTCAATTATTTCATCGCGCTTTTTAGTCTTCAGCCTAATTAGCGTACATTCATCTCCCTATGAACTCGGTTGGTTACGCATCGCGCTTTCAATTGACCAATCGCTGGCCCCGCCCACTTACTCCCTAGACCCCACCCATTAACTCTATCAGAAATTCCCGCTTTGATATTGAACGGTGTTATTTTGCATAATTTATGGCCAGTAGCATGTAACAAAAAAGTAAAATAGTTGGTCGATGACCTATACGTCGTAACTACAGCTTGAATAAGCTGAAGAATCGACGTTTAGGTCGCCAAACCAACAAAAAATGTTAACAAAAATGGCAGTCAATGTCGGGGTTGAAAGATGAGGTCGGGGTTGAATGAATAATTTGCTTCGTCGGTTGGTTCCTTGATTGACGGCCAATGTTGGAGTTGAAAGTTCAATTCCGGGCTTAATAAACGGTTTGATTGGTCGGTTGATTCCTTGATTGACATCAAGATTGGTCAATAAGGATGGAGAGTCGTGTCCTGGCTTGACCGACATTTTCCGATATTTTACAAAGCTATAAAAGGCTATGCCGGTCACATGTACATTACGAGTCAGTTCGATTAGCTCAGTTGGTAGAGCACTTGACTTCAAACCTCAAGATCACGGATTCGAGCCCTGGGCTGACCATATCAACTAACAAAACTAATTGTCTTTCGGATGAGTCGTTAAACCGAGGCCCCGTGTGACGATGCTATCCATCGAGCACGTTAAAGAACCAGGCGGAGCTCTCAGCAGATTCGTCCTGTATCCTTGCCCTATCCCCCGTAACAACTTACCGTCTTCTGGGGGCGTCGCTCATATGGGCATGTGCTACGGTAGCGACGATAAATAAACGGAAATAATCAAAATGTACATTACGGTGATTAATCTCCCAAGCAACTGGTCATTCTATTTTAAAATGGATACTACAAGGCAATGGCGTATAGCATGTAGTATCCTTTATAAAGGTGGATGATCAATTGCCTATTCTGGTTTAATACTGAGATAAATGATGTAAACCCATTGATATTAGCTTTAACCGCCGAGTTGTAAGTTGACCAATTCACACACGATTCCGATTTTACGCTCCTCAAGAAACAAAAGGTCTTGGAAAATATCGTGGGAAATGAAAGAATTGCTTAGATCAAGCAATTTCTTCTTTTTCCATATATTCCCTTCCCAAATAGATACGTAAATTCAACCAACTGGCCAATCTCTGTGTATCTTTGTGTTTCTATAGCGGTTGCAACTATGCTTCTTCTCCGAGAATTGCATTAGCGGGTAGATTACACGTAAATCAAACAATCTTGTATTTGTTAAACTTTGTTTATAAACAACATCGTCATCTGGATTACTTGATTTATATGTTTTGCCAGAAATCGGTATGCCTTTCCAAAGTATAGCCAGTTAGTACCTATTTCGCTACATTTCATTACATAACATCCCCTTATTTCTTATATCAAGATTGTGACTCATTCATAGAACTTGCACCAACTAATATTCCCCGTTAAAGGAAGTGGTTGTTCTTTATTCGAGAGCTCCCTTTATCCTATAAACTCCAATTATGATTAAAGAAATATATTTTCCAGCAACAGACACTTCCGAAAACTTGAATACCTTTTCATTTACTACTAAGTAAACTCCATTATTGCGTATTTGTATGTGAAATAAGCACTTTTTCATAGAAAAGAAAAGTCAGACGTAAAAACGTTTACCAATGAAAATTTGATTTTTAAGTTTGAATGCAAAGCAATTCCAACTTAGATTTAACAAAACCGCAAAATGAACACAAGACAATTTCATTTCGGGTTTCTTGATAACACATATCACGTGATCTCTTAGATATGAGTTCACCTCGGGTTACTTCTCATCTCAAATTGCCAAGGACAATCAGTTAGTTATAGCCGAAGACAATAATATGGCACATGTAAAGGAATATATTAAAATTCGTTTAGAGACTTCTAAACATGCTTTAGTTTGCTTTATATTATTGAAAAATAAGGTAATAATCAGGGCAGTATTTTTTTGTGATTCGCCGTCCCGTGTTCGGTAATCACGTGATCTCAAGTGACATGTGGAAGTCATGTGACCATTGTTAGTCTGTGTTTACAAATATGGCTCAGGTCGCAAACGCATTTTTACAATAATCACGCCGCCTAGTGCTTTAAAACATACTAGAGCGATTATTGTGGAATTTGCAGCTTTTACTCAATAAATCAAATAGATGTAAAACGAAGTAGAAGATTTTGAAAACTAGAATGTAAACATATCAACTTCCGGTTTCTACTTATTTACTAAATAATTACGCTTTAATATGTCGTCATTTACAAGTTTAAATCAATAATAACACATCAAACCTTTAACAAGTGTCATCTAGCTTTCAGCTTGGTTCTTTTTACTTTAGATTTTTTACGGTTCTAATGCCGAATAGCGAATAAGGAAATCACGCGACTACGGGGCACCCAAGATAAATTGATACTATCTTCATCATATTATAGGAATTTTTAGGAAAAGAGCAAAACTATCATGTGCAAACAATAACGTTATAATAACGTTAACGTCTTTTTTTTTTTTTTGAATTTTACTCACAACGCTTTAAATATTCTTTTTTCCTACATGCAAACCGGTATTTTAAATCGATCACCCAGAAACAAGTTTCCGCGCATTTCCGCGCATTTCCACGTATACTCATAAACTTGAAGTGAAAATCTACGTGAGTTTAGTATGATCGTTACAGAATTGGCCGAGGGTCAAATAATCATCGAGGTTATTGATTTCTTACTGTAGAAGCTGTTGCTCTCCGTTTTCAAGATTCTTAAAGGAGTTCACGTATCAAAAGGTGAATGTTATGCTTGAAAATTCTAATTTTGCTGTGCGTGACACGAGCTTATAACTCATTCCAACACGATAAAAATTTTGACCAGTCAGAATTCAAAGAAGTAGCAGACGACAACTTTAAGTTGATGAAATCTTTAAAATCCTGATCTTTTTGGACAGAAACATTGTGGATAATGAAAAAAATTGCTTTTAAGAAGCATTTTCTTCATTTTCCACAATGTTTTCGAAAGCTTTCATAATGAGGGTCATTTAAAAGCGTCACTGTCTGTGAATGGGTTGAGAAAATGCTAGTTTTTTTATTTCTGTATGTGGATTTATTTTTTTGTGCGTTATTCACGCACATATGTACACGAATGGGAATGCTGGTTTAAGTTTAAAGGTGGGAGGCTTACTTTGGAAAGTAAAAAATGAATTTGAACCGAAAGCCACAGTTATGACCCTTTCAGCGCATTCCAACTTCTCAGTACTTTCAGTCCTTTGATTAGTGTTATTGATTGGTGTATGAACAATTTTTCTACAACATTTGACCTCCCCAATTAATCCTGACATCTGCGTGGAAGAAACCGGTTCTCACTAATTTTTGACAAACTGGTTGATAAGAGGCAGGGTATATCTTACATTAAGAAAGTCTTACAAATAAATTAACGTGAATAGATCAATAGGTACAATGGAAACAAATGACCAATTTTAATTATATTTTAAAATGCATCATTCCTCGTCAATTTTGATATTTGATAATAGATGTCTCAGTCTTTTTGTTTTTCTCTTTTATAGCCTTCTCTCTGTCTCTCTTTTTTTTGCCTTCGCTCCTTCTTCTTTCCTGCACATTTCTTTCCTGCACACTCTCTCCCTTTTCAGCGCAATATCGTTGATCCCTATGATTCAGAATTACCATAACCGACAGGCAGTCAATAGTTACCCGGGTCTTGTTTCATTTTATTGCCGTATTTACACAGAGGGCACGATAAAAGATAACCCAGATTATCAATACGTGTTAAGATGAAAAGTCTAGATAATAAACGAGAATGCACTCATAGTGCACCAAGAGCGTAAACAGACCACGCCTTTTATCTAAGACGGATAGGCGCAATACTGGATCGACTGACACTTAGCGCAGGGCAAGTGAAATATGCCTCAAAGCAGAAAAAAATGTCGGGTCTCGATTTTCAAATTTCTAACTAATGCTTTCAGACATGTAGGTGACATTTACATTCTGATTGTCTGACAAGTCTGTTTCATACCGTTAAGAATTGACCAATCGCGGTGTCAATCAAGGAATAAACCGACCAATCAAATCATTTATACAGCCCGGAACTTGTCTTTCAACTCTGACATTGGCCGCCATTTTTATTAACATTTTTGTTGGTTTGGCAGTTTGAACGTCGTAACTTCAGCTTATTCAAGCTGTAGTTACGACGTTTAGGGCGCCATCCAACCATTTTACGTTTTTTGTTACATCCTACTGGCCATAAATTTGCATAATTACGCCGTTAAAAATCGGCGCGGAACATCCTGTCGGAGTTAATGGGCGGGGCTCAG
This sequence comes from Fragum fragum, assembly GCA_946902895.1. Classification (NCBI taxonomy): domain Eukaryota; kingdom Metazoa; phylum Mollusca; class Bivalvia; order Cardiida; family Cardiidae; genus Fragum; species Fragum fragum. Next base: position 50,637,696 of record OX336370.1, read on the forward strand.
ATAGTCAGTGGGCGGGGCCAGCGATTGATCAATTAGAGTAAAGAACCATTCTCCAAATATTTCCCGCAACGTCAACCACAGTCAAACTGTTAACCTTTGTTTATTTGATGTATTTTTATGATATTACCTTGATCGTATTAAATTATAGAAAGGAGTACGTTCCATTTTCACTGAGGTATGAAGAAAAACTTTTACATTTCTATATAAATTAGCTTCACTGCTTCACAAAGTGAGGTGGTGACTTTACTTTCATAACTCAATAAAAACAGAAAACCTCGATTTTCTCTTCATTTTTTTCTTCATAGTTATCAATGTTAATTTGGCTAAAAAATGAATCCATATAAAGCCAGGTAACTGACACGTACACTAGAATGAGAAAGATAAAACCATTTCAAAAATACTAGCTTTTTCTAATTATTGTTGAAATCAACAGCTTCAATATTCTCATACTGCCAAACCGTGTACAAGAACAAAGCCAATCCAGACAGTTTCTGTTAAACAAACGAACAAAAAATCCACATTATGGCGTTTTTTCTTTCGTTTTATAAACAAGGAAATACTTATTCCCAGCTGTATAAACGCCATTAATTTTATTTCAACTGACGCCCTAGTTTTATATTCGTAATTAAAAGTAAACAACTCAGACAAACGAGTATCTGGAAGGAAGAAAATGTGTAGACAGCGTTTTAACAGTGGCATCCTTTTCATCTTCAACTTCTATATAGGTGTAAAATCATGAGTTGTGAGACAGTAAATTGGCTGAGATGAAAACTAAATCAATTCAATTTTAGCTTTGTCGAGCGTTTAAATTGGCTGGTTTTTTAAGCTCGAAACTCTTTTATTGCATATATATATTCCTTTCATTACTAATCAATTTACGCATAATGACATTATTACTTATGAAATATGCAAAGACGCTGGACGAGGGTGGTTCGGTCCACGAAAGGGCTTGTGAATGTCTTTTAAAATGTAAAAAAAAGTTTACTACAAGGAAATGATAACAAGAACCAGAACCTTTCTATTTAAAAAATAGTTTGAACCGTTCTGTTCATCATTGTCATATAAAACAAGCAACATCATGAGCGAAGTAGAAATACATGAATCGATACAAAAAGAGATATCGAAAGGACATAAATGCGGAAGAGATAAGATCTTTCATTTTCGGGGGGGATGTATCTGTGTAAAAGTAATTTTCTAGGTCTGTAAGTTTCTATAAAATAAGTCGCGAATTTCTTTAAAAGATTGGTGCTATCACTTGTTAAAAGAGATCTGGGTTTATACATACTTGGTCTTTACGAAAAGATATCTACCAATATAATTTTCTGGGTGAAGTAAAGGGTTGGGCAGACCATTATAAAATGATATTCATCATCCACTTCAGCAGAGTCACATAAGGGGCATGTTCGATTTTTCGTTCAACTTTTTCATGGTGGTCTTACATTTATGTCTGAGAACCATTCTGCAATGTAAATATCCCTTATTCTGTTTTTCAAGAAAGGCTTGAAACTGTAAGAGATAGTATAGATATTTAATCGAGATCCAAGGTAATATTACATGTTTGTAAATTCGCCATGTATCCGTCCTTCTGTTAATTCGAAATTCATGTTATAAAGTTCTAAATGGTTGTTGTTAATGGTATAAGTTGATTTGCTCGTTTAACAAGTTAAACCTTATTACATGCAGTAACATTAATTGTGAAGATTTCCAAATCATCCGAACACAGTGGTATCCTAATATAATTGAACTATCGCGGCTGTCAGTCAAATATCCAGTCGACCAATGAAATCATTAATATTGACAAAAAAATGAATTTGAAATTTGACATTGGCCGCCATTTTTGTTAACCTTTTGTGTTGATATGGCGACCTAAACGTCGAAACTACAGCTTATTCAAGCTGTAGGTAAGACGTTTAGGTCGCCAGCCAACAATTCAACTAATTTTTTTTTCACATTACTGGCTATATTTTTTTTCAAAATAACGCCGTAAAAAATCGAAGCGGAACGTCCTGTGAAGTCAATGTGCGGGTCCAAAGAAGTCAATGGGCGGGCCAGCGGTAGGTCAATTTAGGCAGTAAAACCCGCATTTTAAGCTGTCGTGTAACCCATTCTAACACGATCCTGCTTTATTATGCCAATAGAAAAAAATAAAAGATTGCGCAAAACATTTCTGGAAAACGTAGAAATTGCTGTAACCATTCCCATATACTCCCGCTGTTTGACGCCCCATTAGAAATAAGATTTTGGAAAACATTGTGGAAAACGAAGAAATTACTTGTTACTTGCGATTTCTTCATTTTCCACAATGTTTAATTCTCCAAAAGATAAAGGCTATTTAAAATATATCAATTAAAATTTGTTGTCTACGATTTCTTTGAATTTGGACCAGTCTAAATTTTGTTGCCTAGTAATTGGTTGACATGTAATTTTTCATCACCCACTATAATTTTCAACCCAAAAGATAAAGGATTTGTCATCAACTAGAAATTGTTGTCTGCAAGCTATTTGAATTTGGACAAGTCCAAAGAAATTTGCCTGGTAATTGGTTAAATCTATAACGTATTTTATAGATGAAGACAAATAAGCTTTGATGAACTCTTTCCTGTTCAACCCCTTGTTTTAACGTCCCTTTAATTGTATGCTTGAGAAACATTATGTGAAATGAAGAAACTTCTTGTAACAAGCAATTTCTTCTTTTCCCACAATATTTCTACCCTGTAGGTTAGTTACTTTTCAAAATGCGGTCACTGTTAGTGGTCGTCTGCAACTTCTTTCAAAATGGGCTAGTCTAAAACTTTGAAAAACAGGAAAGGGTTAATGGATGCATTTTGCAAATGTATTGAAGAATTTTAGTTGAACATATATAAAAGATATTTGGGTTAGAGACAGCTGTGTCTACAGGAAATTCATCATAAAATTATAAGCTTTTCTCTCAGGTCTTCAGGACAAACCGATGGATCTAAGCTACCAATCACTATTCCTTGACGAATTTATCATTTGATTAGAGCAGACAGGAATATTGACCTCCGCCATAAATGTCAAGCATTTGTGCTGGTTTGGACATTTTTAAAAACGTTATAGATAACTTAGAAAAAGCTGTATCTACGACGTAAAAGCCTCCAAAACAACAAAAATGCTTTGTATATATGTCGACTTTTAAAGGTCACTTCCGGTCTAAATTAATAATTTAGTTTTACATACGATTTTTTTCTTTGCAATCGGTGATTCATATATTTGTTATGAGCCAATATGAAAGGGCATTCGTAATAGAAATGTATATGAATATATCATTAAATGTGTTGGTATCGGTCTTTTAAAAAATATCAAAAGAAAAAGAAACGTTACGATGACGATGGTTTGAGTAATGATCGATTTCAGTCATCCCTTTAACGGTACCACTATTCATCGCAACTTCCAGTGCGAAACCTTTAAATACTTAATTGGATAGGAAATATAATTTATCGTATTAATCGACCTCTGATTTTTTAATATCCACTTGACTTAATATTGTATACTGTAAAACCTGTATCAAGCGACCACTCGAGGGACGACAAAAGTGATCGCTGAAGAGAAAGTTGGCATAATATATTCTTTATGGCTTGACTGTGATGGATTAATTTGCGTGCATATATAGATTACTGCAGAAATCTGACTCAATTCTATGTTGTTCGAACTCATTAGAATCGTCTCATTGAGACGATTCTAATGAGTTTCAACAACATAGGATATAGGTGTGATTTTACTTTTTTGGCTGAACACATTTACTTCTTTAGAGATTGAGTTTTAAAACATGGGATTTCGATTATGGTCGCTTAATAAACGTGGTCGCTTAATAGACGTGGTCGCTTAATAGACGTGGTCGCTTAATGGACGTGGTCGCCTAATAGACTTTATCGCTCGAGAAGGATAGACTGTACCTTATTCTTCACAATCATAGGAATCAGTAACGGTAAGTGTTTTCGTAACTTCGTCAACTTCTCAAAAATATTATGAATTTCAGTAAGGTAGATATGATTATGGTCGCTATATAGAATGGTCGCTTAATAGAGGTGGTCGCTTATCTCGTTACAAGAATACCAAAATTTTAGACTGGCCAAACTTGAAAAAAGTTTCAGACAACAATTTAATATTTATGGAATTTTGGGGTTGTTTTTGTTGTTTTTGTTGTTGTTTGTTTGTTTGTTTTCAATTTTCTGGGTTGAAAACATTGTGGAAAATGAAGAAATTGCTGTTAACAAACCAAAATGTTTTCCATAGCTTTTTCATGTGGGTGTCTAAAAGCGTCACTAAGTGGAAATGGACTAAGCAAGATTGACTCTTCAAACAATATCTAGGATACAATAATAGAAATAAAGAAAGAAAAAATAATGAAAAACTAAAATCCGTGAAGTGAAAAAAATAAAACCAACATCCATATCCCACTTTAAGGGAAATTTCAATTGCTTATGTATATCTTTGTTATAGTGTTATACGAGCGTAAAGACGGAATCGACGTACCAGCGGCATCTATTCGGTCCTTCTATCAGATCCATGCCCACACATCAATGTGTGTGTTCGTTCATCTGTATGCATGAAACAAAAGATACAGCAACCGCGATAGGTATTTTTTGGGGAAAAGAAGTGTTAATATTCCATCGAGATTTCGCTGTTCTTTAGAAAACGGCATTTCTGGAGAAAGCTTTAAAATTCCGCCTGCAACTAATACCATCAAATAATGCTTTATCTTGACAGGTCTATTTTGCCGAAGTTTTATTACATATTTTAGAAAATGATTGATAGCGAAAAACCTCATTTGTCTTTATTTCTGTTATTTCCAACAGCTTATCTCACCCAATTTATGTATCAACAGAACGTAGTTATAAACAAAAAATCACCTAGGTAAGCCTATACCCCAACATTATACATAAAAGTTGAGTATTAGCTTTTTTACATTAACAAGACTTATTTGCACCTAAAGTTAACCCTAATTGAACGTGCACCTCTACTAAGCTACCACTTCCATAAAGTGAATAGGAAAACATGAGCCATCAAGCAAAAGGTACCTTCTACGTTTTCCTCAAGACAAATATTTGGTGAAGTGGTTTGATCTTGCAAAGATCGACCAATTAGAATTTTAAAAAAATAAATTAAACATGAAGAAAGCTATAATTACCGTTATAAATTTAATTTTAAACTATCTAAAAGGAGCGAAAGGTTTTGATCCTGCGCAGTCTGTGCAATGGGGGCAGTCTGATCAGGGCCGATAATCTACGTACTTGTGAGAAGACAAAGAGTGTAGCGTTTGGCTCAAAAGTTCTCTTTGAGTCGTAAGAGCATAAAGAACACGTGCACGCGTAAATGATATAGGTAAACTCGTTAAATCTAATTTAATTTGCGCTTTTTATTTTGAAAGTGCACGCCTACCTTAACATATGCAGTAACAAAATGCGTACATTTTCAAAATATGAGCGTGAAATCGTTAAATTAAGCACTGCCATATTTTTCTTGCACTTGTATTTAAGCTTGACTTCAACAGTTAAATGCAGCTCGTGACTGTCCTAAAATTCATTGAAACTCTAAATATAGATTAACAGACTTTGTAGGCTATTAAGGAAATACCTTTTAGTAGTATTTTTGATAAATGGTTTCTGATTTTTGCAAAAATTCTTTCTGGAATATTGCATTTAAGCAATATATGAGAGCGATTGAAACAAATACGCCACAATTTTGTGAGTCCATCTATATTTTTTACGCGTGCACTGAAGTGGACTTTTGACCAATTTAGTAGGCCATAGAGATATCTTTTCGTCTGACAGCCAGCATACATGTAAACTTCACAAATGCTAAAAACATATACAAAATATTACTGCATATAAAAGGTTTTTCTACTACGTAAACACGTAGTTGGCGATATTTATTAGAAATCTAAATGCGACGAGCTCAAAGAGCATAAACATAAAACTTGAGGGAGCGCAAGCCACGTCCGCTGGTCTCCGACAAGGTAGTTTGACTGAGGTTTCAAGATTGCAAAGATTGCATAGATTTGCAAAATATATAGTCAGATGTTCAAAACAAAAAGAAATTGATGGTTGGTAACTTAAATATTGTACCTTCAGCTTCAATTTACGGTAGTTACGACGGTTTAGGCGCCAGCAATATATGTATGTTCGTTTATTTATCCGGTAGCTACCGTTTCATTTACCCATTTTAGCAACTTAACCCAGAGGATGGTTAGTTGTTACGAGGAATAGTGCGAGGACATTGTCCGAAACTAATAGTTTCTTTACGTGCTCGATGTATAGCTCCGTCACACGGGGCCTCGACTTAACGTCTCGTCCGTAAGGTTGTTATGTACTTGGTCGGGTTAGCCCGGGACCCGAGCCCGCAATGTCGAGTTTTTAGGTCGAGTGCCCTACTAACTGGGCGAATTGGGATGATCTTTTTAAGGACAACTGTTGCGCTATCGGGTTGTAATTGATAATCGAAAAGATTTAACTAAAATATCGCAGTTTGGAATTTCACTTCCTCTCAAAGCCGCCATCATAGAACTGTCGTTAGCGCACCAGACTCCAAAATCTTCAATCATGAGATGCCATGGGTTCGATTCCCGGCGGCGGCAAACATTCTTTTCAAATAAAATATGTTTTATTTACATTGAAGTATGGACCTTAAAATTTGACCACACTGATGTATAAATCCGCTTCGCTTACTCATACAGTGTAGGCTCATATCTCAGTGAAAACAAAAAATATTTTCTTCATTTCTTAAATGTTATGAAGTCAGTTAATCACAGGGAAATATGGAAAGTGTTTAAGGGTAATTCTACTTGTTTCCACAAGTCTTTTAAAAGAATACTCCAACATATAGTAAAAAAGAATTTCCGAGGAAGATCAGAAACTCATACAAATCAGATTTATGAGTGCATGATAAGAAAAATCGTGAGGGTTTCAAATTATAAAACCGAAGTCATGTATTCAGGATTTAAGTAATACATGTATCTTTTTAGAGTCAGTATCCGTGGAGGTGGGAATATGGTTGACTGAGATGAATATTGTTGAAGAAAGTTATTCGTGGGTAAAGGAATTCAGTTCAAAGGGGTTATAAATAGCTTGCCTTATAGTTAAAAAGACCCTTCATCTCAATTTGCTGAAAATTGTTCATTAGCGGAAACATTTGCTGTCTGGGTGAAAGAAATGGCATTTTAGATTTATTTTCTTGGTATCAGCATAGATCAGCTGTTTTAACTGTGCTCTTGCTAAATACAAATTGGAAATGCGGATAAAAAGTACAGCGGTAGGGGGGATACAGCTCGGAAATACCTTTGAGTGAGTAAAAAGACCCGTCAGGCTATAACGGTTCATTTAAGAGCGCCGCAAATCGTAAATGAACCTCCAGGTAAAACATTTCACAACATTGGAGTGACTTTTAATGTATCAGTCTAAAACGGGCAACAGCGTAAAACAAATATATATATACAATTAATAAAACATAGCAGAGGTCAATAATAGATTTTTTTTTCAAAATATATCTAAACAGTTAATAATTTTAAAAATAAAACAAAGGTAAATAAGGTATCTTTTTAATATAATTATAAAATGGTAAATGATTATTCTGAATTCATAAATTCTACAAAAAGTGAAAAGTATCGAAGTCGGCCGGAGTGCGCAGAAATACAATTTAAATGGTATTTTCAAACTGTAATTTCTTCCTCTGTCCGAAACTAATGCATAAGCCTACATAAAAAGCGAAAATAACGTCCCCTGATCAGTCTGAGAAAATCTCCATTCTCATTACTGTCGATTTGTTTTATTTGTTTTTTCTTATTTATTTATTTTTTATTTTATTTTTTTTTTTTTTTTTGGGGGGGGGTCTTTGACATAGGCCTTTCCTTGCGCGGCTGTTCATTTAACTATCATTATATTTAGAAATAACGGTGTTATAGATTTTGTTTTGAAAACGAAAATATCAATAGTTTTTTGTTGTTTTTTTACACATCTTTTTGTGAATCTACATATCGAAATAGGAATAAATCAGTTTGTTGTGACCAGAAGTTTACTATGTAGTAAACTGATACGGAATGGTTAAATGCAAAAATAATGTGATTATGAATTTTAAAAAAAGGTTGACTTTAGACATGTTTAGTTACGTTCTTTTATCTTATACAGTCAAAGTTAGTTTGTATAACATCGTGATGTAGTATTAATATAAAACCTTGCATTTGATTACCACCGGGTAGGAAAATTTGATATTCTACTCGATCTTTGGTCTTGTAAAATATACGAAATTTCCTACGCGGCTCGAATCCAATACAATATTACGTATCACAACTATAACACAATTTTTCACATATCGATGGCTTAGAGCAAAAGCGTAGTATGGCTTTATACATTGTATAGAGCCATATTATGCTTTTACTCTAAGCCATCGATATATAAGCATAACAGACAATAACTTACTGGTCAATGATAGATGCTGCAACAATTCCAATGACACGTGACCCCTAACGATGTCCCCTGTTAGATACACGCCTTCTTCACCTCGACTTTGTAGATGAATAAAAAACTCCTGAACACAGCTTCCTTGTCGCATTGTTATCCAATGTATCACTTACTATTTCAAAAATACCAAATAACCACTATTTCCCTTTAGATAAGGTGCATATAGTTCACAAATCCATGTTTCTGTCCTTAGTTGTCTTTTTGTAACTTATACAGATTCTAATTGATTGTTAAAGGTTCACTTTTTAAGTCATGTCGCTCCGTCAGTGATTCACGATACAACCCGTTGATATTCTATTTTCACCTAGACTTTAATTTCCTATATGTTTCAGCTGAAGTTTCCGTGTTGCGTAAAAGAAGAAACGAAATAAAATCACAGTCGACGTACATTATTGGTGACAAATTACTAGCATAAAATGCCAGGAATAGTTAAATAAAACAATATTGAAATGACATCAACCAGACATCTATACTAGACTTATTAACTCAATTTATCGTCGTTTGGCGGACAAAATGTCGTAGCTACAGCTTTATTGAAGCTGTAGGTACGACATTTTGCACACCCAAAGACATTATGTCCTTATTTTCCAGGCAGCTCTGAAACAAATTAGACGATATTCCAATATTCCTAAAGTGTCGAATTTTACGTTCTTCTTGTAATAAAATAAGTTTTTTCTAAAACGAACGGAATATTGATATGTGTCTATTTTACTAATGATCTTTCCTACAAGCCACACATTCTATAATAGTATAGTTCTCCTCTACTGCCGCGGTATAACTGTCTATCAGATAATCTTCGCGAGAGAAGATTATAAAACACAATTACAGAAATTTATAATAACATATAAATCATATATTTATGACCTGTCGCGCGAAAAGAAACAATCTGGAGATTGCAAATAATATACAACCTGACCAGACCGCGCAAATTGCGACGCTTGATCAAGGTTAGAACGTTAGATTTGATATATTGTCTTAAGGAAGATAAGCCCACTCTTTTTTAAACAGCACATATATGTAATAAATTTGTGTTGTGCTTACTATCTCTTTTTTATTGACAAATCACCTACCCATGTAACCATGCCTGCTGACTCCGAGAAAGTCCCGCTTCCACTTTAAAGGCCTATTGATGCAATGGCAAGCAGCATGCAACAAAAAAAAAAACGCGAATAGTTGGTTGGGGACCTAAACGTCGTAACTACAGCTTAAATAAGCTGTAGTTACGACGTTTAAGTCACCAAACCAACAAAAAGGCTTTTTAAAAAAGGCGGCAAATGTTGGAGATCAAAACTCATTCTGAATAATCTAAATGAATAATTTCATTGGTGGACTGGTTTTTTGATTGAAAGCCGCGATTTGCCAATTATTCTGTTCAATTCAGACAGTTGACGGACCTTCTCTATCGATGAAGAAATCGATTGACCAATCAAATCATATCTCGGAGGTGATTGTTGAGCTCCCATATTTATGCCAAGCACTTTTGTTGGTTGGGCAATTTAAACGCAATTCCTACTGTAGCTACGTCGTTTAACTCGCCAACTAACGATCTACCCTTTTGATCCTGCACCTTGACTACATATTTTACAAGCTACTATCTTGTTGGAGGTCAGTGGGCATGGATAGCGATACGTCAATAAAAGCTGTAGTTACGAGGTTTACTGACTGTATTTCAACGGTTTTGTACCAAACTCTCGTAGCTACAGCGTGGAAAAGGCTGTAGTTCACGTCGTTTTGGTAATATAGGGTCGATTTGTTTTAACTGGTTATACTACATCAAACGTAATTGACCAATCACTGGCCCCGCCCAGTTGCTTCATTAGACTCCGCCCATTAACTTCGACAGGAAATGGCGGGGTTTTTTTTTTGCAAAATCTATGGACGGTAGCATGTAACAAAAAAGTAAAATGGTTGGTTGGTGACCTAAACGTCGTAACTACACGTTGAGAAAGCTGTAGTTAGGACGTTCAAGTCGCAAAACCAACAATAACGGTTAAAAAATAGCGACCAATGGCGGAGTTGAAAAGCTCTGGTCCGGGAGAATAAAATATTTCATTGGTTAGTTTATTCTTTGATTTTTAGCCGTAAATGGTCAATTGGTTGTTTGAATTGGGCTTTACGCGGTTTTGAACAATCTTAAACAAACTTTGAACAAAATGATTTAGTAAACTGTGGGAAATTTGGATTTTCTTAGGAAGAAGAATCTAGAAGATCGTTCAGACCCGTCAAATAACTAACAGTCTTACAGTCTAACAGCTGCCTTTTCTCTCCTTCATAGTCTTGGTTTCAAAGTCAGGAAATACAAATACTTCGGTAGAAAATATATGATTATGATCCATCATGCGAGAGGGAAATATTTCTCGACCCCGTAAAACGAATAAACAATCAAAGTACTGAAAGTACTGTAAGGTAGAAAAGCATGTGTTTTAGTAATTTTCCTTTGTCTTAATGTGGTTCAAATTGAAAGAAATTGCAGACGACCATTTCGAAATGGTGGAATTTAGTAAGTATTTGCCTTGTAGGGTAGAAAACATTGTGGACACTGAAGAAATTGCTTGTTAAAAGCAATTTCTTCATTGACCAAAATGTTTTCCAAAGCTTTATTTCTTGAGATGCGTTTAAAAGCGGGACTGGGGGGGGGGGAGGCTGTATTAAACAGCATGCTTGAAGGAGTTTTCTATACGCGATATTCAAGTGAGCTAAAAATACTTAGGAGATACACTTGCAGACCGAATTAGCAATATTCCTGAAATACATAAGAACTACTTTTTATGGTGTATGCATTCAACCGATATCGTGGTTAAACCTCCAGTGGCAGTTTGCACTCATTGAACTCAGGGACGACCTCATAATTTATCATTCAACTTAAGCTGCTTTGCTAGCTTAAAAAATGTAACATGCTCCAGCGAAGTTCAATCAGAGATCAAATTCCGAAAATAAACGCACGCGAACTGTATACTGTAAAATGATCTCTTGCCGGGAGCGATGAGTTTTGAATAAGATCAACCTGTGCAATGAGCCCATGGTCAATACTTTAAGCACTTCCACAAAGGTCCCATTTTACGAATTACGTAAACATACTCCTTGAAATCTTTAGTATTTTAACCCATTCCCACACAATGGGGTTTTGAGATGCTCCTCCTGAAAAACAATTGGGAAAACATTGTGTAGAATGAAGAAATTGCTTGTTACAGCAATTTCTTCATTTTACATAATGTTTTCTACCCAGAAAGTTAAAAAGTCTAAAATTTCAGAATTTTTTAAATGTCTGCAACTTCTTTCAATTTGGACCTGTCTAAAATTTGTCTACTGGTAATTGGTTGATGACTATATTAGTATTGCCGGTTACTGTAAACGTGTTTATCCAACTTTTGATTGTTTTAAATTTTATTCTTTCAAATAACTGTAGAACTTTGATATATCATTGGGGGGTTGCATAAAGTTCTTCCGTTCACAAGGGATGACGTAACGTAAGTCACCAAAAAATGAGAGAGAATGAAGGAAACAACAGCATATATTGGTCGCGTGAAATATCAGAATTTTCCTCCGTAGTTCGAAGCAAATACAAAATGTTGTTTCGCCATTGTAACATAATATCCCCCATTTATTTGGCTAAATATCTTCAAACGGTCGTTGGCCATTTAATTGTGACTATATAAAAAGAACAACTTTATACCCACTAAAGAAGAGAAAAGAGTTATATCCCCTTAAAATATTGTATATGGTGTATATCCAACAAATGTCTGTCTAGTTCTCAAGCGCTACTTTTCAAACAAGTTAACAAGCTTCACTTCAAAAAGCACACTCGCACACACTTGTTACTCAAGCAACAAACTTCTGGTATAGTAATTCATCAAAGATGTTGTTTAAATTACAATCCAGGCTTGAATTACAAGACGGATGGTTTTATCTTTGATACCCTTCATCCTCATGCATCGTTTCAGATTCGACGGGATTAAAAAGAGGAAAATCAATTTATCTATCATCGAACGAACAGCAAAAGCCATATTTGAACGAGAGGTGGAGCCAAGAGTGAAAATATGCTCTTAGTTGTTCAAGAAAACGAACGATTGCTCTATGTTTTAAGTGCAAAAAAGAAACAATTTGTGACTTTTTCGGGGGGGGGGATTTCAACAAAAAAGTCAATTAGCAATTGAATTAAATGCCAACCTTTTTCCCATCATTAGAGAAAAATGATTTTTTAACCATAAAGATTTAGAAAGAGGACAGGACTGAAAAGTAAGGAAGAGTAATGTAAGAAATAAGACAAGAGAGTATTCATTTGAAATTAGAAATTTGATAGTTTGTGTTTGATTTTGTCTCACTTATGCATTAGAACTTGAAGTGATTAATTGTATGGGTTTTAATGCCACTTTTAACGGTACTTCCGTCATATCGCAGCGGCTGGGGCACCTTACAATGGATTTCCTGTTTTTTCTCACACCAGTACTACCACTACATCCTTTTTCAGCCTCCAGCTGTTATTCCACTTAGGTTTACGATTATCTATCCATCGCTAAGTGACAAATGTCGCAAAGGAAATGTGCGGCTGACGGAGATCGAACCCATGTCACCCTTATAATTTAAATTTGGGTGACTGATGCACCACAAACTGCGCTAAGACGGCGACAGAACTATCCTTATTTTCGAGTAAGATCAATTTATCTTTTATTTTGTGAACAGCAATGGATATTGTGGATGTTCGAACCAAAACTTCGTATCTACAACTTTTAGAAGCTGTAGTTATGAGGTTGTGGTCGAACACCTGGCGATATATTTTCACTCGTGGCTCAGCCAGTAGCGAATAACGTAGGATTTTTTGTTCACTAGGAGAAGGATTAATTGGTCTTAGGCTGAACCAAACAATTATTCCACATTACTCACTATCCAGAATCAACCTCAAATGGCTTATAATTTAATTTTTCGTCTCGTCTATCAAAAACGAGCGATCTGATTGGTCGAAAAATTAAATTCATACCTCCATGAACAAAATTTTGACTACGCAGCCATCTATATGCTTCAGCACAAAATAGTTCCATACAAAAAGATATCAAAATTTGTAAAGTTGTTGCATTTTTCGCTCGATGCTATTAAATTATAAGAAATGAAGAGAACATTTTTGTTTTCATGGAGGTATGAACCGAAAAACCTAATCACACTCATGTATGAATCCGCTTCGCGTATTCATACAGTGTAATTACTTGTTTTCGGTTCATACCTCCATGAAAACAAAAAATATTCTCTTCATCTCTTAAATAAACGATGATAGGATAATAGAACCGACCCTGATTAATCTGTAATTAATCTGTAATTGAACCAAACTCTTAATTCGTTACCAGACGACATAATTTTGACTGGTCCAGATTCACAGAAGTTGCAGACGACAATTTCTAGTTGATGGAATTTTAAAAAAATCTTTGTCTATTGGGGTAAAAAACATTGTGGATAATAATAGAATGGCTTGTAACACGCAATTCTTTACTATCCAAAATGTTTTTCAAAAGCTAAAGCTTTTTTCTTTTTGAAAGCGTCAAAAAGTGTCGTGTGATAGAATATGTTTAAGTTACGTAGCTAGGACAAATTGTAGTCCTTATTTAGCGAATTGTCTTGAAAAAGTTGTGGGGAAAGAAGAAACCAGCATCTTCTTCTCTTCCCACCATCTTTCTTTCTTTTCTTATGTTTCTTTTATTCTTTATTATTTCTCTCAAATATCAAGAACTTCCTTTCTTCTTCGTTTGTTCCTCGTGGTTTCTTTAACCCTTTCCTTTTTTTTTTAAATTTTAGACCTGTCTAAATTCAAAGGTTGTGCTGACGAAAATTTAAACTAGATTTTATTTGAAAAATAACCATTTAGTAGGGTAGAAGATATTGTAGAAAATGAAGAAATCGCTTGTTACAAGCAATTTCTTCTTTTCTACAATGTTTTCTCAATTATAGTATCACATGGACGTAAAAATCAGGGATTTATCAGGAAAGGGTTAACGACTAACTCGCCCGGATACGCTCTTGTTTTCTACCAAACTTAACTATTCAGAATGAGGCGGCAACAAATTGGTAAACAACTTGTTACCGATATCTCTTCTTTTCCTGGTTCATTGAGAATAAGATTAGATATACAAATCGTCATGATTTTGTCTTACTCGGTGATAAACATGCCTAGAATAAAGATAAAAAGAAATGTCTTCGTAAAAGGAAGCCTTTTGGGAGATATATATAGTCCGTGTATATTCATAGAATCATAAATTACATGCCGGTCATGAATGCAGACAGTGTAAAAACCTTTTATAATGTTAATGGCATTTACAGAATAAAAATGTTTATTCATATTGAATTGAGACCAATCCAACGACAGGTTATGTCATAGGGAGAGCAAAATACCCTGGTTGCACTGCTCGACTTTGTGGTATAGCACTTGTCTTTTTACCTCAAGAACATTGGATCGAGCATTGGGTTGACCAAACTAGCATACTAGTTGTCCTTCTGATGAGGTAAAACAGAAGCCCCGTGTGGAGGTGCTTTACATCGAGATCGTTTAAGAACCAGGCGGGACCCCCTGTACCTTTGCACTATCCTCCGTTACAACTTACCGTCTTCTGGGGGCGTCGCTCATATGGTCATGTGCTACGGTAGCGACGATAAAAAATGGAAATGGACATATTAGTCCGCTAGTAAAAGCAGACTTATAGCACAGAAACTTTCCACTGTTTTGTAGTTTCGGCCATTCTACATTTACCCTTATCATGCTGAATGGAACCCTTCTCAAACTGCATAAAATCAAAGGGCTAAAGTTACTGAAAGTACTAGATGTATTCCGATATCTATTTTGTAAAAAATAAAATTTTAAGCAACTCCGACTCAACAGGGACAAACAGGTGGCCAAGACTGCCCTAATGTGTTGGCTGATCCTTATCTATACCTCCTGCGAAAACAGGAATATTCCGGGTTCTGCATGATATTAGTTATATTTGTGTAATTTCAATTACGTCTTTCACACGAAGTTTCTGCTGACATTTTCGCCTTGAGTGTCTCAGTTAAGATCTAATGAAAAGGAACCCTTTTGTATTTTTCTCATAAAAGATAGTTGCCTGAGTAAGTGTAGGTTTCATTGTTGTAACAATGCAGGTACGTGTCTACAGTAAAAAATAATCAAATAACAATAAAATCTTTTTTTTTAAATCGTTTAGTTTTTTAATCTATATTTTCAAATCTATTCTATGAATCCTTGGACTAGATATATATAGTATCCTGCACTTAGATGATGTCATTATAACATCAATTGACGGATCGCTAACCCCAACGACTGACGCCGCTGGTCACGCCCACTCATTTCAACAGGAAGTTACACTTGGATACTAAGAGACGTCATTTTGCACAATTTATGGTCAACAATATTAAACAAAATAGTAAAATGATTGGTTGGTGACCTAGAGGTCGTTACTATAAATTGAATAAACGTTTATGACCAGAAACATTTATCAAAAAAAGTAAAGCACTTGGTTTGGGCTGAATGATTATGCAGATATCCTTCACGAAAATGTCGCTAAATGATGGAGTTCAAAGTTCACTTCCGATCTAAATAAATTATTTCATTGGTATAGGTTGACCTTTTGATAGATAGCCGAGATCACGCAATTACAGGGTTTTCTATCGAACTTAAATTAATTTAGAACAAACAAAACAATACGACCACAGATATGCAATTAATTGCTCTGAACTAGTATACCGTATCCAAAACAGAAACAATTCCCATTAGATAACCAAGATTCCTTTAATGTTTTTCGGCTTCTTACTTGGATTCATTGGTGCGTTATCTTGTGGTAATTTCAACGACAAAAATGATAGAAAAAATAAGAAAAAAAGGAAAAAACAGCTCAAGTATCAAAATGATTAACTCACTGCATGCTTGGGTATATTTGGCCTGCCTTCTTTCATTTCGCACTACTGAATGTCATCTATACGCGAGACCAAAGTCGAGATTACGTCACCAAGTTACCTAGTAAGCCCTAAATAACGTGCAGAATGACGTGCTTTGATTTTTTTCAATCATACTCGTTCTTTTATTGAAAAAAAAAATGAAATAATCGTTACTTTTTAGTGTTACATCGATTTATATTCCATTGGGTGACCAACTAAAGCTATATTTTCACGCATGGCTCCGCGGGGGGGGGGGGGGGGGGGGGGGGCAGTTCAACGTCTCATTCCAAAGACCACTAGTGTAATATTTTCGTCAGCCCGGGGACAATGAAACAACGTTTTTATCCTCTATTTGTATACTAGGATGAAACAGACGACCTCCTTCGGCGAATCAATTAATCGTATAATTCATCAAATTACAGGAATTAGATGGAACGCGATTTTTCTAATCCCACACTGTCTGTATCAGACTTTCTCCATCGCCTGTAAACATAACAATTTAAATCGAAGAGCCAAGGTAAAATTGAGATGGATGACCTACCGCGGAAAAGAGGCAATCCGATTGTCCAATTGATGTTTAAAGCGGCTCTTGCATGGAAAAGGTTTGAATTCCAAATTTCAAATTTCTCATTGTTATTCTTTTAGGCATCTGATAAAATGTTATTAAGCTGATTAAGATATGAAAATGATTGTTCATAATTTTAGATATGAGATGTCAAATAAATCAACGAACTACAACCCGAATGGAACCGTAATTCATCGGGTAAATACGTTATCTTTCGGTTACACCGAAAGTTGCCTTATTTGTGGTTTCCAAGATGTAACAATTACGTTGAATATAAGTAACCATAAATCTTGCAAAATGACGCTGTATAATATCGAAGTAATAAGTTCTGTTTAGATAGGTGTTGGGGGGGGGGGGGGGGTGGGGGCGAGCGATCTGTAGATTTAACACAAAGGAAATAAATGTCGTCTAAAAATATTGATTTATAAGAGCGGGGTGTCTCAGTTTTAAATTCAACCTGTATCACTATCCGATCTTAAGAGTTCGAAACGAATACTTAATCACTATACGTCATTCTGGTGTAGATCACATTGATCACATGATTGTTTATTTTCACGTGACGCGTAACGTATCTGCATATTGTCTAGGCCCTGAAATGGTAAGCCGCTAAGTGGCCCCTAGATTTTGATTGCATTGAAACCACATTTTAAAAATAATCATCTACGCACTGTTAACCTTATTAATCAAATGGACCGCGGCTGTCAGTCAAATTACCAGTCGACCAATTAAATCATTCATTCAGACCAGACAATGATTTTGAGCCCAGACATTGCCCGCCATTTTCTATAACCCTCATGTTGGTTTGGCGACTTAAACATCGTAATGACAGCTTATTTAAACTGTAGTCACGATGTTTCAGTCGCCAACCAACTATTCTGCTTTTTTGCACGTTACTGACCACAAATCTTGCAAAATAAAGCCGATAAAAATCTAAGCGGGACTTCCTGTCTGAGTCGGTGGGCGTGGCCAACGAAGTAAGTTGGCGGGGTCAGCGATTGATCAATTATCCGCTCAATTTAGGGATTCATCGGACTACAAACAAGGCACTTCGACCGAGATATCAATCGACGTAAGTTTGCAAAATATTTGGTCGGAAACATAAAATTAAATGCAAATTGTTTTAAGACAATATTAACTTCCTAACTACAGCTCGAATTAGCTGTCGTTTCGGCGTTCGTGTTGCCAAACCAACCGATTTGTTTCACATGAATGTCGGAGATCACAATTCACTTCCGGTGTAACTGAATTATTTGATTGGTCAATCGACTTTTTGTAGTCAGCGGCGATCTATAAATTCTATCTGAATTTCAGAGTAAGTTGTTTGAAAATAATGCAGGTGGGGAGGCGTGTAACCTCTCAAATAACACATGCGAGAGTAGGCATTGAAGTGTATACTTCAAAAAGAAATAAATGAAACTTTTTAAACGGTTAAATCAAACTCAGAACTAATTACTTACGTTCCTCAAAATGCAGTTAATTATTTGTTTCCAGGTGGTATCCAAAAGATTATTCTTGCTTTGTTCAATCGACGGATCGGTGGACACGGCATTGACCTCCGAAAGGGAAGTTTGACTGAGGTACATTATCAAATGGCGTTTTTTTTTTCTTTTTTCTTTTTTTTCTTTTTTGTGCGTGTATTTTTTTTTTTTTTTTTTTTTTATTATTATTTTTTTTTTTTTTATATGGCCAGTTACACATAAGACAAGAGTAGAATTGTTGGTTGGCGACCTCAACGTCGTAACTACTTCAATAAGCTGTAGAAAGGACGTTTAAGTCGTCAATCAACACAAATTGTCGAGCAATGTTGGAGTTAAAGCTTCGCCTCTGGTCTAAATGAATGATATGGTTTTGGATATCAATTTACTGGTTGACGAGTGCGATCCGTCTATTGATTAACCGCCTTACATGGTATACTCCGTGTGTTACCGCGAAATAAAAAATCGAGTATGTTGTTTCAAAGGCAAGACAAACATGCTATTCCGAATGACATAATATGTGAAATATCTATGGCGTTACCAAGAAGGTAATAAAATCGACTGTATTACTTGTAATATGCCGCATAATATGATATACACAATGCCCATGGAGTTACTGCGTCGGAATAAAATCAACTGTAATTTTGAGTCGGAAAAGAAATGCCAAAATGACCTGACAAACACCTAATTCATGATTTATGCAAAAGTTAAAAGTGTTTTCTAAATCGATTGATAAAGAACTTCCATTTCGTTTGATAAACGACGAGGAATAACATTGGTCATATCTATCAATATCAATAATGGTTGCGTGTGAGGACTATTTAGAATATGTCGCAGACATTGACAGAATTATCTTTCATTCTTTAACAAGTTTGAAAACGGCACGCAACAGACGAACTTAGAGCAATTCACTGATAAATTTGTTGAGCGTGTAATGGGATTTATTATATACCTATAGATGTTCTGAATAAATTCTGACTATCTCATACAATTCGATAGAAAAATATCCGTTTTTAGCGTGTAGCCAAAATGGGTGTACCGAAAAAGAACGTATTCGTCGTGAACCTTTTTTCCGCAAAAGTGCCGATGACGTTTGTAATTTCTATTATTTCTTAATTATTTTCAGCGTATTTTCCTAATATTCAGTCTGAATATGAAGGTATATTATAAAAAGGATGTAACAACAATGTATTGTTCTTATTGTTGTTTTTGTGTTCGAGAATCGTGTGTAGGTATTTTTATTGGATGAGACAGAAGGTCGAATCCAATAAAAAATACCTACACACCATTTGAGAACACGATGACAAACTAGGAGAGCAAACTATCGTATCATTATCTTTGTATAAAATACATATGAATATTTTAAGTAAAATATATACATTTCAAAAATACAAAATCGAATACGTCATTAAAAAATCCGTATCCGACAATGACTTGCACATAAGGTAGTCTAAGATGACGTCATCTTTATTCTTATGTGACGTCATAAGGCAAAGTTGTAAACAATTTCTATTATTATTACATCGAATTTATTAAATTCAACAAATATATATATAATAAATGGAATATTGTTTTACGATTGTGATACAACATCTTGTATTTCCTTCTCCCTGCGGAGGAAAATTTGATATTCCACTCGACCTTCAGTCTCGTGAAATATCACTTTTTCTCCGCAGTTCAAAGCAAATATGAGATGTTGTATGTCTTTTGTTACATAATATTCACTATGTATTAGTCAAGAGAAAAAAAAGTAAGTACATATTAGTAAAAAGGTCAGATACGGTATTGAGTGTTTTCAGATTTAAAGTTTGCTTCTTCCGAAATGACGGATCCCAGCTTTTAATTAAAATATTGATTGAGCGAATCATATCATTCATTTAGACCTCACTTTGACCTCCAACATTTATGTTAAGCCTTTTTATTAGTTATGCGATTTACAACGACGTAACTACATCTTATTCGTGTCGAGTTTTGACGTCTATGTAGTCAAACAAACAATATACTTTTCGTTAACCCAGTCCCATACACGCCCTCCTTTTTACGCTCCTCAAGTAATAAGCTTCTGAAAACATTTTGGAAAATGAAGAAATTGCCTGTATCAAGCAATTTCTTCATTATCCACAATGTTTTCTATCCAAAAAGACGAAAAAAATTTAAATTCCATCAATTTTAAATTGTCGTCTGCAGCTTCTTTCAATTTGGACCAGTCTAAAATTCTCTTGTGTGGGAATGGCCATAAATTCTGCAAAATTCCTGTTGGAGGACGGTTGGTGTGGTCAGCGATTCGACTATTCTGGAGGGATCGTGTCTGACGGATAAATGGGAACGCTAACTGACTTTCAAAATGGTAGTTTGATGTGACATAAACCGACATTTATTTGCAAAATACATGTAAAAATTGATTAACGAAACAAGCCATTCATTTAGACAGGAAGTTAACTTTAAACTCATATATTCAACAAATCTCTTCATACATTTATTGACAGATTTGAATGAAATTTCCACAGAATGCTCCTCGTCACCTGACATTGTGCCTATTGGACGGGCTTTGCCATTTAAGGCTGTTTCATAGAAAAAGCGGGCATAATGCAATTTTCTGTCTTGGCTATAGTTCGCGGCGTATATTGTGACTATGGCACTCTTGTTACAATTTTAAATGAACGTAATGAAATTTGCCCACTATTTTTCATTCTAAATAGCTTTCAACGTTCTATTCATATTATTGAAAGACTTACTGAAACCGGTTAAATGTTCCACGACTTCACATATATGGGCTCAACATAGTCCGCGATTTCGTGTGTGATGCATCCGAATTGCCAGAGGCAACAAAGGGGAGAAAATTATGTATCGTTTTATTTCATGTAAAACATTCATATCTTTTAAATTCGATTATTTCACTACTTTCATTCCATTCAAAATCAGGGATTTGAAATTCCTATGTCCGA
Organism: Fragum fragum; assembly: GCA_946902895.1. NCBI lineage: Eukaryota > Metazoa > Mollusca > Bivalvia > Cardiida > Cardiidae > Fragum > Fragum fragum. Next base: position 50,659,066 of record OX336370.1, read on the forward strand.
CTTATCCTACATATTTTATTATTATTATTATTATTATTATTATTATTGTTATTGTTATGATGGTGGTGGGTTTTTTTTTTTTGTTTGTTTGTTTGTTTTGTGTGTGTGTGTGTTTTTTTTTTTTTTTTTTTTTGTCTTTTTTGGTTTTGGTTTTTTTTTTTTTTTTTTTTTTTTTTTTTTTGTTTTTTTCTACCTGCGGACAAGTGCATTTTTCAAGACAACAAGGGACAAGTAAACTTAGGATCTCAAAGAATCATTATGCTGTTGAAAAACTAGGCGGCGTAGCCGTATCGGCGCAGATTCCAATCCTGTAAGAGTAAAATATTATCCTAATGTTTGAGTTAAAGAATAGAAAATATTGCTGTTAATGTTTTCTCAAAATTTATCAATTCGCATTTTTGCGGACAATTTCGTTTTGTTTCTGTACAAGAAGGAAAGTATATTTTACTTGTCCGAGGACAAGTGGAACCAATTTATATTTCCACAACCCTTCCGAAATCATTCACGTGGTCAAGTTGGAAGAACAGCTCGAGGCTCGGAAAGGATGTAGTGATAGTACTGGTGTGAGAAATACAAGAAATCTATGGTTGGGTGCTCCAGCCGCCGCGATATAATTGAAATAGTGTTAAAAATGGCTGTAAACCCTATTCATACAAAACAAACAAAATCATTTGGTCAATTTCGTGATATTCTTAACTGTAAAAAGCAACTTATGGTCTGTGGATTATGCAGACGTCACGCTATCCATTAGTGGCCACATTTTACATTAGAAGTAATGAGTTCTAGTCGTTCGATTTCTCACCTACCCACTTAATTCGTTATGCTTCTGTATATTCATTAAGCTATGAATATTTTCTATTTATTTTCTACTTCATGCAGATATAAAAGTAAAAAATAATCACACTGACGACTATAGAATTAAAATAGCACAAATGACCTTATCTTGCCCCAACCAGACCTGTTACCAAAGTCCTGTCTACGAAATTAAAACTGAAAAGAAATTCGTATCATGCTTCAAGATACATGTATTTATTCCAGAAGTGTAGTATCTACATAGAAAGGAAGGTTTTTAAATGATCTGATTGAGTGACCTACTTTCTTATCCAAAGTCACCTAATATCGAACTTGACCGCGATATCACAGTGACAAATATTCTGAGCAACCATCAAGTCTTTTGATCCAAAAACGTAGATTCTAGAGTTCACGCAAGGTTTTTCTTTGATTTGATTTGACCTACTTTTTGACACCATGTGAACTTAAATCAAACTTGACCGACTCTGACTAAATTTCATAATATTTGAACAAAATATAGCGTCTAGACTGCACACAAGTTTCTTTCTAAGATTTGACCTAGTGGCCTAGTTTTTACCTCACGCGACCCATCATATGGAAAATGATTAAGATATGATGAGGACAAAATGGCTAAACATAAGTACATATCAGCTAAAACTGTGACCACTTAAGTGCACACAAGGTTTTTTCTGAGAGTTGACATAGTGACCAAGTATTTACCCCATATGATCCAGTATCGAACTTGACCGACATATCATGAAGACAAACATTCTGACTAAAAATCAAGACATTTGATAAACATGTGGCCTTTAAAGTGCACAGTAGGTTTTCATAGATATGACTAGTGACCTATTCATTGACCTACTTTTGCGACCTACTTTCGATCTCATCCGATATATTATACAGACAAACATTCTTACCGTGTTTCAAGACATATGAACTTTAAATGCAAACACAAGAGTGAAAGACTTTTTTTTTTAAATTTCACCTTTAGACCTTATTTTGATCTCATTTGACCCAATTTCAAAATGTTCGAGGCATCATGTAGACAAACATTCTGATCAAGTTTCAACACATTTGAGTCAAATATCTGGCTTATAGAGTGCAATCAAGGTAAACGTTGACGACGAAGGACGACTGACGATGGACGATTTTGTCAGTCTTTAAGAATCTCGAATATTATATGCGAAGAGGGCTGGGTGTTTACAAGTGACGGATTGATGACCATTCCTATTGACCTCCGACAGAAATCTTGGCTTACACAATATTATTTTGCAAATTTGTATCGCCAGTAACTTGTAATATACAAGAGGGCCATAGGCCACAAAGCGCTTACATGAGATATACCGAAGGGATATTAAACACAGGGCAGTTTTGAAGAGAGTTACCATGGGATAACCTCATACGTTATATGAAACTTTTAAGCTTGTCGACTTGTCGTTTGAAGATTTAGAATAACAATTTAGTCTTTGTTTCAATATGAATTAAGGTGCGCTCTAGCGAGTCCAAAAATACATTTTTTAAACATTTCTTCTTAATTTGTTTATGTAAACAGGAAAGATCCAAGGAACATTCCTGCAAAGTTTCATTAAGATTGGCCAAATGGTTCAGGAGGAGAAATCATTGACAGATGCAAGACGGCCACGACGACGACACTGACGTCGAACATTGATTGATAACATTAGCTTACATTGAGCCCTTCCTGTTCATGTGAGCTTAGAGTTTTGTGACCTAAATGTAGTAAGTTAAGCTTGAATATACTGTAATTAAACCGTTTTAGTTGCTAAACAAAATCAAACAAACAAACAAAAAATATGTCTGAGCTTAAATATTTCTCTTGTTATCAATGAATAATTTGACTGATGGATTGAGTATTTGACTCACAGCTGTGTGTCGTTAAGTAAAGCATGATTGAAAGTTTCGATTTATATTCAATCTTGTGAAAAATCTAAGGTGTAGAAGATTTTGCCAATTTTGTATGGAAACTACTCTGTTCTATTTGAACGAATCCGTGCAAACGGAGAAGGGGTATAACGATACGTGTCATGTTATTGAAGAGAACAAATTTTTAAAATTCTAGATTTTGATTTTTTTTAAAAATTGAGAGATTTAATTAATAACCCATAAGAAATATGCAGATCGTTGCAATTTATAAAGAAAAAATAGCATAGGCCCGATCACAAATGTCTGATTTGTCCATATATCATCATTCCGATAACTGCGCCCTTCTCGCTCTCTGCGTTAGAACCTAGAGAAAACATCACGTATTTCATGCGCAATTTTTTTAAAATCTGAAATCTTCTAGTAAAATCGTACCTTGTGGTTTGCTAGCGGAAGAAAGTGAATTGAATACGTCATCATAGCAATCACACTGGAACTGAAATGTTACGACGTCGTCCGAGAAATCCCGACGAGCTGATGGTTCCAAAGAAACGCATTGTGGGTATTCTTCCTTAGGCAGACTACCCGTAATGCACCATTTTGGAACATCGGGTGAAATCTTCGGGTGTATTCGTACATCTTGATTTGCCAGCGGAAGATAGTAAAATGACATAGAAAATACGTCATTATAGCTATCAAAGTGGAACTGAAATATTAAGTAGTCATTCGAGGAATCCCGACGCCGTTCCGATTCCCAAAAAAATGCAATACGGGTATTCTACCTTAAATACCATAAATGTATAACTTTAACTGATGACCATGTACGAAAATGATAACGAACTCTTAGTTACGACTTTAAGTCGAAAACCGAACAAAATGCTTTTATTCAAATATTTTCTTTTGATCTTCAACAAGCCTATACAAAGATTGTTGATTTGTTGATATTGGTAAACATAATAACATGACGTAAGGCGAGCCTCATTTTGTCCCTATCTCTCTCATTCTGTTTGTCTACTCGTCTCTGTTTCGCTTTGTCTTAGTCTGTCTGTCTCTGTCTGTCTGTTTGTATCTGTCTCCAGTCTCTCCCCCTTTCTCTCTCTCTCACCTCTTACTTCTTACAAAAGTTAAAAGATAGTCATCAAATTATGTTTTACTCTCTCACCCCCCTCTCTCTCTCTCTCTGACTATATCTCTCTCCCTCTCTCTCTCTCTCTCTCTCTCTCTCTCTCTCTCTCTCTCTCTCTCTCTCTCTCTCTCTCTCTCTCTCTCTCTCTCTCTCTCTCTCTCTCTCTCTCTCTCTCTCTCTCTCTCTCTCTCTCTCTCTCTCTCTCTCTCTCTCTCTCTCTCTCTCTTGCTTTTATGCTTTTATAACATCTTTCTTTTCCTCCCCGATTTGCTTTAACATAAGCTAATTAGTGAGAAAGAGGATGTTTATACTGAAAATTTGATTAAGTATGATAGATTGTTGAGTTTTATCTGAGAGAAAACATCAAGAATAGCTAAATGTTGTGTCTTATCATAACTTATCTGTTCAGCAGATCTTTTTAGCATAATTCAAATAGCTTAGCTAATCAGTTTGACCCATAGCCACACAATTCTTCCTTTTACGCCCAGTGGGAAAAAAACTTTGAAAAACATTGTTGACATAAAAGAAATTGCTTGTTCCAAGCAATTTCTTCAATGTCCACAATGTTTTTCTACCCTATGAGACAAAGTTCTTTAGAAATTCATCAACAAAGAAATGAAGTCTGCATTTTCTTTCAATTTGGACCAGACCAAAATAATTCAAGTGGGAATGGGTTAAAGAATTTGATATATCTTCAATATGAAAAAGACAAGAAGAAAGTATTTCTGTTTCGTTCGCTGTTTTCTCTAAATGTACTTGTTTCTTCGTAGTTTCAGTTATGTCATCAAAACTTGTATATATTGTTACTTTGTATAACTCACTGTGTACATCCAAGCTTTCCCAAAGCAAGGTTTTCCCTTCATACCGATTATACATTAAAGGTGCGGAGAATATGATTTCAAGTTGCTTCAAGAAAAGCCAGACAAAAAATTAACAATTTACCATGTACAAAAATTATCCGAATTTAAAGGAAATAGACATTGACAGGACATGCAATCTCGTATTGACATGTAAGGTTCCAAGCAGATGCATATTTGGCTTCTTTTCTTTATTTTTAAGTCATTTTCATCACAAATCAGGTAAGTCATCTGCTTTCAAATTTCCGAAAGCGTTACAGTTAGAAATTTGAAAATTGATAGGGAAAATTTTCTTTCAAAATCTGTACAAGAGCTGTCATGCAACTACAGATAGTCTAATTTGATCGCCCACTGATTTTTCATTCATTATGACTTCTTTCATAATCATAAAATTATCAATATTTTACTCAAAATAGTATACGTATTTCCCAATTAACAGCCGTTTTGGCATTCCGGGAGATTAAATGCACTTAAGGCATTGTCAAAAGATTAAAACATGAACACTCAAAACGTAACTATTGCCTCACTATGCTTATAGATGTACAAAACGTGTTGAGTGATCAAAGGTCAATTTCGTTGCTACAGGTATAGACAAAATTAACTTTCGATCACTCACTATAAATTGTACACCCATACTTCACTTTTTTATGATTGTTGCTTCCATCAATTTGCACTTTTAAATGCAGTTTTCTACAGCTTCTTACACTCTTATCAAGAAGACAATTAAAACTCAGGGCATTTGTGTTAACAGTGGTAAGGGAAATATTATGAATACTGAACAATAAGTCACATATTAACAATTTCATGTTGAACCCGGAATAAACCCGTTTTTGCAGGCGGTATAGACAAAGATAAGCCTACATATATGTGCAGTCTCGTCTTAGTCTACGCCTACTGTTTGTCCCTTTCTAACCATATGCGTTTATGTGTGTGGATTTTTTTTGTTGGTGGTGGTGGTGGGGTTTTTTTGTGTGTCTTATTGTTGTTTTGTTTTTTATAACTCACAAGTAGTGCTTCAAGTGTCTCCAGACCTTCGATTTTAATGCAGTTTGAAAAGGATTCATTCAGCATGACAACGGTCAAGAATTGACTCTCTTCAACAAATACTAATATACGGAAACACAAAAGATAAATGTAAGCAACACTCCGAAAGTGCACTATTTGAATGTGTGGTTTTCTGCGCAAAGGGAACAGCTTCGCTTTATAGACATATAGATCATTTCAGGTTTCCTAGTGGCTCTTTGTTTCATTTTATACAACTGGCTGGTGATGAAAAATCACTAGAGAATGATAAATTATTTCATTTGGCACTCGTTCCTTTTCTTCTCACACTATAGTAAGTACAATACATATTTCTAAACTCTTACATGTAACATTTAATCGTCCCCAAACCTTAACAACAATGCTGCCAAAACGCCATAATTACAAAAAGAACAAGCTGTAGTTACAGTGTTTGTTAGCCTACTTGCGATATTTCAGATTAAGATAGAAAAAAGTTAAACATGAATTGCGCACCAGTATACTACAAAAATAGTATAACCAAATCGAAATCAAGATTATTTCAAAGTTGTTTCCAAGTACGGGTCTTAAGAGAAGAAATGTTTAACCCATTACTAGATTTTTCCAAACTTGTGCAAATTGAAAGAAATTTTAGACGACAGTTTCAGGTTGTTGCATTTTAAAAAATATATTTGTCTTTCTGTGTAGAAAACATTGGGATAAATGAAGGAATTGCTGGTGACAAGCAATTTCTTCATTTTCTACAGTTTTTTCTCAAGCATTATTGTTGGGGTGTAAAAAGAGGGATTTTGTGGGAATTGGTTAGATAAATTATGTGCTGAACTCTCGACGCATCATTTATTGTTAAATCAGAAATTAAGCCAGTGATGAAATTAATCAGAAAAACGTTTCAAGACTTCATTACAACCTTGTTAGTTAATAATATCCCGGGTTATTTAATTAAAAACACACACGCACGTGCTTGAAAACAGTCGGTTGATTGTGAATCATTCGATCAAACAGGGCTACCTGAGAACTCTTCCGTAATACTCGACGCATATACATGCGTTACTTGTTACCAGACAACAAAGTTTTGGGCTGGTTCAGTTTTGAAAATGTAACAGACGACATTTAGAATAATTTGAAATTGAGATATAGATGTCTCTTAGGAATATAATAGATACTGAGGGAAAACCGAAAAATGTTTGGGTTTTTTTTCCTCTCTTTTTCACAAAGTATTTTTACAAAATGTCTTTCTTTGTTGCGCTAGAATGCTGGATGTGTGGACAGTGTTTGGCCACTTCAGTCATTTGATTTGAATGTAAAATATGTAATACAATTAAACAATATTACATTTTTCCATGTGTGAAGGTATCTCCCAAAACAACGTTAGACATGTTTTTCTTTTCCAACTATAGTTAAAATAGTTTTTGAATAATACAATGCAGTAATTGTTTCAGACGATGTTCACACAAAGAAGAGGGTTTTAATCTGCCAATTCTCACAAAACTAAATCATCTGGTGATAGAATTAAATAGGTCATTAAAACGCTTTCACTTGCGCAATAAAGCGCCTTATCAGATAAGCGGCGTCTAGTTAACGCAATGCACGTGTTTATAGACTCGCATTCTGTTGTAATGATTCTTAGTAAATAAAGTTAGTTTCTTGTTTTCAATTAAAGAGAGCTGCACAGAACGAGCTGAATATAATATGAAAAATAGTAATAGTAACCAGATTCTAAATTTTTCCTTTATGCGACTGGAATAAGTTTGATTTAAGTCTAGTCCATCAAGATTCGAGCGTTTTTATTAGCTATCAAAGCGCCAGCTTTGATAGCTTAAGTTAACAGACAAAATTTTGAGGTCGTCTCAAAGTTCAACCAGTGCAAACTGCCACTGGGGGCTTAACCACTGAATCCGTTAAACGCCTACGCCATAAAAAGTAGTTCTTATTACAGGAATATTGCAAACTCTTCATGCAAGTCTCCTGGGAATCGAGCGTATCGATCTTCAAAGAAGTTGCTGATGACAATTTCAATTTGTTGAAAATTCTAAAATATTTATCTCTCTATGTAGAAAACAATGTGGAAAATGAAGTAATTGCTTGTAACAAGCACTTTCTTCATTTTCCACATTGTTTTCCACAACTATTTTCTCGAGGGGCGTAAAAAAGAGAGATTGTGTGGGAATGGGTTAACTCCTTGGCTACTTTCACGCCTGATAACGTTTGACAAAGAAGATTATTGAACAAAGCAATGCTTTGCTAGCTTACAGTACTTTTCAGTACTTTGATTGGCTCATACTTGCACGAACAAAATTTGCAACAAACTATTATGTCTTCATGCGCAGAAAGTAAATCCACAAAAGTTTACCCAAAACAAGTAAAATATTTGCTTAGCTTTGCTTGGTGACATTTAATTATAAGAAACGAGAGAATATTTTTCTGTTTTTATTGAGGTTTGAATCTAAAAGCTTAATCACACTGTACGAGAGGCGGATTCATGCATAAATATGATTAAAGATCCAGTTTCGTACTTTAATGAAACAAATATTTTATTATGGAAGCGAACTCATAAAGTGTGATTAGGTTTTTATGTTCATACCTCAATGAAAACAAAAAGTATTCCCTTCATATCTTAAGTAAATTGAAAAGAATGATATGTGATGAGAGGTCATTGAATACCGATTTTATAAATTGATTTATCTTTAAACTGATGAAAAACGAGGTTTTGCGAGTTTTTAAAAAAAAGTTTTTTCGTGAATACGAATAAGATACCGTATTTATGATATGATCTTATTATTTACTTTAAAGGGAGGTATCGTTGTTTCTGAATCTTAAATAAGAACAAAGTACCAAATGCCCCAAATTTCGCTCAAGCAAGCATTCTATACTTACAAAAATAAAAAGATGTCGTCTTCCTGGTAATCTGATTAGTTTAAAGTGGCTTTTTGATATGTAGTAAAGGTTCATTGGAATTACGAGACATCTGTAGGATTCACTGGTTGTCGACACCGCATGAACTCATTTAAGAGATGAAGAGAATAGTTCTTGTTTTCATGGAGGTATGAACCGAAAAAACTAATCACACTGTATGAATACGCGAAGCGGATTCATACAGTGTGATTAGGTTTTTCGGTTTATACCTCCATGAAAACAAAAAATATTCTCTTCATTTCTTATAATTCAGTAGCATCGAGCGAAAAAAACAAAAGCTTTACAAATTTTGATACCTTTTTGTATAGGACTATATTGTGCGGAAGCATACAAAATCGCTGCGTGCTCAAAATTTTGTTCATGGAGTTAAGAATATTTTTTTCGACCAATCAGAACGCTCGTTTTTGATAGACGAAATTAGAAATTAAATTATTTGCATATGACCCAAAATTAACAGCAGAAATGAAACAACCAACGTCCTGAAATATTTCCCATTACATGGTAAGTGCAAAACTTTAGTAAATGTCCATGTTTATATAATCTGTTACTATAGTTTTGATATGATCTTTACAGAATCGAAAGTAGGCTAGCGAAAATAACGCTTGGTGGAGTAATGATGACGTTAGTTTGAGCGAGTTCAAACTAAAAGCGTGATTTCAACGGTTAATTTCGTCTCATGGTTATTGCTGGCATTTTCTTCACTAGCAAACTTAAGGTATTTTCTAAAAATGCATTTCATAATTTAGTTATTCATTTATTATTTCATCATAGTTTTTTATTTCTTTTTTTTTTTTTCTTTTTTTTTTTTTTTTTTTTTTTTCAATTTCCTATTTGACTGTTAATGTTGTTTCATCATTGCAGTCAAGTTCACTTTAAATTCGGACAAGTACAAAATCAAGTCTTTTATGTCCGTGGACAAGTGGGGAAATACTGTATTTCAACACTATTCCCAGACCATAATATTCAAGTCGGGTAATTACCATTATCATGTATAAAGACTTGTTTCAACTTAATTGCAAACTTACGTGAAAAGAAGAATAATCATGTTTACCAGTTGGGTAAACTCACGAGTTATAATCGAAGTACTGTAAGCTATATCAAAGCATGGTTTTGTAATCTTCTTTGTCAAAGTTATCATGATAAATAAACGAGGTTAAAGGAACCTAGGAGTAAGCCTATTACAATATGAGAAAATCTTAGACTAGTTCAAATTGAAAAAAATTGCAGACGACGATTTGAAGTTGGTGAAATTTAGAAAATATTTGCCATGTAGGGTAAATAAGCATTGTGGACATTATCCACTGTGTTTTCCAATGTCTTTTTTTGAGATGCTGAGAAATAGGGATTGTGTTGGAATGGGTTCATTAACATGCTTTTGAAGGTGTTCTCTATAATTTGAATAATGTTAATTCATGTTGCCATACAAAGTAGTGCGCACAGTGAAGACATTGATTGGTTTAATTTTGAACACAATTTATTCAAGAGAGGTAAAATACCTAGGAGATGAACTTGCAAACAGAGTTTCCAATTTTCCTGAAGTATATAAGAACTACTTTTTATTGCTCAGTCATTTAATGGATTTAATGGTTAAGCCTCCACAGGCAGTTTGCACTCGTTGAACTCTGAGAAGACCTGTCTTGTTTACTTAAACTATTAAAGTTGACGCTTTGCTAGCTAAAAAGCTGGATTATCAACACGTTGTCAGATTATACAATTTAAACTGGTCCAAATTAAAAAGATGTCGACGAAATTTCAAAGCAGTTTTTTTAGATAAGCTAACCTTTTCACCCCTTTTTTTCAAAGAGATATTTTTAAGAACGTCAAAAGTCGAAATTATGTCTTTATTAGCTGAGAAATTATAGTCTTGAATTATATAGATAAAAAAAAGATAGACAGTGCAATCCTGCATTCCACACCGCTATCAGAATCAGTATAATGCATAAACATGCAATTGAAAAGATTGTCGTGAAAATGATAAATAGAAGCGTTGTGAATATTTGTAGTCTTTTCGCATCTTTCTGTCTCTTTTTTCATGCTGTCTGTCTTTCTGTCTTCTCGCTTTCTCTCTGTCTTTTTAGAAAGACAGAAAGAGAGAAAGCCAGAAGACAAAGAGACAGACAAAAGGCAATTTTTCTTACCTAGGTTTCAGAAACATCGACACCTCCCGTTAAAGGTCAGAATTATGTTTTTATTAGCTGATAAATTATAGTATTGAATTATATAGATAAAAAAGTAGACAGTGCAATCTTGCATTTCACACCGTTATCGGAATCAGTATAATGCAATTTAAAAGATTGTCGTAAAAATGATAACTATAAGCGTTGTGTATATTTGTAGTCTTTCCGCATATTTCTGTCTCTTTTTTATGCTGTATGTCTCTCTGTCTTCTTGCTTTCTCTCTTTCTGTCTTTTTAGAAAGACAGACAGAGAGAAAGCCAGAAGACAAAGAGACAGACAATAGGCATGTTTTCTTATCTAGGTTTCAGAAACATCGATACCTCCTTAAAAGGTCAGAATTATGTTTTTATTAGCTGATAAATTATAATACATCTATTGAATTATATATATTCGAGTGTCAGTGAAGCCTGTACTATGACCAAGCGAACTATCCACGGGGTTAAAAACAACTTTTTGTACTTCTTTCTGTCTGTCTCTTTCTATCTGTCAATTTTAGTCTATTTCTCTACAGGTATCTTTCTTTCTTCTTTCTTTACTTCGTCCTTCTCTTTTTCTTTCTTTCCTTCTTTCTTTCTTTAGTTCTTTTTCTTCCTTTCTTCTTTCCTTTCTTCCCCTCGTTTTTTCTTTCATTCCCTCTCTCTTTCTGTCTTATTTAACAATATTATTCGCGCGTCAATGCAGCCTGCAATATGAATCAACAAATCCATTCTCAAAGCAGCATCGGGTGGTCCTCTTTTATAGCAAACACGCTGTTTTATACCATCTAGTAAATGGAATTCCCACATGTCAAATGACCCATAAATCAAGGTTGTGGAAGCATTTCATCATTGCAATAAAATATAGATAAGATCTGAATACTTTACAGAACAAATGCGCCTATGTCATGAGAACTAGAAAGCGACGGTGCACGTACTGCCAAGGTCTGCGTTAAACATATACTTTTTTTAAGAAAAGTCTTATAAATAATCAAATTTATTTTAAATCTTCTTTACGTGAGACAAAAGCTAAAGAATTAATCGATTAACGAACTGGAAAAACATGCCTTTCAATATAAGAATACATAACTGACCAATCGCTAGCACTTACCCCTTTTACCTCTACCATTGACCCCTACAGGAACTTCCACTTCGATTTTTAGAAGGCGTTATTTTTGCAAAATGTATGGCCAGTAGTATCGAAAAAGTAGAATAGTTGGTTTGTGGTATTAACGTAGTCACTCCGGTTTGAATAAGCCTTAAGTAGTTACGACGTTTAAGTCACAAAACCAACGAAAATGCCTCACTTTAATGGTGATCAAACTTCACACCCGGGTATAGATTGATGATTCGATTGGTCAATTTTTTCCTTTGAGTGACAGCCGCGATCGGTCACTTGACCAGTCTAGCGAAAAAGCATCTCCCGGGTGTTCTTTATAACAAATGTTTGACAATGACATTAGAAACAGCAGAGGTCATCCAGAGATGTAATTCCGAAAATGATGTCATAGTTGTTTAGAATGGTCATTCTAGAATATAGGAAAATCGTCAAAAGAAAGGTTTTTCTTTTATTTTGTTTTTATTTATTTCGGTCAGCCTGCTCAGTCGTAGCAGTCTGTCCTGGATCTATACCATTCGCAGTTCTCAAGAGGTTATCTTTACCCACATGGGATCAAATGTGCGTGTTCGATTAGCGTCTAAAACAGTGGTAACAGAAAAGAAAAATTGTTGGTTAGCGACCTAAACGCCATAACTACAGCTTGGATGAGCTTAAACAAAAATGTTTCACATTAAAATCGGTCAATGACAGAATCCAAGTTGCACTTTCAGTCTAAATGAATTATTTTTGTGGTTGATTGTTCGTTTGAATGACAGCCGAGATCGGTCAGTTACTATTGAATGCCTAACGAGGATAATACTGTACATGCAAAAAAAACATTTGTCGGTTCACTAAGCGACCCCTACAATGATATTTGAATTGACCAATAGCGGCTCTCAATCAAGGAATCAGTAGACCAATCAAATTATTTACTGGGCCCGGACCTGAGCTTTCAACTCTGTCATTGGCCGCTATTTTCGTTAACCTTTTTTGTTGGTTTGGCAACTTAAAAAACGTCGTAACTACAGCTTATTCAAGCTTAAACAACCATTTTACTGTTTATTTCATGCTACTGGCCATATATATATATTTTTTTCAAAATATCGCCGTTAAATATCGAAGCGGGAGTTCCTTGCACAGTTAATTGGAGGGGCCTAGGGAGTAAATGGGCGGGACCAGCGATTGGTCAATAATGTATCGGCAGCAGAATAAGGTCAGGGACACATAAAAGTAAAAAACAGGTCGTTGATGGGTTGAAGTACGATGTATTAGACGCTTAACCCTTTCCTGTTTTGCAAAATTTTAGACCTATCCAAATTCAAAGGTTTTGCAGGCGAAAATTTGAAGTGGATTTTATTTGAAAAATAATAATTTAGTAGGGTAGAAAGTATTGTGGAAAAAGAAGAAATTGCTTGTTTACAAGCAATTTCTTCTTTTTTCCACAATGTTTTCTCAATTTTAAAACCACACGGACGTAAAAACCAGGGATTAACCAGGAAAGGATTAACAACGAATATGTATAAGTCGTTGGCCAAAATCACACTTAATATCTAAATAAATAATTTGATTTGTCACTCAATCCGTCGATTAAAAGAAGGTAATTTTCATGAAAGGCTCCGTCTGAAAATTGGGGTAATACCATCAAACCCTGTAAACGAGGGGAAACAATATGACGAAAGAAATGCAATTGTTAGCATATTAATATTATTTTCTCCTTTACCAAAGTATTTTCTTTAGTATTAAAAAGCGATTTACGAAAAAATATATTTTTGAAGAAGGGTTAAACATTTTACAACAACACATTATTGAACAAACGTTCTATGGAAGTATTACTCTACATCTTTTACTCTATGGCTTATCAGCTGGATGTTTGTATAATCTCATCCGATACTGTGCTACAAATTATGTGATATAAAACATGCATTTTCTCTTAATAATCTCGGTAGTTTATACTCAGTGGAGTCATAATTAACTATGTTATTAGTTTTTAGGTAATATCAAAGAAGAATTAGCCTCCGTTCTGATATAGTTCCTACACTCATATTGGTTACTCTTTTCGATGTGCCGGTGACAACACACATACGCAAGCACACACACACACGCCCACACACACATATAAAAAAAAAACTGTGATCCTTATAGGAATCGTCTAGATCATGCGACAGGTACAGATCCTGGTCCAACGACAAATACTGCGATTACTGACCGGGGTAGAAACTTGTTAAACTTTGGTTGGTTTTAAACCATTCCCTAACAACCCAGCTGTTTTATAGCCCTCGTGAAAACAGGTCTGTAAAACATTGTTGAAAATGACAAAATTGCTTGGTACAGGCAATTTCTTCATTACCCACAATGCTTTTCTGACACCCCCCTCCCAACAATGCAAAAATCTAAGATTTCATCGATTAAATACTGTTGCCTGTAACTTGAATTCAGGCTAGATTAAAACTTTATTGGCTGGTAATGATTGAAACCTATTAACTTTATACTGTACTCATATTTGTTTCATTTGGCTGAATAGTAGACTGTCATCTTACCATATTATACATGAACCCTTTCCTGTTCAATCCATGGATTTTACGTCCCTGTGAATAAATTTGAGAAATACTGTAGAAAAATAAGAAATTCCTTGTAACGAGCAATTTCTTCTTTCTCCACAATATTTTTTACCCTACTGTATAGTTTCAATTTAAATCCAAATTAATTGTGTGCAAAACCATTGAGTATGGAAATGTCTAAATTTTTTGCAAAACAGGAAAGCATTAAGATATTTCTTCTCTTTTTTTAAATATTTTTTGTTTTCATAGAAACCATGACTGACCTACTCATTATCCGATATCATTTTCAACTAACTGTCAACAAAACTTCCAAAAGGTATCTTTTCCGATGACGGATCATAATCATCACACCCATTTGTAAATCCATATGCCTGTTCATGATCTTGAAACCCATTTGTAGATGATTTTGTGTGCGTTTTTATCAGCATCCATACATTTAAATGAAAATAATAATTATATATACACATAATTATCGCTTATCATTTTATATCATCAATGCAAAAACAGTAAAAAGTTATCAAACGAGCAAATGTTCTAGCAGTTTGAGTCAGGACTTTCTTTTAAAAACTTTTTTGTGCGCAAGAATATGAATTAGTTCTGCCCCCTTTTTTTCCATTGGGACATATCTTATTGACCAATCGCGACTGTCAATCAATGAATATATCTACAAATCAAATTATTCATTCAGTCCGGAATTGAGATTTAAACTCCGACATTGACCGCCATTTGTGTGAAATATCTTTGTTGTTTGACGACTTAATCGTCGTAACTACAACTTATTCAAACTGTAGTAACGACGCTCAGGTCGCCAACCAACGATTCTATTTTTCTCTGCTACCGACCATAGTTTTTGCATAAATAACGCCGTTTAGATCGAAGCGGGACTTTCTGTCGGAGTAAATGGGCGTGACCAAATGAGTAAGTGGGCGGGGACAATGATTGTCAATTTTGCAAAAGCTTAAAAATTAAGGTCGGTCAGCTCTCAATAGTATTTTTAAAGTTTCCATGTCAGCGCTATAAAACGTGCCTTAAGATATTCAACCAGTTTTGCACCATTCTAGAACATCGAATATTTCGGGTAAATTCGTACCTTTTTGATTTTACGTCATCATAGTATTTATGTAAGAGATGAAGAGAATATTTTTTGTTTTCATGGAGGTATGAACCGAAAAACCTAATCACACTGTATGAATACGCGAAGCGGATTCATACATTGTGTGATTAGGTTATTCGGTTCATACCTCCATGAAAACAAAAAATATTATCTTCATTTCTTGTAATTTAATAGCATCGAGCGAAAAATGCAACAACTTAACAAATTTTGTTTCCTTTTTGAAGTGAACTATTTTGTGCGGAAGCAAAAAAAATGGCTGCGTTCTCAAAATTTTGTTCATGGAGGTATGAATTAAATTTTTCGACCAATCAAAACGCCCGATTATGATAGACGAAACTAAAGATTAATTTTTTTTTTTTTTTAAACCAAGATGTAACGACGTCACAGGATGAATTGCAACGTTTTATCGATATCAAAATAGCGCAATTTGGGTTTACTAATTAAATGCAGATAAGGTCGCAGAAAATGGATACAAACTTTTAATGATCGTACTTTTTATATACTATTTTCATATATGTACATGACATGTGTTTCGTAATATCTAAGCGTTTTCGTTCTAGCGGTGAAAGATGATGGAATTTACGAACCACCGATGTAAATCAAAAAATGAATTGACCGATCAAATCGCTCTTTTAGATCGAATCGCAAATTGAACCCCGACATGTGTGTTAAGTACTTTTTTGGTTGCACGCCGTAAACATCGAATCTCCAGTTTATTCAAGCTACAGTAATGACGTTTGGTTCGCCAATCTACCAACATTCGCACTTTTCACCATGACAAAACAATGTAAATGAACGCCGTTTGAAATCCCAACTGGAGACCCGTGATGAACGTCAGTAAGTATGGCAAGCGATCCACATATTGAGAAGGTAAGATAAGCGGCGAACGTTATGAAATATAACTATGTTACTCTTACAAGAAAGCAGATTTCTCAAATAATGGTTTAGTTCAGTTAAAGTGTTTATCCACCAATCTATTAATCAAATAACAAAGGGAGTGTCCCAGACAGTCGCACAGCACGGACTCTCAGATCAGTCTTGTGCAATTGCTTACCGTCTCCTCCTATTGTGACTGTATAACTTCACAATATTATTATATTCAATCCGCTGTCGAAACCGTCGATCATGTTTCTTTTCACCTCTATCTAAACTCTTTTCCACAACCCCACTTGAATCCAATCTTTACGTTATTCCATAGCCTAGACATGGTTTATCGATTGAGGCAATGACCCACTACTTTTAAGATGGTGAAGAAATGCTTTAGATTCGAATGAAATGATATAAAAGTGGTGGTCATCACGTCTTTTGAAAACTCATCACAGTTTTATAAAGTGTGCAACTTTTCAAATTCCACTAATCGAGAATGTTAATCAGTAACGATCAAATAACACCTGGAAAATACAATTCGGTTCTTTGACACACACAATCGGCGCGAGTACTGGTGCATTCTCTAGGAAGTACAAACGAGAGGGATAAATATAAGTTTGAAGATAGCGTTTCCCAATCGATGTAAAATAAACAGGTTTAAACCTAAAAATCCATCACAACTGATTACAAATCATAACTGAAAAATGACGGTTAGCCAACAGTTACTAGACACATTGTGATGGATACTCGTGATAAAGTTTATCATTAACAAATCGTCATTCATTTATCTTACCAACGTACACTTAGCTAATTAAAAACCAACCTATGATGCACTAGTCTTGTTTGTTTGTTTGTTTGTTTGTTTGTGGGGGAAGGGGGTAAACAAGAGCTATTTAAGCGGGAAAAGTTCCTCGAACAAGTGCTTGTCGCAAATGAGTTCATGTTTGTTTTGAGTTTTGAAGGTAGTAGTTTATTAGCTTATTTAAACTTTATAGACAATTTCGGACAAATAACTTCATGTGATCCATCGCATGAATTCGACTTACCCTTGGTGTGTAATGTTTGGGTGTAGGGATGGGTGTATGGTCTGAAACTATATAGAATATATAAAAAATTCAGATAATTCTGGGCATCTGATTTGAAGAAATTTGAAAACAACTATTTTTACATTAGTCCCCCTTTTCCATGACGCAGCCTTAAATTGAGAAATGGGGAAAACAGTATCTGAAAAATATTCCAAGGAGTTCATCTATGAAGTTTTATTGAATTTTGTTCAAGGGATGTGGAGAAATGGTTTCGGACGACGGCTAGACGGACGCACAGCAAAGCCACTTAATGCTCCTTCCCCCTCCACCCCGAATAAGATCAGGGAGTATAACATAATGGGCCTATGTTATGCTTATAATTATTTTCGCAAGAATTTTGATCTCTGGGTATATGAGATATTTCTTAAGTTTGTAATGGTTATTCGGGCTTCTGTTAACAAACCGATATTTTGTACCCATGTATCTGTTAAATAGTGTTGTTGCTGGCATTGGCTTATCAGTAAAACTAGCCTTTCAGATCAGACAAACACGACTCTGCTATCAGTGGAAATCAGATTTCGGTGTTAAATGTCGCCATGTATTATTGTTAACATTGCCCTCTTTCTGAGAAAAATAATTTCCCCGCTCCAAAGGTTGAAGCGAAGGTTTGTCGATAGATTATAGAAGTTTTACTGCATTTTTTTTTTCAAACGTAGTTTTATAATAATAAACTGGTAGGTGAGACAAAGATCAGGCTTCACAAAATTACAAGCTGGTCTTTGTCCTTGCTGCCTGTTAGTTGGAAATTATACCGGGCTTAATCGGCAAGATTATGGGATTATAGCAAGGGTCATAATCTGACATCGTTCGTAGGCTGTGAAGGATTACTTTCCCTTGAAATACTCTACTTATACAAAAATATAACACACAAGAAAAAAAATAAAGGGATACATTACTCGACAGGGAACAAGCAACCAAAGTAACACTGCACCAATAATGCAGGGCTACAAGGATAGATACTACTCGTTTTGACCATAATGATTCCCGAGTGTAGAACGAACACGCTTTAATCCGACGGCGATAATGTGTCACCAGGCAAAGACCGACTTGCGTCTAGCCTCACATAGTGTTAGTTAACCCATTCCCGTTTTTGGAAATTTTAGACTAGTCCAAATTGAAAGAGGTTGCAGACGACAATGAAAACTAGATGCCATTTGAAATTAAACCAGCCTATGTGATAGAAAATATTGTGGAAAAAGGAGAAATTGCTTGTTACAAGCAATTTCTTCTTTTTCCACAATGTTTTCTTAAGTATGAAATCACAGGAACGTAAAATCCCGTATTTGAACGGGAAAGGGTTAACCCATTCCAACGCAATCCCCCCCTTTTACACCCCCAATAAAAAAGCTTTTGAAATATTGTATCAAGCAATTTCTTCATTATCCATATTTTTCTCTACAAAATGATGAAAACAAATTAAAAAATCCATTCACATGAAATTGTCGTCTGAAGATTCTTTCAATTTTGACCAGTCTAAAAGTTTATTGAGTGGGAATGGAATAAAAAATCAAAGTATTATAGTTTATCAAATGGGAACATGTAAAAAGAGATCGATGCTAATTGATAAGAACAACACGGTGGTCGACATGATTTTTTTAAATGTTTAATTAAAATTGTGAACAAGTGACGCTTTATCTTTTTTTCTTTGCGTCTATGTTCACAATAAGCAGAAAAAAATGTTGAAATTCTGTCATTTATACAGCAAGGACATTTAGTAAGTGACCGAAAGGCAGTTATTGGTCAGAATAACATCGTCGCCAACATTATGATATTAAAGGTTTATGTTTGGAAACAAGTGACAATTTTATCAATCAATCATTTGACTGCGTTTGTTGATTCGAGCTCATCTTTATTCAACTCCCGTTTGCTACCTTTTCGAAAAACAGTTCACTTATTTTGTGCGAAAAACAAATCAACAATTGCAAAGCAAAGTTCAGAATAACACTGCGTTGCAATCATTTTTTCTCTTCATCTTCACATTTTATCAAAATTAAGAGATCAAATTGGGCCTCTCTTCTCTAAAATCTTCGCCATTGTAAATCCGTTTTTATTGACAGGCCTTAATCAACATTTTGTTTTTGAATCTTTTGATATTGCGGGACTTATCCCTCATCCGATTACTGCCCTTGATATGACATTTTTAATTGGACTTTGTAGATTACACTGGTTGGTAAATCCGTAGCCTGAACACTGCACATGTATTTAGAACAGTTTCAGGTCGGTTTTTATTTCTATTACTTTTTGAGTGATTCAGGTCGCCCGGGTAAAAGGGCATTGTATCTTAAGCGGAATTAACAATTCTCTTACCCCGCCCACCGACCTCAAACACCAGGGGTTGTGGGGGGTTAAAAATTACATTTTAGTAAAAGATATATGGCCATGGATCCGACACAAAAATACAAAATTAGTTGACGACATAAACGTCGTAACTACAGATTTAATAAGCTGTAATTACGGCGTTTAAGAAGCCAACGTAACAGAAAGATTTATTCAAATGAAGGAGACCAGCAAACACCTCCATTCGAAATAAATGAGCAGACAATTTTATTAAACTTGACAACGGTGATTTTCAAAATCACAAATAATAAAATTTACAGTCGGTGCGCAAGCTGTAGTTACGATATGTTTCTCGCGCACCGATGATATGTTCTTTTTTGCGTCCTCTTAATAAATCGCGGTGAAATAATTCTTATTGGTACATCTACTTCCTGAAATCAAATATTGGCGTCCCGCGACAGGGCATATTTTGAAATTGAACGAAGAATCGACTCCAGTAAGAGCGAGGACTATGCGAGCTGACAAGGGTCTAAATGTCTCATCTTTTAGAGGGAAATGTTTATTCTACTATACCTTTTCTAATACACAATGCATTTTTACTTTCAAAATGCGATTGCTAATTACACTCCCCAGGATTCTATCTTTCATCAAGCAAATTCGTTTTACGGGAACCCATCGATTGTACCTTGTTACGAGCCAAAAACTCTATTTCTTTAATTTAAATCGCAACAAAAAATTTGCGATTCTTGCCAAATCGACAACAAGCCCCTGCTTTGGTACTCCAATCTCCATCTTCAATACTTCAATTTGGTACAACAATTTGTTGATGTCCCAGATTTAAAGAAAAAAATCTTACTTGATAATTTCATTTGTTGTTGTATCTCCAGCAGGACTCGACCCTGTACAGTCTGGCCGGGTAAATATACATGCTCCTGGCGATCTAGGACAATCTGGAAATCTGGCTTTGGTGACATTTGCTGAAAACGAGTATAGTTAGATAAAAATAGGATTGTAATTTCTGCAACACGAAAGTCATTTCAAAAACTTTAACCTTTTCCTGTTTCGCACAATTATAGCCCTGACCAAATTCAAAGGTTTAGCAAGTGGATAAAGTGGATTAAATTTGAAAAAAAATCAACCAGTAGAGTATCAAAATATTGTGGAAAAAGAAGAAAATTCTATTTTTTTCTACAATGTGTTCTCGGTTATAACTCACAGGGACGTATAAACTAGGGTTTGAACAGGAAGGGGTTAAACTGTGATAGAATGCCAGAGAGACATATTCCGGAATAAAGTCACAGACATATTCCGGAATAAAGTCAGAAAAATATATCGACGACCCCTTCGTAACCTAATGCCAGAAGTTAATATTTTGGCCCGACCTAATTGACACTTTGCTGGCCACGCCCACTGACTTCGTGAAAACTTCAGATGTCGGTTTTCAAGGGTGACTCTATAAGCTTAGAAATTTCGTTGAACAACAAGAGCGAAAAGAAAAAAATGAGCCTATGCGTGACATTTCCAACCATTTCGCATGTGCGTGACTCGCACACATTGGGCACCATGGACAGCCATTCGGGACAATTAGATCATTCCCTGATTGTTTAAAGAAGCTTGGGGTCAGTATCTATCTACAGAGCTCAGAGTGAAGACTCTGACCAGACTGTGTGGATGCACAGGCTGATCTGAGTCTTTACTTGGCGCACATGTGTAATGGTTGGAAATGTCACGCATAGGCTCAAATATAACTAACTCATATTTATTATAACAAGAAAAAGCGAGAAGATCAAGGTAGAAAGAGGCCAGCATGATACTGTAAAGTGGTACTGTAGTTAGGTATACAGACCCCTTTGACAAAAAGGATTCCTGAAACTGCGAAGAGGAGACCGTGTCGGACTCTCAATCAATCAAACCAGTGTTCGATTCCCGGTCGCGTTAAATATTCTATCTAGCGTTTGTCTCCCAACAATCGGCGGAACATCGTAAACCTAAGTAAGTAGGTTGAGCAGCTGGAGGCTCGGAAAGGATGTAGTGGTAGTAAAGGTGCGAGAAATACCAGGAATACATGGGTAGGTGCTTTAGCCGCCACGTCGTAACTGAAATACTGTGAAATGTGGCGTTAAGCCCTTTATCAAACAATGAAAAGGCGAAATGTTTGCAACCTGCCTTCTAAAATGGTGCCTCTTTTCATGGTGGGACGCATTTGGGACCCAAAAGTGTCCAATCATGGGAAAAGCTATAATTTCAGAAAGTACAAGAAGAGACATACGAAAAGCTAGTAAATGGAGCCCGCGGTGAATCCCGTGGGCGGAACAAATTGCATGCTAACGCCTAAAGACATTACACTTCCTAAACAGTCAGATACTTTAGTGCCTGAAAATATTCACTAGTGAATCAAGATAAAATCAGATCTCAGTATCACTGTAACGGTCATTCTGGCATTCTTGGGGAGTTTAACAGCATGGGGGCAATAGAACTATTTTGACCGACCATTAGATCAACAATCCTGATAACAGGAAGTCACACATTTGGGCTTATCAGTGTTACAAGTCATATTTATTCTGTTGATTTTATGTTTCTCCAAGCAGACAGATTTTCCATTTCAACCACACTTTTACTGTATCAAGTGATTTTGGACTATTGAATGTATATTTTTTAAAAAGGTTACACCCTGATTTAATGATATGTCATGTAAAATACAGAGGTGCATGTAAGGTACCGGCCTTGGTTTTAAGTCTTAACCCATTCCAACCCAATCCCTCCTTTTTACGCCCCTCAACGAAAAAGCTTTTGAAAACATTGTGGAAAATGAAGAAATTGCTTGGATCAAGCAATTTCTTCATTATCCACAATGTTTTCTATCCAAAAAGACGAAAAAAATTAAATTCCATCAACTTGAAATTGTCGTCTGCAGCTCCTTTCAATTTGGACCGGTCTAAAATTCCACCGTGTTGGAATGGGTTAATAGCCAGCCCATAATTCCTACTTGTATGCTTACATTTACCCATCTTATGAAAGGTTTGAAACCATATTGAAAAGTATTTGTGAAGATAATACTTATATTTATTTTCCAGAGGGATTACCTTCATTACACATGGTCATTCTACTTTACTGTACAATGAGTTTGTGTGTTTGCATTGACTAAACTTGACAAGTAAAGACTCTCTTTGATCCAACTGCTTGTTGTAATCTTAAGATGGTTCTTTTAAGTATAATTCATTCATATTAAATTTGTTCTTATCTATGTCCTGTATTGTGGGGTAAATAGTAAGTACTTTATTTTAGTTTGTTACCAGACGGCAACATCTTAGACCGGTCCAAATTAAAAGGAGCTGCAATTAAACGACAATTTAAGATTTGTGAAATTGTAGTGTTTTTTTTTTCAAATTTATGGGTATGAAATGGATAGAATGCTTGCAACAAGCGATTCCTGCATTTTACACAATGTTTTCCAAATTGCTCCTCTTCATGTGCGTCAAAAAGCGTCATTGTGTGGGAATGGGTTAAACAATTATATCTTTAGTATGTCTCAATCTCATTAAAAATTAAGTAAATCTCATTATGCAACATCTTTTGGTAAAACATGGGTTTAATAAACCCTACTCTTCAGAAATTTTAAGGCTCTCTTCCTAACAAGAGACCCATCAGGGCCTGAGGCGCTCTACTGACCATCAAGTTTTCCCTTAAAGTAACATAAAATTTAAGGAAGCTAATAGCTTAAAGAAGAATGCATAAAATGAAAATAACTAATTGGACTTTATCCCCTTTATTATATTGAGCAACAATCAATATGGCCCCCTTTCCTTTGTTTTCTTATAGACCTATTCTATTTCCAAAAGGAACTTTCTTTACGACCCTACAACTGGTCTGTGAAATTTTAAAGACAATCGGGTGATAATTGTGGACTTCATCGCATACATTTTAAAGATTGTTTTGAATGATAATCTATAAGGCCCCTCTTCAAGTGTTTCCAGTACCACAATTATTCCTTGCATCTTTGAAGAGAATCAGATTAAACTGTGAACATTATTATGTTATAAGGGTATTTCAATCAAGTTCTCATAAGGCCCCTTTTCCCGTGATACTTTATTAACCTTACCCATTTAAAAATCAATTCTTAGGATTATAAAATCATTCTCTGAAAGTTTGAAGAAAATTCGATGAAAACTGTGGACTTTGTGGTGTAAAAAAAGATTTTATAGTGAAATTTCCATGAAGTCTCTTGTCCCATGATTTTGATTCTTGATTGATCAGACCAAATTTCTAAAAAATCTATCCTAATGTTTAAAGTAAATCCGATGGAATATGGGAATTCATTGGGTTAACTTGTTGACAAATCCTAAAACAGGAAGTGGGTAAGGTGCGGACCTAAATTTGGTAAGCGCATTTGAGAACCCCTGGATGAACCGCTTCATTAAGTTTCAAGTCGATGCTGTCAACAGTTGCTTGACAATATAATCATCAACCAACACTTCAAACTTTGTATATTTGATGAAAATAGCCCATATTCTAGCCTCTTAGTTTCTCTAAAGTATCATGGCATCATTTTCCACACCTAATTTTTGATGGGCGTAAACAGGAGGAATTGTGTGGGAATGGGTTAACTCCTTTCTTACTTTAACCTCATTTCTTTATCATGATAACGTTTGACAAAGAAGATTATTGAACAAAACAATACTTTGCTAGCTTACAGTACTTTCAGTACTTTGATTTACTATAAAGTAATGCTGGCTGTATAATTCGAAAGCTTTAGTCTTCGGTTAAGGAGATTTTCTTTTAAATTATGAATCTCCATATAAAAGAAATCTGGGATCTTGCAACAAATGATTTATATGTTGATCTAAGCATAAACATTTAAAGTATTTTCTTACAGTACCAACAGGGCATAAACTGAAATCTCCTGGCCTCATGGTATAGGAAGATTATTCAAAAATTCCTTTCTTCTTCAATTCGAGACCCAACAACATAGGTTTTTATAAGTTTATAAAGAAAGTTATATACCATAGGGAAATGCCACAAGCAAAATTTGGAAGCTCTACAGGCTTCATGGTTTCTGAGGAAAAGATTTTTATAATACGCCCTTCTTTTTCTCTATGTAAAATCTGTGATCCCACAACACACTGGGCTTACGTTGGTCGAAGACCGATAGTTTATAGTATTTTATAAAAATACCATAACTTGATAAGGCGATGCTACTTACAAAATTTGAAAGCCAAATTCCTTATGGAATGTAAGGAGAATATTTACTAAGATTTGTCCGTTTATCTCTCAACGGCGGCGGCACAAATTCTTTCCGACATTTGTCTCTCACCAATGGGTGGATAATCGTAAACCTAAAGGGAGGGCAGCTGGAGGCTAGGAAAGGATGTAGTAGTAGTACTGGTGTGAGAAATACCAGGAATCCATTGTTAGGTGCTCCAGCTTTCGCAACATTACTGGAATACTGTTAAAAGCGACGATAAACCCCATTCAATAAATCAATCAATCATCTCTGTAAAAAAAGGGTTCCCGTAGCATAAGGCTTGTGATGACCTCACCCAATCGATTTGAACTATTTTGGTAGCTGAAGTACCTCACGTAAATGCTGCATTCAAAATTTGACAGATCTATGCCCTATGTGTGGAAGAAAAATAATTCCAAAATTGTTTCTTTTAGTTGGCATAGCAACCAATGTTCTTCATGGTTTTGAATTATTTTGGGTATTTGAATGATCATGGCCTAAGTATCAATTCTGTGAACGCATAATACGCACACCCTAAACAACAGCCTGTTTGAAATCGAGAACAGAGGCAGGTTACAATTTAAAGTGTGTCTAAATTGCCTGGAAATCAAATTGAAATACTATTAAATATCATTGTAAATGGAAAATTTCACCAATTATTATCGAGGGCTGCAAGACCCAGTGATTGAATACAGCTAGGGTTAACAATTTGTAGTAAAAGTATTTTAGGCTTGTATACAATTAAAAAAAGGACCATGAGGGCCCTAAATCGCTCCCCTGAGTATGATGGCTCAAGGCTTTATGATATGTACAAAAGATCAAAGCCCTCTGCCTATTCATTTTGGGGAAGAAGATTTCCTCCTTTAATAATAAGTGTATTGAATATCCCGCCAAATAGCACTAATTTCCAGAGTATGGTATTCTTTGAAGTAATTTGATGAAGGGTCAATAGGCATTAATACATACCAAATATCAAAGCCCTATGCATTATGGTTTAGATGAAGAAGATTTTCAAAGATATGTTTCTTTCTAAGATCAGGAATTGCACAGAACAAGGCTATTTTCAGAATACGGCAATTTTATGAAGTAGTTTGGTGAAGGATCAATAGGTATTGATATATGCCCAATTTTAAAGCTCTGGGCCTTATGGTTTGGGAGAAGAAGATTTTCTTTTTAGCTCACCTGAGCACGTAGTGCTCAAGTGAGCTATTGTGATCGTCTTTTGTCCGGCGTCCGTCCGTCGTGCGTCGTACGTCGTCCGTCAACAATTTCTTTAAACGACATCTCCTCCTAAACCACTGGGCCAATTTGAACCAAATTTGGCAGAAATGTTCCTAAGGTGGTCCCCTTCAAAAATAGCTAAAAGAATTGAAATCCGTTAAAAACTCTGGTTGCCATGGCAGCAAAAGTGAAATTTTAAAATAATCTTTAAAAATCTTCTCCTCCTGACACAGAAGGCATAGAGCCTTGATATTTTGCATGAAGCATCAGTATATTGACCTCTTTCAAAATAGCTAAAATCATGATCCTCGGGTCCCCAGGGGCGGAGCCCCAGGGGGTGGGGTTTATATAGAAATAAAGAACGATTTTTTAAATGACATCTCCTCTCAAACCACAGGGCCGATTTGAACCAAATTTGGCAGAAATGTTCCTTAGGTGGTCCCCTTCAAAAATAGCTAAAAGAATTGAAATCCGTTAAAAACTCTGGTTGCCATGGCAACAAAAGTAAATTTTTAGAATAATCTTTAAAAATCTTCTCCTTCTGACCCAGAAGGCATAGAGCCTTGATATTTTGCATGAAGCATCAGTATATTGACCTCTTTAAAAATAGCTAAAATCATGATCATCGGGTCACCAGGGGCGAAGCCCCAGGGGGTGGGGTTTATATAGAAATAAAGAACGATTTTTTAAATGACATCTCCTCTCAAACCACTGGGCCGATTTGAACCAAATTTGGCAGAAATGTTCCTTAGGTGGTCCCCTTCAAAAATAGCTTAAAGAATTGAAATCCGTTAAAAACTCTGGTTGCCATGGCAACAAAGTGAAATTTTAAAATAATCTTTAAAAATCTTCTCCTTCTGACCCAGAAGGCGTAGAGCCTTGATATTTTGCATGAAGCATCAGTATATTGACCTCTTTCAAAATAGCTAAAATCATGATCCTCGGGTCCGCAGGGGGGGGGGGGAGCCCCAGGGGGTTGGGGTTTACATAGAATTAAAGAACAATTTTTTAAATGACATCTCCTCCCAATTCACAGGGCCAATTTGAACCAAATTTTGCAGAAATGTTCCTTAGGTGGTCACCCTTAAAATTAGCATAAAGAATTGAAATCTTTTAAAAACTCTGGTTGCCATGGCAACAAAAGTGAAATTTCAAAATAACCTTTAAGAATCTTCTCCTCCTGACCCAGAAGGCGTACAGCCTTGATATTTTGCATGAAGCATCAGTTTATTGACCTCTTACAAAAAAGCTAAAATCATGATCCTCGGGTCTCCAGGGGCGGAGCCCCAGGGGGGGGGGGGGGTATAGGCATGAAGCATAAGTTCACAGACTTCTTTCTTATTTCTGAAATTATAACCCATGGAAAAAGTTTTTTCCTTCTTTCAAATCGGCACTAAAGCCTTGGAATTTGTAATTTGGACTTTTGGATTCCCAGGTTCATAGTCTTTATATGTAATTGTGGCCCACTTGTTTCATAATCCTAACCTTAACATGAAATTAGACTGTTGAAAGAAAAAGAGCCTTTATCTCAGCTGAGCGCCCCAGGGCCAATGGCCCTCTTGTTATGTAAAGGCAGGGATCACATAAAAATGGGTTCACTTTTAAGATACGATTATTCTATGAAGATTTTTGGTAGCGGTTCAAAGGGTTTTGATATAGACTAGATAATACGCATCTAGGCCTTAAAGCCTTGTAGAAGAAGATTTTCAAAGATGTCCTTGTTTATTCATATGTAAAAACAGGATCATTTAGAAAAGGGCTAATATTCAGAGTAAGTTAATTCTTCCAAGTAATTCGGTAGAAGGTCAAGATGATGATTTTTACCAAGTATCAATGCTTTGGCCTTATGGTTTGAGAGAAAAAGACTTTCAAAGACTTCCTTCTTCATTTCTATGTGTTTTAGGGAATGCACAGAAATGGGCTAAATCAGGGGTGTGGAATTCCCATGCCCGACTTGTCCGACATGGGCTTTTCTACTTGCGGACAAGTACATTTTTCGAGGCTACTTGACTGTGGACAAGTAACGGACAAGTAAATATCAGGGCAAATCTTGGAATGGTACTAAATAGATAGAAGAGATTTATGAGCATAATGTTTGTATCTAAGGCTAGAAAATATTGTTTTTAATGAAGAAAATGCTGAGGTCCATCATTTTCTTCTTTAAAAATAATATTTCCTCAAAACTTATGTGTTCTTCATCTTTTTACGGGTAAGTACATTTTGATCCTGGACAAGTAGAAAATCACATTTTATTTGTCCATGGACAAGTAGAGAAAATCTGTATTTCCACATCCCTGGCTAAATTTAAAGATACGGTAATTCTATAAAGTATTTTGATAGAGGGCCAAAAGATGAAGATTTATACCAAATATCAAAGCTTTTGGCCTCATGGCTGGGAGAAAAAGGTTTTCAAAGATTTCCTGTAAAATCAGGGATCGCAAAGAAAAGGGCTTATTTTCAAGATACGGTTATTCTTTGAGGAGGGATCAAAAGATAATGATTTATACCAAATATCTAACCTTTAGGCCTTATGCTTTTCGAGAAAAGGGTTTTCAAAGAGTTCTTTCTTTATTTTTATGTAAAATCAGTGATTGCAAAGAAAAGGGCTAATTTTCAAGATACGTTAATTCTTTGAAGTATTTAGGGAGAGGGTCAATAGATAATGATTTCTAGCAAATATCAAAGCTCTTGGCCTTATGGCTTGGGAGGAGAAGACTTTTTAAGTTTTTTCACTTGGTTTCCATAGCAACCGACAGTTTTACACGGATATCAATTTTTTGAGGTATTTTGAAAGAGTATGACCTAAGGATCATTTCTGTGAGATTTAGTTAAAATTCCATGATAGTTTAGGAGTAGAAGAATTTTTTTAAATTATGAACGGACATACAGACAGACTGATGCCGGACGATGACCGATCGCAATAGCTCACAAAGAACACATTTTGTGCTCAGGTGAGCTAAAACTACCAAATACAGCATTTTAAAAAGCTTTCAAATTGAAAAATGTCATTTATGTAAGAATCATTGTTTACAAATGAGAAATTGCTTCTTTTTCAAATCTACTATTTTAAGCTCATATTCTTAAGTTTGTCAAAAGGGCAAATTTTGTGATAATGATTTAATATGGAATTGCTGATATGTACAGAGTGAATGTTTCATTTAGAATGTAGTTAGGCTGATAAAAGCCTCTCATGATCGAGAATTGGATTTATCACCATTACAAAGTTTATACTCAAGTTACTCAAATTACATCCTGGGCTTATCAGTAAACATACCAATCTGAGGTCCTGGGGTGATTTGAGGGTCAGTTTGCATATTTAACTGACCACAGAAAATTCATTTACAGTTACTTTCTCCAGGAAATTTCTGGCTGGAAGTCACTTAAGTGTAGGACTGTAAAGAACCTAACTGTCACAGTCATCGTATACTCATATGCGACTATTTGGCACCTAGACGCCATTTAATATCCTAATTATTTTGAAAGGAACTTAATTTCAACTTGTCTTTCGACGAGTAATAAAAAGAATGAACAAGGTAACGCGTTTTCCTCATTGATTTCTCTGATAGTCTATTCCCTACAGCGCACGTGTAATTTTCTCATCAAACACAATTTAACGTTTAATTAATTTTACTCCAGATGCCTCGCAGACCCTATAATAGCAAGGTTACCAATTCTAATTTCCCCCGAGCTTTGGAAACCCGCTTCTTTTATCTCAATTTCTCTTGTCGTTGGAACAATTAACCCTTTACCAGACGACAAAATTTTGGACTTGTCCAAATTGAAAAGAGTTGAAGATGTTTTCGAAATCGTTTTTCTTGAGGGGCGTCCAAAGGCATCATTGTGTGGGAATGGGAATTGTGTGGACGAGTTCTATAAATAGGTGACCTGCAACGCAAAACAGGGTATTCCGAAAATTTCAAACGAGTGTGTACTAACGCGTGTGTGGGTATTAATTTGACCAATCGCTGGCTTGGCCACGAACTCCGTTGGCTCCGCCCACTGACTCCAACAGGAAGTCCCGCAACGATTTAAAGTGACATCATTTTGCTCAGGTTATGGCCAGTAGCATGTACCAATAAAGGTAGAAAAGTTGGTTGGCGCCATAAAAGTCGTAACTACATCTTGGATAAGTTACGTCGTTGAGGTCGCGAAACTAGTTTAAAAGGTAAACTAAGATGGCGGCCAATGTCGGAGTTCAATATTATTTTCTGATCTAAATGAATGATTTCAATGATCGGCTGGTTATTTGATTGACAGACGCGATTGGTCAATTGACGGATCCATGTCCCCGTTAGCGATCGAAACGTCGTAACTAAGACTCACAAATAAGACAATGATTCGATGAATTTCTCTTCCATTCGGGATGTATATCTTTCTAATTTGGCGTTACGTAATACCTTTTTTCAAATCTTTATTTATCTACTTATTTGTTTACTTATTTATGTTTATCTATTAAGCACACCGTTCATCATAGCGTAGCGGCGGACTCTCAATCACGGGGTCAAAATTTCTATCCCAAAACAAATATTCTTAGAAACGTCGGAAAAGGTTATCGAACCTTTCCAGGAGCTTTGTAATCACTGCGGGGCTTCAAGGCCTCTGCCTGTCTATATCCCTGTATCTAAGCCGTAGTATAGGACTTTAGTTCTACTTTAAAATGGGTCCCCGAGATTCGACAGTTCGGCCGAGTCATTACGGACATTGCTTTTAGTCCCTGAACAATAGCTGCGTTCTCTATTTAATCATCAGCTTGCTGCTGAAGGAAACATTGGAGCTATAACATCAATCATAAAATATAAATGAGTTGGGTTAAAGGCAAGGGGGTATTGCTTTTGCCCTTTGTAAATTTGTAATAAATTGAATGTATGTATATACTGTAAAAATGGCAATAAAATGTAATTATACTAAACATTTATAACCCAATAGAGCCCGACTTCAGAAAAAAACGAGACTGTTTTTCTAAGCTTGAGCCCCAGACGGTCCGCGTTATTCAAACCCGATACATGTACAGTTAGTTTTGAGAATCCTGGTTATGTGTTTGTGGGTTTCGGATTCGCAAAACCTTCGTCCGATAAAAACCCGTTTAAATAGGAAGTTTTTTCTGTATCCTCACAAAGGTCTGGTCCATTTCAAGAACAGATGATAAATCTGATTGGTTATCTATTATCACGTGTAACAGTTCAGCTGACCAGATAATCGTTTATCAGGAAGATCGGTAAAGCGATAACACTGACGTTAATGAATCAGTCGAAAACCCTTCCACGGGATGATGAAAATTATCTCTAAAATTATAAGATTGAATTGAGTTCGTGTGATGTGACCACGTTTCTATCATTTCATATTTAACATTTCAGTTGTAGATATCCAATCGCAATTTAACTTCGTTTATATAAAATTCTTTATCATTTATTCCATTTATAAATTATTTCTTTATATGAGCTCTTTCCGTGTATAGATTTCGATTCTGCTTTAATTGAAATCGGTAAGTTAAAACTAATGGGGTTATATGGGGGCGGGGGTACATTTGTAAGTAAAATTTAACTTCCTCCGAATTGCAATAAGTTTCGACCCTCATAAGGATGTGCAAAGGCTTACCAGGTATCGAAGTAATTCGCTCTTGTTGACTGTTAAAATGTAGAATGGTCGTTCTACGTAACGTTACACCTGATTAAGTTGACCCCTGCTGGATCTATATCTATTTTCATATAAGGGCTTTACGGGACATCAAGAAGCTCAAAATACGCCTATCTGGTCACGCGTTCTGCCTTACCTCCACGAATATTAAGATTGTATCAAATTCGAATGTTTTGCATGCAATTAATCTAATTTCAGTTAGGGATAGTATATAATGAATATATACGTATGCTACCCGCTTAACAAGAAAATGGGTCTTTCGGGAAGTGCAGGAAAATGCTACGAAAAGTTCAGTCATCGAATCGCACTAACAACTTCGTTTATCTGGCGTTTAGGTCGCTTACAACCATTCTACAATTATTTGTTACATGCTACTTATCATAAATTTTGCAAAGTAACGCCGTTTAATTAACCCATTCCAACTCAATTCCTCCTTTTTACGCCCCTCAATAAAACAGTTTTAGAAGACATTGTGGAAAATGAAGAAATTGCTTGTTACAAGCAATTTCTTCTTTATCCACAAGGTTTTCCATCCCAAAAGATGAAAAAAAAAAATTCAATCATCTTGAAATTGTTGTCTGCAGCTTCTTTCAATTTGAAATTTAAAATTTTGTCGTGTGGGAATGGGTTAAAATCGAAATGAATCTTCCTCTTGAAGACAACGGGCGGAGCCAATCGAGTAAGTGGGCGAGGATAGCGATTGGTCAATCACGAGACCAACGTCGATCAATGTTGGAGTTCAAAGTTCACTTCCGGTCTTAATGAATGATTTCATCGGTCGATTGATTCTTTGATTGACAGTCATTTGGTCCCTAATTATGTGACAGTTCTCATTCAAACCCCGCTTTTTCCCCCGAAAACATAGGAAGAAAAACATAGTTTAATTACCTGAATAATTTGATCCAACCTGGGATAGTTCTCAATCAGGTCCGATAAGACACGTTTAATCCGTTATCATGCCAGACATTGGAGAAACCCTAAGAATTAACCAAGAATCATAGTTAAAATTTCAGAGACTGTTACAAGCGCTTCAATCTTTCCTAACGACGAAGTCAATAGAAGCGTCTAACGTTGGAATAGGACTCGTTTATTCATGTGAGAGATCAATCCATTACCATATACATGTAAATAAAATTTTATAGTAGTCCAAATTGAAAGAAGAGGCAGACGACAATTATTACTCAAAAGACTTTTGAACATCTTTGTTTTTGATGTAGAAAACATTGTGGATAATGAAGAAATTGCTTGTAACAAGCAATTTCTTCATTTTACACAATGTTTTCCCAATTGTTTTTTTCTTGAGGGGCATCAAAAAGTGTCACTGTGTTGGAATGGCTTAATCTCAGCCACTGGTTCTTTCAGGGACAGTTGATACACATTGTATTAGCATTATCACTGTTTATATCCAAAAGCATTCAAAGAAAAAAATACCTATATAACTTAATCCATTCTACGATAACCCACTATCGGTACGATAAAACACGTTTTGTCCGTTATCGTGCCAGACAGGAAAAAACGCGTCTATCAATTCACCAGGAATCTTGTTAAACTTAAACAAAGGCTATTGATATTTTATACGTTAAGTCAGCCCATCGATAAAAATGTGTTGGTTCCGTCTTGTCTTTGTCTGCGAGAGTTTTTAGACGGTTATTACAATATGACCCGTTATCCTCGTTATCAAGGAAACTCTGCCTAAATGACGTTACTTTATGACGTTGAAAAATTCGAATAATTTTACGACGTCACCAAGTAATTTCTTCATTATCCACAAATAATTCTGATTGGTCGAAAAATATTATTCATAACTCCATGCATGAACAAAATTTTGATTACGCAGTGATTTTTTATGCTTCCGCACAAAATAGTCCCATTCAAAAAGGTATCAAAATGTGTAAAGCTTTTGTTTGTTTTTTTCGCCCGATGCTATTAAATTATAAGGAATAAAGAGAATATTTTTTGTTTACATGGAGGTATGAACCGAAAAAGCTAATCACACAATGTATGAATCCGCTTCGCGTATTCATACAGTGTGATTAGGTTTTTCGGTTCATACCTCAATGAAAACAAAAAAATATTCTCTTCATTTCTTAATTATTTCTACTAAAAATAAAGGGAACTTAAAGAAATCGTGAGCTAAATTCTATTGTCTGCAACTTCTATCAATCAGGAACAGTCTAAAATTTTGTCGTCTGGTAACTGATTAATGTACAAAATATAGCTCTCAACTTGTTTCTTTTTTGTTTGTTTGTCTTTTTTTTTTTTTTTTTTTTTTTTTTTTGTTTGGTTTTTTTTTTCTCATTTTTGAAGATCAGAAAGATACTTTTTCTAAAATTCGAAGGAAAAAGAAAAAGAGAAATTGATAATAAAGTAATAAAATGAAAGTCTTTTTTTGGGGGGGGGGCATTTCGTCAGGTTTTCACGCCTAACGGATCACATATTTTTGTTAATGTAGCAAAGTTGACCTCAATTGTCCAACCAATTTTAATAGCGTTGCACGTAGATCGTGGTCTGTCCTTCTATTTTTGTGGTCCTGACTAATTATGTCCTGATTAACCCGTTACAACGCTATTCGGTATTCCTAAGCACTAAGAAACAACTAGACGGTAACTGACCAATCGCTGGCCCCGCCCACTTACTATTTTGGCCATGCCCATTGACTCCAACAGGAACTCCGCTTCGAGTTTATGGCCAGTAGCATGTACCAAAACGGTAGAATGGTTTTTTGTGACCTAACAATCGTAAATACAGCTTGAGTCGCCAAACCAGCAAAAATGTTGATAAAAATGGCGGCCAATGTTGGAGTTCAAAACTCACTTCTGGTCCAAGTGAGTGAATTGATTGGTCGTCTAAATATTTAATTGACAGCCGCGATTTATCAATTGGTTGAACTTTTTTGACAATCCTCGAGCGACCTCAGAGTAGATACGGAACCGGCTAAACTAGTACAGATACCGAGACTTATTTTCAGCCCCCTTAATTCAGATTTAGAGCACTTGACTTCAAACCTCAAAATCACAATTCGAGCTCTAAACATACCATATCGACTAACAAACTAATTATCTTTCGCATGAGACGTTAAACCAAGCTCCCCTGTGACGGTGCTATCCTGAGCACCCTGTGACGGTGCTGTCCCGAGCATGTTAAAGCATCAGGCGGAACTCTCAGCAGTCCGCCCGGTACAACTAACCGTCCTCTGGGGGCGTCGCTCATACGGACATGCGCTACGGTAGCGACGATATAGTTATACGAATATACACCCATACGAAATTAATGTAGCATCAATAGATCTAGGGGAAGAAACCATGTCCCGGTATATGCTATAATGAGTTACACTCCTGTTCGCTTTTGCTTCATATAAAGGGCGAAAATGGTCCATTTATGCAGTTCGTGGCTCCTCCATGGTTTCGTTATGCGATAAAACTTAGTCATCGTTTGTGCGTCAAAACTTAGTCAATCTTAAAGAGCAGTATTTCATCATGAAATATAGGCCTGGAAAATAGAATTATTATGAATAGACTTTTTCTTAAATCTATATTAAACACATTCAGTTGATAGTTAGTTATCTGACAGTTTAATCCGTTACCAATCAACTCCGCATTTTTACGCGAAGAAGAAATATAGCTTTAACAAATGTTTGAAGAAGAGAAGAAATTCTTTTCTCACAATAGTCTCTGATTCTTCCTTATATATAGACCCTATTTTTTATTTATCTATTTATTTTTTTACCTTTATTTTTTTTTTATTTTTTTTTTTTTTTTCATTATTCCTTTTTTTTAAATTTATTTATTCAATTAAATCGAATTTAATCGATCTTATTTTGCCGTCTGAAGCCTTTTTCATTTTTGGCTTATCTGAAATTTGTCGTTTTGGGAAAGGGTTAAAAAGATGTTTCCTAATACCGAACTGAGCCAGGTATTCAGTCATACTGTACTGTACCTCGGTTATAAGCCCAAACTCTGTGGTCTTAACACCGCAAGGTTGAGGTTAAATCTGCAACATTTGAATAATTATCTGAATAAGGTCTGGAGGTAAGATTAAATGTATTCAACGAACAAATCACAGAACTTGTGATAATAAAAAATAATATTATTAAAGTCGTTTTCGGTTTTATAAAAGCAATTGACCAGTCGCGGCTGTCAATCAAATAATCAATCGACCAATGAAATCATTCATTTTGACTGCATGTACACTATGAACTCCAACATTGGCCGCCGTTTATGTGAAGCATTTTTGTTGCTCTTGCGACCTAAACATTCGTCGTAACCACAGCTTGAATAAGCTGGGGTTACGACGAACGTTTAGGTCGCAAACCAACCATTTTCTATTGTACTGAAAAGAAATTATGGAATTATTAATGTTTTCTCCTTTTATTTCAGACTGATATCGAACTAGATTGCTAGCAAAGTCAAGTTCAAAATATTATAAATCAAGTGTTCTGTATAATTACCTGGGGTATTAATAGGTTTGAACGCTTTAAAATTAGATTGGCATTCTGTCCTTTTGGCCTTCTGTCTATTTGGCTTTTAACGTGATATAACAAGCTGTGTGTTTCCAAAAACATCCGCCGCCGTCATCGCGCAGTTGGTAGCGCGTCGGACTGTCAATCTAGAGGTCCCGGGTTCGATCCCCAACGGCGGCACTCATCCTTTCCGACTATTTGTCTCTCACCAATGGGTCGATAATCGTAGACCTATGTGGGATAGCAGCTGGAGGCTAGGAAAGGATGTAATGGTAGTACTGGTGTGAGAAATGCTAGGATTCCATTGTTAGGTTTCCAGCCGCCGCGAAATAACTGAAAGATTGATGAAAGCGGCGTAAAACCCCATTCAAACAAACAAACAAACCAAAAATCACCCATAAACTTTCAAAGAACAGGAATTTGAGACAAAAATACAATATTCTCAATTCCATGAATAATAGCCTCTGTTTAGGTTTAGGCCTAACGAACAAAAGGGTTGCGAAAGACAATATTGAAATGTGTAAAAAAGCCTACAAGGGTACTATTTCAAGCCTATTATCTTGAATAATTTTATATACTTTTTCCAATATTTTTTGCGAATGGTGTTGTTTTGAAGACTTGTTGACGTTGATAAAAAATAATCTTACACCTTACAACTGATGTATTGCGGCTGTCAATTAACCTTTTCTTGTACAATCCCTTGTTTTTACGTCCTTTTGGTTTTATACTCGAGAAAAAAATTTGGAAAAAGAAGAAATTGCTTGTAACAAGCAATTTCTTCTTTTTCCACAATATTTTCTACCCTACTGAATGGTTATTTTTCAAAATAAATCCACTTTAAATTTTCGTCTGCAAAACCTTTGAATTTGGACAGGTCGAAATTTCTGAAAAACGGGAAAGGGTTAAACAGTCAGTCGACCAATGAAATAATTCATTTAGATTGGAGGTTAACTTTGAAATCAAACATTAGCTGCCAATTATGTGTAGTATTGTTGTTGGTTTAAACTTAAACGTCGCACCTATTATTTATTCGAACCAACCATTCTACTTTTAGTTGCATACTACTGGCCATACATTTTGAAATATAACGCCGTTTAAAATTGAAATGGAACCTCTAGTCAGAGCCATTCGGCGGGGACACTGATTCTGATCATCCAATATTTCTACTTGTAATTCATGACAAGCTCTGAGCCGTTTAAAACATATCAACGCCCCCTTTTTTGTAGCATTTTCCATTTAATCAAGTGCATGTTTAATATCAAAGTACTGAAAGTACTCTAAGCTAGCAAAGCATGGTTGAATTTAGAGAACGTTTCCTTGTTGGGTAGAAAACATTGTGGACATTGAAGAAATTGCTTATACAAGCAATTTCTTCATTGTCCACAACGTTTTCCATAGCCTTTTTCCCAAAGCGGAATTGATAGGGAATGGGTTACATAGCGTGCTTTTGAGAGAGTTCAATACAATTTGAATAGAGTTTGCAATATTCCTGAAATACATGAAAACTACTTTTAATGGCGTAGGCATTTAATGGATTTAGTGGTTAAGCCTCCAATGACAGTTTGCACTCGTTGAACTTTGAGAAGACCTCAAAATTTCGTCTGTTATCTTGTGCTATCAATGCTGTCGCTTTGCTGGCTAATAATGACGTGTCTCCGGCATTCTCTATAGATTTGTTTGTATTTGTAGGCGGATATTTGCCTTTGTATACCTCCTCACGGTCGACATAGGAATATTCGGGGTTCAGACATCTTCACGAGCGAAGGGATATCGAGATCATCTTTTTCTCTAGATAAGTAAAACGTTCGCCACCCTTGGTACAACAAGATTGGGTTCAGCATGAAAATAATTATTACGGCTTTTAACCTCGATAAAGTTGAGGTATTAAGAATAACAAGTAAAAAAGGCCATTCATTTACCAGTATATCATACATGGATCTCATCTAAAGTCAACTGACAGTGCAAAATATCTGGGGATCAAACTGAGTCAATTAATGAGTTAATGGATTAAGTGTGTGTTGACCATCACCATATTATTAGCCTCACAAGAAATTTAAACTGTCCCATTCCGTTTTCAAGAATCCAACAACACGCTCACTCTTTCTTTCCTAGAGCAATGCGTTTATGAAACAGTTTGCCTTACAGCGTCCAATCAAGTCGCAGCCTAACCATCTTTGCTGAGAGGATGAGCCCTTTCCAGTGTTTCTAGTCAATGAATTAGTGTATTTAATCTGTGTAAAATCTAAAATCTTTTACTATTCTTAACTATTAAACTAACTCTAATTGTTTAACATTTTAACTTTTTCGCTAACAACTGTTCCAGACAACAAACGCGCCTGCTAATAATAATCTGAGAAGATTGTCAAGCAGTATATCGTAGAAGTAGAGTCTGGTCAAGTCCACCAAAGTCGGAGATATACAAAACTATAAACACAAGCTATGTGGAAATTTTTACATCGACCTAACAAACAAGCAGATATTTCAAGAGAATAGTAAAGAGATAGTACACGTATGTTTAAAATGGGGATTTTTTCCTGTTTATTTTATTATTTATTTGGTACAAAGGGAAGCAACTCCTCTTTTGTAGAACAAGGAATCACATGGTTATTTCCCATACTAAATTCTGAATTGTAAATAATGAAAGTAAATCAATTATTTATATCAGAGACATAGAATAATTTATGTCTCTGTTTAAATTTATTGTTAAGGCATTAAATGAATGAAAACCTGTGTTTGCAAGCAGTCAAGTAAATTTAACAATTCATAATTTGCAAACAAAACTGAGGAGAAAATAGCACCTACGATACGTTGTGTTAAAGACGAGAATAGTAGGCCCTATTGGTCAAGAATACAATCTTCAATGTCCGACGTCAGTGGACTCCCAAAAGCCCCAGGTTGGAGTTGGGAGGTTTTAGTAGACCACCGATATTTGCAATTGACAGATCCGAAAAATACCGGATCACGAAAACCGGGAGATATCAATCATCTTTCAAGCGTTTATAGACTTTGAAGAAACTTTCAAGCGCTTTTATTGATACAGATAAAATTTGTGAATTTCGAATTCTCCTCTAAATTTGCGACTTTAAGCCCTTAAATCAACCAATAAACCTGTCAATTTCTCTTAACATCATATGCATTTCCTAACTGCATAGTTTAGTCGTCATTTAGATGCAGGGTAACACGCTAAAAGCGGACACATATGTGCAGCAGTCTGATTGGTCAAACCGATTTGTTTACATTTGAGTACGCGACACGTGTGAATATATACATTGTTGTGGATGTCAAAAAAGTTACCTGTCAACCATGAACTTGCAGTGTATTTTTGTTGTTATTCTTTGGGTTGTGTGTAACGTTCAAGCCTCAGAATTTGATGTTATGCCAGGAGGACAAAAGTGGGAAATGAAAGAGACCTTGGTAATTCATTCAGCTCTATTTCCTGTCAAGATTCATACCACTGGTCCACTGCCAAAAGCTGTCACTGTCAATTTTGGACAAGCTCTCCTCAAAATTGAACAGAGCTGCTGTTTTGTTGTTGTTGTTGTTGGGGTTTTTTTTGTTTTTTTAATTGGTTTTCATAATGCTTCATAATGCAGGGTCCTACATGGTCCAGTGGTTTATTTGCAGACTTATCTGAGGGAAGTTAAGGGTTTCTAGTTCAAATTCCTGTCAGCCACCATCATAGCGCAGTCGGTAGGACGTCAGATTCCTAATCCTCAATAATGAGAGTCATGGGTTCGATCCCCTCAGCAGCACATACCCTTTCCGACATTTGTCTCTCACCAATGGGTGGATAATCGTAAATCTAAGTGGGATAGCAGCTGGAGGCTAGGAAAGGATGTAGTGGTAGTACTGGTGTGAGAAATACCAGAAATCAATTGTAAGGTGCTCTTGGTGCGGCTATATGATTGAAATACTGTCAAAAGTGCCATCAAACCCCATTCAATCAATCCATCGAATTTTTGTCATGTTGCTATGTCCTTAGACGGTACATTTCAGAGCCCCAGCCTAGTACTGGAAGCACATGAATAAGTGAACTATACCATGAAATATTGTTCAAAGCCTTGTTAAATCCCTTTCAAACAAATTGAAATGTTCTCAACAGTAATGGTCTGAAATCATGTAATGACTGAAGTGAGAGAGATTCCTTTTTCCTTATTATTTGAATTTGACTTTTCTTCCCTTGGACACATACTTGTTTTTATGGTCCATCAATGTTCCTCAGATGAAGCCAATTTCGCTTAACCTATTACTATAGAAGAAAATTTTAGACTGGAATAAGTTGAAAGGAGTTACAGACAACAATTCAAAGATTATTAAATTTTAAGATTTTTGCTAGTTAGAAAACATGGTGGAAAATGATGAATTCCTTGGTTCAAGCAATTTCTCCTTTTTACACAATTTATTCCAAATTGTTTTTTCACCAGGGGTGTCAAAAGCATTATTAATGTGTGTGGGAATGGGTTTATTGACTACACGTGTAATAATGGATTACTTAATAACAGAAACGTAGGCTGATTCAAATTTTCAGAGGTTAAAGATGCTTGCAAATTGAAATAGATGTACAATAGGTTTAAAAAATTTTAATGTCCTAACAATTTCTCCATTTGTCACAATGTTTTCTGTAGCAGTATCCTGTGGGAAATAAAATTTTAAAAGGTGTGTAGATCGGCAATCAAAATTCCATTGTTACTGGAGACATCATGGTTGTGTTCTTTTTATTGAGATTATTAACCCATGTCATGCTGAACCCAGAATAATCCGGTTTTGGCAGGAGGTGTAGACTAAGATCAGACTGCACTCCTGCTCATACTTTTCCTTCCCGAGTTGTTTATGAGGTTGATTTCTAAAAGAAATATTGAATTTGAACAACAAGTTCTATCAGTGCTTTCAGTCCTTTGATTTGACAATAATTCAGTAAGGTAATTTATACAGCATGACAAGGGTTAAGATTCTTAATTAGATTTTTGTCTTCTTGCTGTTAGCAAGATATATTGGTAGTTGTCACAATCATGAGTTTGGTGTACTGTTTGTTAATGTTCTAGTGCATCGGTCCATCCTAGTTTGTCTGTATCTCCCACATTTATGGAAACATAAAATAACCTCCCTATTTTGTCAATGTCAAGGTCATTGCTGAAGGTCAAACTTTCAAATTGAGCTTGCCTAAAACTGATGCATGGATTTCAAAATAACTTGGCAAAATTGATCTCGATCATTAGTAGATATGCCAT
Source organism: Fragum fragum (assembly GCA_946902895.1). Lineage (NCBI taxonomy): Eukaryota > Metazoa > Mollusca > Bivalvia > Cardiida > Cardiidae > Fragum > Fragum fragum. The sequence continues at coordinate 50,700,571 of OX336370.1, forward strand.
TTGATACAATTTTTTGCATAAAACTTTCAGGTGAAAATTACCTAGATATAACTGAAAGATAGATCAAAGGGGCTTTAAGTCCCATTGAAACAAACAATGATTGTCTTCAAATTATATGTATACCCTATGAATTGACCTCACTGGTGTGATGATGCAAACAATGTTCTATATCCTGTTGTTTTACTTTGTTAACCCATTGTTAAGCCATTCCCGAACAATCACATTTTTCAAAACATGTAACAACAAATGGTTTGTCAAAAATTGTGGAAAATGAAAAAAAGTGCTTATAATATGCAATTTCTTTATTTTTCAAAATGTCTCTACCCTTTGAAAACTGATTTTTAAAACCCTTTCATCTTGAAACTATCACCTGCAACTTCTGTCAATTCAGACAGCTGATCTTGTAATGGGTTAACTGATTGAAATGTTTTTCTCTTTTCAGGGAGATGTTACCTGTGTATTCACCTACATATGTCAAGGTGGAACAAAAGAGGTAAGGCTTTCCTTTCTCTGAGTAAATTATTGAAAACTGATGCAAGGTAAGACAACAACTACCATATACTGAATGAACTTAACTCATTGCAAAATGACACAATTTTAGACTGGTCCAAATTGACAGAAGTTGTAAATGAAAATTTTTAGCTTTGCTGTCCTCGGAGAAAACCCGAGATATTGCTATAGCCTTCGTGTCGTCATTGTTGTTGATGTCATCTGAAAACTTTGACATGTTTTAATATCTCTGGTTCTACTGAAGGCATTCACTTGAAACTCGGCACACTCTTTCACTATTAAAAGAGCAACCTATACTATCAAGGGTATAACTCTATCTGCATTTTGTCCTCTATCCAGCACCCAACAACCGAGTGCAGGCACCCGTAGGCAGTGCTCTTGTTTGTAATTTTAGACTGGTGGATATTGAAAGATGTTTCCGAGGACAATGAAATTTGGGTGCAGTTTGAAATGAAATCGTCCATGTGGTAGAAAATACTGCGGGAAAAGAAGAAATTGCTTGTTACAACCAATTTCTTTTTTTCCACAATGTCTTCTCAAGTATAAAATCACATCAATGTAAAATCCCAGTTTTGTACAGTAAAGGGTTAAAACTCATTTTAGTTTGGTTCTTATATATCTATTAACCCTTTCCATGCTGATAAAATCTATGTTCAGAATTGCATTAAATTCAAAGGGCTGAAAGTACCAAATGGGCCTTATTGTAATTATTTTGTTAGATTATTCATTTGATAAATAATTCTGGCTTAAAAAGATAAACAGATGATGTTGGTGAAGATCAGACAGCGCATATGTGCACCTTATGCCAAAACTCCTGCCAAAGCAGAGATAATCCAGATTCAGCATGAATAGGGTTAATCAAGATGTCCAATGGTATCCTTTCACACCTTTGATTACAGAAATGGGAGATTGTAATCAATGAACAAGACAGTCAAACCAGTATTTGCCAAGTAAAAAGACCTGATGGTAAATCTTACCTATTCTTCCAAGAATTTCATGTAGAAGTTAGAGGAGCCAAGGTGGTGGATGCCATGGTTTTTGTATGTATCATATTCCTCTCAACCCATGATATTAGAATAGTAATGATTTATCCAATTACCAGATGACAAAATTTTACACTGGTCCAAGCTGAAAGGAGTTGTAGACAACAATTTACAGTTTATGAAATTTTAGATTTTTTTCAAGTTAGTGGGTAGAAACATTGTGGAAAATGAAGAAAATGCTTGTTACAAGCAATTTCTTAATTTTACACAATGTTTTCCCTATTGTATTTCTTGAGGGGCGTCCAAAAGTGTAATTGTATGGGAATGTTGATTTATTGATTGAATGAGGTTTAACGCCACTTGTAATAGTATTTCAATCATTTCACAGTGGCTGGAGCACCTAACAATGGATTCCTGGTATTTCTCACATCGGTACTATCATTACATCCTTTCCTAGCCTCCAGCTGCTATCCCACTTAGGTTTATGATTATCCACCCATTGGAGAGATGTATGGGAATGTGTTAAAGATCAAAGTTGCAGATAGCATTTCAAAGTTGCTTACCCCTTGTCATGCTGAATAAAATACTCTTCAGAATTGCATTAAAATCAAAGTGCTGACAGTACTGGATGCAATTATTGTTGGTTAATAATTTATTTAGAAATCTATCTAATGAACAACTCTGGCTTAAAAGGGACAGACAGGAGGTGTAGACTAAGATCAGACTGCACATACGTGCAGGCTGATCTTTGTCTATATCTCCTGCCAAAACAGGAATATTCTGGGTTCAGCATGACAATGGTTAAGATTAAAAGAAAAGTCCCTCATAGGAAACATGAGAAAAAGGAGAAATTTCTCTCAATTTTTCCAAAGTTGGATTTATTCAGGAGCATTAAAAGTGAAATTATGCGAAATTGGTATACCTACTACCTGATGATGATGAATTTTAGACCGGTCTAAAATGAAAGAAGATGCAAACAACAATTATAGATGGTGAAATTTAAAAAGAAATCTTTGTCTTACAGATTGGAAAAGAAAAAAGTTTTTTGCTTTTATCAAGCAATTTCATTTTATCCACAATGTTTTCTACTTTAAAAGACAAAGATTTTTAAAATTTCATCAACATGAAATTGTCATCAGCAACACTTCTTTGAATTTGGACCCGTCTGAAAGTTTGTGTTGTAATAGGTTAAAGGATTCTTTTCAAATACCATAGAAAATTTTTGATGTGTTACAAGGATTGGATCTGGGTTAGACTCTTTTTTTTTTCAGAAAAATGGACCAAGAGAAGTTGATGTAAAACAGTTTGTGATAGATCCTAATTCCAATAAAGGTAACTTTGTTTTATGTTTATTTACATATTTTTTATGAAATGAATGGGAATGTTATTTGCAGTAATATTTTGTAGTTTAAGATGAAATTGCCACTCTAGCCAATAAGTTTGGTATCATTTAGGTTAGTACATGGTTAGCTCACCTGGTACTCTAAATCTCCATACCCCAGACACTTGATTAAAACAAATTAATAAGGGCACCATGAAAAAGTTTGTTTGAAATTAATTTAAAAACTTATCCAAGCTAATTTCCTACTCAATCTGCCATAGTCAAGGGGTCAATGACTCTTCAAGCACAAAGGCAAGCTCAGGCCCTATCATGCTTATCAAGATTTTAAACTTCGCACCATTGATATACTGTTTAGAATGATTTAGCAGATGCAGGGGAAATAAATTGATGTTTAAAAAGATGATTGTTGTTTGTAATTATGTCCCTTACATTTATCATTTATACATTTATTATTATATTAAGACATAATATGTACTGAGACTTGTAAGCTTTGCTGTTAGTCATTTAACTAGATGTGCATTATTATTTTGTTTCCTCGTGTCATTTCTGAATTATCTGCCCTTGACTTAGCAAAATGTTTTTAAACTGACAAGCCTTTTCAAGTGAATCTGTTTTTGTTTTGTCCTCTATCGGGCATGCAAAAGCTTAGCATCAGGTATCTGCTAGCAGTATTCTTGTCATAGTTTATAACACACATTATATCTTGATAACTGAAAACAACCTGCATTTAAATCAGGCTCACATGATCAAGGTTACATTAGAAGGTCAATGGCCAAATACACACCTTGCCTTTATTTCTTCATCATTAGGTTTGAATTTTTAATATTTCACAAACATTTTAATTTTGATATATATAATTGATTATATAATGTGACAGAATTACCAACCAACCTTTTTACTTATTTGTAACATACTTCTTGCTGTAAATCTTGCAAAATAAAGCCGTTAAAAATCGAATCAGATTTTCTTGTAGGAGTCTTTGTGCGGGGCCAAATGAGCCAGTAGGCAGGGCCAGCAATTAGCCAATTAGTAGCCAGGACCCTTGAATTTGTGTGATGTGAGTTCCATGAACTCTCTGTGGCTCAGTACCAGTAAAGAATTGAAGAATGTTTTATCAGTCTTCAATTCCTCTTTGAAAGCCAGCTACAGAAAGTACTACCTGACCTATACCTTGTTTGCATATAACTATGCTATAGCCTCAGTATTTAAGTTAAAAAGGAAAGAAAAAATATACCAAAACTAAAAGAATTGCCAATGTTCAAATCAGGGAATACTTAGCAGACTGTTAAGTCCATTGGACCAAACTATGTGAAATCAGACTTGACCCATTCCCACGGCACACAATGACAATTTTAAACTCTCCTCGAAAGAAGCTATTTGGAGAGCATTGTGTAAAAAGAATAAATTGCTTGAACTAGGCAATTTCTTCATTCCGCACAATGTTTTCAACCAAGAGAGTTGATACCATCTAAAATTTAATAAACTCTAACCCTTTCCTTTTCAATCCCTGGATTTTAAGCCCCTGTGATTTTTATGCTCCCAAAGGGAGAGCATATAGCCGCCGCTTCGTCTGACCGCCTGCCCGGAGCAATTTCTCCATAACCCTTGGGCCAAATCAAATGAAACTTACCATGTGAACTCCCTTTGATATAATGCCGATATGTGTTTCCCGGTTTTTGGATTTGAGGCCTTGTCACGGAAAAGGGGACTTAGGGCAAAATATAGTTTTTCTCAAATTTCTCCTAGACTAATGATCAGAATTTAATGAAATTTCATATTATAGTAGCAAATCAGATGCCCTTGACCATAAACTATTTGAAATTTGCAGAAATAAGATGCGTCATGGAAAAAGGGGGCTTAATGTTTAATAGATTCATGTAAGCTCTCCATTTCTCAGTAACAATTGGCCATAACTTTTGATTAATAAGAGATATAGCCTTCATATTTCACATGTGCTTTGTTTATGACAAAACATTTCTGTTGGTACTAAGGTCAAGGTCATTTGTTAAGGTCAAGGTTGTTTCTCAAGGTCAAAATTTCAAAAAAATAACTTTTACATGTCCATAAGTTTATAATGGTTAGTGATATAGCCTTCGTTTATCACATGTGCATTGCTTATGACATGACCTTTCTGTTGGTATTAAGTTTAAGGTCATCTGTCAAGATCAAGGTCATTTCTCAAGGTCAAAAATTTGAAAATCTTAACTTTAACTTTGTCCATAAGTTTATAACGGTAAGTGATATAGCCTTCATATTTCACATGTGCATTGCTTATGACATGATTTTTCTGTTGTTATTAAGTTCAAGGTCATCTGTCAAAGTCAATTTCATTTCTCAAGGTCAAAATTTCGAAAAAAATATTTTAACATTGCCCATAAGTATACAATGGTAATAGACATAGCCTTCATATTTCCATGTGCATTGCTTATGACATGACCTTTCTGTTGGTATTAAGTTCAATGTCATTGGCTAGGGTAAAGGTCATTTCTCAAGGTCAAAATTTCCAATAATTAAACTTTAACATAGTCCTTATTTTTGAAATGGCAACTGATACAGCCTTCATATTTCAAATATTCATTAGTTGTGCCAAGACTGTTCTTCAGATACCAAAATCAACGTCATTGATCAAGGTCAAATTGTCAAGGTCATTAATTTTAAATTATGCTTCCTTTTCTAATTGCAAAAATTTCTTGTTACTTTACATAAATTTTGTTTATTAAGTGACTTAGGTAATGTTTATTTCAGTTTTTGACTCAATGAACCTTACCATGCTAAAATGGGGCTTGATGCCATGAAGCTTCACATTTTGTATATTTCCTACTCTAAAATAAATCAGTCTATTGTTTCTGTAAGACTACTCAAGTTAAAGTCTTCATTTTTAGCACACCTGAGCACAAAGTGCTCGTGGTGAGATTTTGTGAATGTTGAATGTCTGTCTTCCGTCGTGTGGCCTCATCAATTGAAGTGTTTACATTCTAGAGGCCACAGTTTTGACCCAATCTTCATGAAACTTGGTCAAAATAATTGTTAGGTCATGAGGATGAACACTATTGAGAGTTCTATTAATGATAATTTCTTTGTTTACAGTCTAGAGGCCACAAATATGTCTCAATCTTCATGAAACTTTGCCAGAATAACTTATTAGGTCATACAGATGAACCCTATTGATTATTAGAAGGATATTTCCGAAAACACAGGAAAAGGGGTCTTAATGACAATTACTTTGTTTACACCCTAGAGGCCACAATTTTGGCTTATTGTCATGAAACTTGGTCAGAATAATTGTTTGATCATGAGGATGAAACCTATCAATTATGTGAGGATTCTATTGGAAAACACAGGAAAAGGGGCCATAATGACAATTTTTTTGATTACACTCTTGAGTCCACAATTTTGGCTCACTCTTCATGAAACTTGGTCAGAATATTGTTAGGTCATGAGGATGAATCTTATTGATTATGGAAAAGTCCTTTTGGAAAACACAGGAAAAGGGGTCTTAATGACAATTTCTTTGTTTACAGTCTAGAGGCCACAATTTAGGCTCAATCATCATGAAACTTTGCCAGAATAACTTATTAGGGCATGAGGATGAACCCATTGATTATTAGAAGGATATTTCCAAAAACACAGGAATTCTTTGTTTACACCCTAGAGGCCACAATTTTGGCTTATTGTCATGAAACTTGGTCAGAATAATTGTTTGATCATGAGGATGGAACCTATCAATTATGTGAGGATTCTACTGGAAAACACAGGAAAAGGGGCCATAATGACAATTTCTTTGATTACACTCTTGAGTCCACAATTTTGGCTCACTCTTCATGAAACTTGGTCAGAATAATTGTTTAGTCATAAGGATGAATCTTATTGATTATGAAAAGGTCCTTTTGGAAAACACAGGAAAAGGGGTCTAAAAGACAATTTCTTTGTTTACACTCTGGAGACAGAAATCTTGGCTAAATTTTCATGAAAATTGGCCAGAATAATACTTTAGTCACAAGGATGAAGCCTATTGATTATAGGAAGCTTCTTTTGGAAATCACTGGAAAAGGGGTCTTAATGACAATTTCCATGTTAACGCTCTAGAGGTCATCATTTTGGCTCAATCTTCATGTAACTTGGTCAGGGACCTCTTAGGTCATAAAGATGAACCTTATGGATTATGGGAAGGTTCTATAGGATAACACAGGAAAAGGGTCCATCATGAAAATTTCTTTGTTTACAATATAGAAGTCACAGTTTTGCCTCAATCTTCATGAAACTGATTATAGTTATTTGTCTCTAGTTGCATTTTTAACAGCAGACAGTTCAGGTGAGCGATCTAGGACCATCACGGTCTTCTAGTTTATATGTAGACATTTTTCATTGATAACTTTGATGGTCAAGGTAAAATATTTAACCCTTTACCTTATAATTATATTGAATTTTGATAGAATCAGGCCTGTGAAGCTAAACAGATTCCGTCAATGTTTGACAAACTTCCAAATTTCTTGTGAACTGAACTCACAAACTATAGTTGCATTCAATAAGAAGTTTTTTGTCCAATAATGGCATACAGTCTTGTGACAAAAGCCTTATTCAGGGAGCATAATCCATCTCTGACAGCTCTTGTTTTTTAATTTCAGTGCTGCATAGTGACAAATTTGAAGCAGAATTAAGTGGGATAGAGGTACTAATTTCAAAGACAAAGGAAGAATTGTGATGAAAAGTTTGCTCGCAGATATTTGACATTTATTATATTTTGTAATATACATGACCTGTTATCCAGGGAAACCTCCTTAACCCTTTCCCGTTTATTGAAATTTTAGACTGGTCCAAATTAAAAGAGGTTGCAGACAAGAATCAATATTAGATGCAATTTAAATTTAAACCATCAAATGTCTTCTTTTTCCTCAATGTTTTGCAAGTATGAAATCACAGCAACGTGAAATCCCGTGTTTGAACGGGAAAGGGTTAAATGATAAAAACTTGACTTTTTTTCAAAGTTTAGAATATAACAAGCACTTTCTTCATTTTCAATAATGTTATCGAAAGCTTCCTTTCTTGAGGGGTCAAACAATTGACAAATCGCTGGCCCTGTCCACTTACTTCGTTAGCTTCGCCAAATGACTTCAACAGGAAGTCTCTTTTTATCGCCAGTGGCATGTAACAAAAAAGTAGTATAGTTTGGTTTGTGACTTAAATGTTGTAACTAAAACCAGAAAAGCTGTAGTTATGCTGTATAAGATGCAACACCAATAATAAAGGTTAACAAAAATGGCAGCAAATGTTGGAGATCAATTCTCATTTCTGGTCTCAATGAATTATTTTCTTGATTGACTGGTTATTTGATTTATAGCCGCAATTGATCAATTATTAGACAATTGTGTTGTCATCAAAAAGTATGAATCATTTAGGCAGAATTTCCTTGATAACAAATCACATGTATATATATATATATAAAGGCACACATTGTATAAAGGTGGATCAAGTATGGATGGTTATATTGGTCTATTGTTGATTTTGCTTGACCCATTCCCACTCAATCCACATTTTTGGCTCCTCAAGAAAAAGGCTTTGGAAACTATTGTAGAAAATGAAGAAACTGTTTGTAATCTACAATTTTTTCTATCCCCACAAGGCAAAGCATTTGAAAATGTCAACAACTTAAATTATGATCTGTCAATTCTTTGAATTTAGACCAGTCTATAATTTTGTTGTGACTTAATGGATTAAGAATCACATACATGTTATAACTTTCATTCAAAAAATCAATTGACTAATGAAATACATGTAATTCATTTTGATTTGGAGTGAAATGTTGGAATGGGAGAATTTAGTTAACTAGGTTTTGTTTGTGTATGACTTAAAGCTGCAGTTATGATATTTTAGCTGCCATCTAATGATTTACCCTTTATTTTATGTTCCCAATTATGAATTATGCAAAAGCAACATTATTTTTCATTATATACCTATAAAAGATAGGAATTAAAATCTCGCTATCTAATACAATTCGACAGAAAAAAATCAATATTCGGTGTGTACCAAAAAAACGTATTCTCGAGTACTGTTAAACACGGGAAACATTTTTGTATGCTGATGTTCGTTTTGTTTTGGGTTTTTTTCGGAAAGTTGATTCTTGGTATATAACAAAAGGAATATTACAACAGTGTGATTTTCTATGTGTTGTTATCGTGTTCTCGAATCGTGTGTAGGTATTTTTTATTTGATTCGACCTTCGGTCTCGTCCAATAAAAGATACCTACACACAATTCTGGAACACGATAACAACAAATAGAAAAAGACACTGTTGTAATATTCCCTATATATCTGTCAAACTGTCATGACACAGGTCAGTAGGTGGGGCCAGAGATCTGTAAATTAGTCCATGACCAGACAGACAAAATGTTGTGTGTCCAGATTGGAGTCGTTGCAGACAAGATATTGGTGAACCTCTGTGTGACATTTAACCCACTCCCACATTATAACACTTCTTGACGCCCCTCAATGAAAAACAATCAGGAAAAAACATTGTGTAAAGTGGAGAAGTTGCTTGTGACAAGCAATTTCCTCATTTTGCGTTTTTGTTTTCTAACCAGAGAGTTGAAACAAATCTAAAATTTTATAAATTTTGAATTGTTGTAGGCAGCTCCTTTCAATTTGGGCCAGTCTATGTAATTTAACCCTCTGATAATTGGTTAAACCAATTTTATTTGATTGTACATTTACACATTAGATGATTTTTTTCTCTATTTTTGAATGGATTTTCAAATATCTTGCCAAAATTCTATTGACGTTGAATGTTAAGCAATAAGATTCAAGTGTATGGTGTGAAAAAGTGTTAAAGTGCTACGATTTGTGGACTCTTAATGCTGGCTGAATGGTAACAAATTTATAATCAAGTAGTTGTTATTGAAATCATGTTCAAGGCATAAAGTTATATTTTACAAATTAATTTTCTTGTGATAATGTTACCTGAGCAAAAAGTGCTGGTGTGAGCTATTGTGATTACCCGTCGTCGGTCATCAGTCCTCTGTCAACATTTTCTTTCATCAATATCTCCTCCCAAATAGGCGTAACTGGGCCAATTACAACCAAATTTAGCAGAAATATTCCATAGGTGGCCCTCATTAAAAAAAGAATTAAAATCCATTGAAAATTCTGGTTTCCATGGCAACAAAACTGAAATTGAAAAATAATCTTTAAATATCTTTGACCATTATCCTCGACTGCCCAGGGGCAGAACTAGGGGGTGTTCTTTATAGACATAAAGAAGGATTTTTAAATGACACCTCCTCCAAAACCATAGGGCCAATTCGAACCAAATATGGCAGAAATGATCCTTATGTTCTCCCTTTATAGATAACTGAAAGACTTGAAATCAGGTGAGATCTCTCGTTGCCATGGCAACAAAGTGAAATAAAAAAATGAACTTTTAAAATCTTCTGTGACCAGGAGGGCCTAGAGCCTTGATATTTTGCATAAAATGAAACATCAATATATTGATTGCTTTCAAAATTGCTAAGACCATTTCCCTCGACTACCAAGGGACAGAACTAGGGGGTGTTCTTTATAGACATAAAGAAGGATTTTTTAACAACATCTACTCCCAAACCATGTGGCCAATTTAAACCAGTTTTGCAAAAATGATCCTTAGGTGTCCAACTTTTGAATAACTAAAAGAATTGAAATCCGTTGAAAATTCTGATAGCCATAACAACAACAAGTGCTCATCGTATTGATTATGGGAGGGTTCTATTTGAAAACAGAGGAAAAGGAGCCTTAATGACAATTTCTTTGTTAACACTATAGAGACCATAAATTTAGCTCAATCTTCATGAAACTTTGCAAGAATCATATTAGGTCATAAGTGTGAACCCTATTGATTACTGGAAGGATCTTTCCGAAAACACAGGAAAAGGGGCATTAATGGCAATTCCTTTGTTTACACTCTAGAGGCCACAATTTTGGTTTAATTTTCATTAAACTTGGTCAGAATAATTGTTTGGTCTTGAGGATGAACCCTATTGATTATGGGAGAATTATATCGGAAAACACAGGAAAAGGAGCCTTAATGACAATTTCTTTTTTTACACTCTAGAGGCCACAATTGAGGCTCAATCTTCATGTTACTTTGCCAGAATGATTGTTAGGTCATAAGGATGAAGCCTTTTAATTATGGGGAGAAATTCCGAAAACACGGGAAAATGTGTCTTTATGACAATTTCTTTGTTAACACTCTAGGCGCCAAAACTTAGGCTCAATCTTCATGAAACTAGACCAGAATGATTGTTACGTCATAAGCATGAATCCTATTAATTATGGGAAGGTTCTTTAGGAAAACACAGGAAAGGGGCCTTAATGACAATTTCTTTGTTCACTTTCTAGGGACCAGAATTTAGGTTCAATTTTCATGAAAATTGGCCAGAGTAATTGTTAGGTCACAAGGTTGAAGCCTATTGATTTTAGAAAGGTTCTTTTGAAAAGACAGGACAAGGTGTTTTAATGACAATTTCTTTGTTCACGCTCTATAGGCAACAATTTTGGCTCAATCGTCATGAAATTTGGTCAGTATAATTGTTATTTCATTAAGATGAACCTTATAGATTATGGGAAGGTTCTATAGGAAAACAGGAAAAGAGACCATTATGACAATTTCTTTGTTTATAATATAGAAGTCACAGTTTTGGCTCAATCTTCATGAAACTGGCTATAGTTATTTGTCTCTAGTTTCATATTTTTTAACAGCAGACAATTCAGGTTAGCGATCTAGGACCATCGTGGTCCTCTTGTTTAAAAAAAGTAATTGTCTCGTTTTCCTGACCCAGAAGGCCTACAGCCTTGATATCTTGCATGAAATATCAGTATATTGACCCATTTCTAATTGTAAAAATCATTACCGTCAGATCAAGGGGGGGGGGGGGGGGCTATATAGGAAAAATGAAGGATTATTAAACAACATCTCCTCCCAAACAACTGAGCCTATTTAACCAAATATGGTCTGTATGTGGTCCTCTGTAGCAATAACTGAATGAACATTGGTAAAAATTTGGCATTTGGATCCAGGTACAAAGCCTTTATATGTATAAAGTGTGATTAGGTCCATTTGTTTTATAGTCCTAGCCTTTACATTAAATTGACTGTTGAAAGAAAAAGAGCATTTATCTCAGGTGAGTGTACCAGGGCCAATAGCCCTCTTGTTTATGTGTTTCTGACCATAAATTATGCAAACTAACTATGTTTTACAATGCCTACGTCATGTACTGGCACCGGGTATATAAAATTGCATCTGTCCGTGCGTGCTTGTGTGCGTTTGCTGATGGGTTGGTTTGTTTGTGTCCGATTCTTGTCCGGAGCATATCTTCTAGATGTTTCGATGATTTTCACTATCTTGGCACAGTTGTTCCCCATGAAGAGTGTTAGTGTTATGTGTAGAGTTCTGTCGGGCCTTATCAAGGTCAAAATCTTAACTGAAGGTCGGGTGACAACATTGACCTTCTGTGGAGCATGTCTTCTGTATTTATGGATGGGTTTAAAAATTAACACGACTGTTTGCTAACGGTTCGCTGGCTTCACCCACTCAGTTCAACAGGAATCGACATGTAGACTTAAATATTAGACAGCGTTATTTTTTAAAATTAATGGTTAATTATATATAAGAGAAAATAAACATATAACTGAATAAAATGGTTTTTTGGTGACCTAAACGTGGTAACTACAGCTTGAATGAGCTGTAGTTACGACGTTTAAGTCGCCAAACCAAAAAAAGTGTTTAAAACCTATGTCGAAGTTCAAAGTTCACTTCCAGGCTAATGAATTAATTAATTTGCCCATTGTTTCCTTGATTGACATTCACGATCTGTTTATTGGACTAGTCTGCACTTATGTGGAGTCTAAGCTGAGTACTTACTTTGAACATATGTGAAGTTGAAATGTCATGCGAAGGCTCATAAATGTAAATCATAAGAGGTCCCTAGCCTGTCACCGTTGAGGTAGCTTTTTCTTAGTATTCCTGAACAGACATTGCATGGAGAACTAGGCGGTCAGACCAGATGACATTATATAGCCATATCTGCCCTCCGAGGAAGAAAAAAAAATAGTTGAAATAATTTATCGCCTATTTGGTCTCTAAGGCAAACAATGGTCTTCTTAATATCGATATGCAAAAACAAGTTATGAGTGATGTTCTCTCGAAAGAGTAGTTTGTTTCTGTCTTGTAAATTTCAATTTGAGTTTGTTAACATTTTGAAATCGAGGCGAATGCACCCGATTCTTCTCCGGAAATCTTCGCTAATCTTCAGAATTGAATGTTATATACACAGGTGCTGATGACTAAATTTTACGGACGATTTCGTTAATCTTCGTGACCTAACTGTTTGTTTCGTTAATCTTCGTGACCTAACTGTTTGTTTCAATAGAGAAAGTGAAAACGTCATCACTGACGTTATAATTTGATGTAAACAAACCTTAAATTGTGGTGGGTCACAATTTAAAATACAGAAACTTCTTTCGTGAATTGTAGGCTTACTGCGTAGAAGTATGCTGATCTAATAATTTCAATCGTCATATTTATTTCTTTTTTTTTTCTTATTAATTTTATAGTGAATTTTAGGGGAAGATATGGCTTTAAGAACTGTCTAAATTTCATAATATATTTAAGCCCTGTAACAGGGTAAAAAAATTTTCTTTTAAAGGAAGAAAATGATATTGGTTATCAAATATTCTTCCTTTTCTGCGATGTTTTCTATCATTGTTAATTTTCACTAGAGGTAAAAAAGGGATATTGTGTGGTAGTCGGTTAACTGGCCTGTTCATTATCGATGATAATGACGATAATATTAAACCAGTTGATTGACCCAACCCTCCATATAACATAATGCACTATCTACGATATTGTCAATATACAACATTGACAATATCATGGACATTGTTTGTGCTGTAGTGATTGATTGATTGATTGAATGGGGTTTTACGCCGCTTTTAACAATCTTTCAGTTATATCGCGGCGGCTTGAGCACCTAACAACGGAATCCTGGTATTTCTCACACCAGTACTACAATTACATCCTTTCCTAGCCTCCAGCTGCTATCCCACATAGGTCTACGATTATCGACCCATTAGTGAGAGACAAATAGTCGGAAAGGATGAGTGCCGCCGTCGGGAATCGAACCCGGGACCCGTGTGCTGTAGTGAAGATTAATCAATATACATGTAACTGAATTGCCAGTAATTCTAATACAGCATCTTCTTAATCGCAATCCTGATAATAGTAATTAACTACTTGATTACAACTCAAATTTTGCACAAACATTAGATGTATAGAAGAAATAACACCTCCTGGATAAGTACAACAAAAGCTTTTACGATTAAAAACAGGATTCCAATATAATGTATGGACCCCTTTTAAACTTAAAAAGGGTTTGATTCTGGTCAATCTAATTGTTTTATACTCCTCCTAAAATCACCCCCAAACAATACAACTATGTTCGGGGGTGTATAGGAGTCAGTATGTCAATCGGTCGGTTGGTTGGTCTGCAAGTCCATCGATCGGTCGGTCGGTCTGTAACTTCTTTTCTTCAAATTTCACATAGGCACTCAGGGCCAGGAAGTGTGCCTGCTATTTTTTTAACATTCAATTCATTTTTACTTGATTTAAAGATCTCTAAATTTCACGTATGCACTCAGTAGCAACAAAATATATCCGCATTCTATATGAGCGCGTGCGTTACATTTCCAACCATTACACATGTGCGCCAAGTAAAGACTCAGATCAGTCTGTGCATCCGCACAGTCTGATCAGAGTCTTCACTCTGCGCTCTGGAGAAAGATACTGACCCAAAGCTTCTTTAAACAACCAGCGAATGTTCTTATTGCCCCGAATGGCTGACCAGGGTGCTCAATGTGTGCGAGTCACGCACATGCCAAATTGTTGGAAATGTCACGCACAGGCTCATATGGGTTACGATCCACTTATTTACTCGGAATTATCAGGGATGACAACCTACGTCAATAAGCAGAGCTGGTCTCCATTTTGAGCGGTATATGAGGCAATATTACAAATACTGCTTATATATTACACAATTCATTGAATTTTACACTTCACCTAGAAATGGCAAATATATTTATTCTACTGGTGTATACAATATGGTCTGCAACAGCGTTGAAACTTTAACTCTTCTACACAATTTTTCATCACAGCCATCTTAACTGATCTCTGTTATGTCAACCGCTCACTGTTAGTAATAGTCTAAGGTGTTTTGTGAACAAATATCGTAACGAATACCCTAAGATCGTAGCACGACTACTCAACGACCAATTTAAAAGTTTGTTGGGATCTTTTGTTGATTATTTATTTTCATGAAGCATCATGCGGCGATGGCAATTAATCTGGAAAAATCAAAATACAGTCCAGGAAAAAACTGTCTTTGATATGTCTAAATAGGCTAGAGGGAAATGCTTAACAAATGGCAAAAGGATCAACAATACTCTTATGGCCAGAGTGACAATATTCGCCATAGTTCCTAATACAGAGAATAAACATGAAACACGCTGGAATGGTTTTCTCTGCCTAGGGAACATGTTTTGTGCGTTAATATTCCTGTTATGAAGGCACTAGGTTATCGAAATAATTTGAATTGGACTGGTGGTTTTAACACAGTCGACCAGTGGCTTCATATTCGGCAAAGCATTTTTAATTGCGAGTGTCTTTGTATTCGTTGAAAGATAGTTTTTGCTAACACCAATTATAGAATAAGTTGGGTGAAAGACTCCTTTATCACGCTGTAGCTCCGATCTTATTGGAGCCAATAATAATGTCTAGCCCGGATGTTCTGAACAAAACAGTTGGCTATTTACAGATCGCGACTGTCCATCAAAGGATCAATCGACCAATAGAAATCATTCATTTAGACCGAAATTGTACCTTCATCTCGAACATTTATGTGAATCGTTTTGTTGGTTTGGTGAGATAAATAGCGTAACTACTGTAGTTACGAAGTTTTGATCGCTAACCAAATATTTTACTTTCTGCTAAATGCTGCTGGCCATAGATTTTATACAAAATGACACCACTTAACCCTTGTCATGCTGTATGAATTACTTAACTGATTAACTATAAAATCAAAGGGCTGAAAGCACTAATAGAACCTGCTGTTCAAAAATCAATATTTCTTTTAGAAATCAATTTCATAAATAACTCTGACAGGAAAAGTACAAGCAGGAGGTTTAGGCCAAGATCAGACTGCACTGATGTGCAGACTGATCTTGATCTACACTTCCTGCCAAAACCGGAATATTCTGGGCTCAGCATGACAAGGGTTAATATCTTAGTCGAACATCCTGTTGAAGCTCAGTTGGCGTGGCCATCGATCTGTAGATAGTCATATCGTTGAGCTTGAAAACCTTTTGCTCCACTTATATATCAATTATTGTCAGCCCGGTTAGCTCAATTGGTAGAGCACTTGACTTCAAACATCAAGATCACCTCAAGAGCCCTGGGCTGACCATATCAACTAACTCAAATAATTGTCTTTCAGATGAGACGTTAAACCGAGGCCCCGTGTGACGATGCTATCCATCGAGCACGTTAAAGAACCAGGCGGAGCTCTCAGCAGTTTCGTCCTGTATCCTTGCACTATCCCCCGTAACAACTAACCGTCTTCTGGGGGTGTCGCTCACATGGGCATGTGCTACGGTAGCGACGATAAATAAACGGAAATACACACGCATATCAATTATTATTATTGAAACGTTTTACTTGAAACTTGGCATTGATATTCACTATCACTGCAGCTAAGCATGTTCTCAATGACAATAACTCTAGAGGCATTTTTTTAAATTTCGGCCTTAGAATTTCATTCCCTCTGTCGAGGACTAGATAGTAATTCTGCTGTTCTTCTGGCCCTACGTGGGTCTTTCTATTTTCATGGCATCTATTCAGGTCACAATATTCATACAATATCTCTTTTTTTAAAAAAACTGTAGATACAATGTAGCCATTCGAGAGGTCAGGATCACGAGGTCAAACTTTGGTTTAAATATTGTGACCCCTCTAGATTTTTCTCCCTTTTTTAAGCTCACCTGAGCAACCCCCCCCCCCTACGAACTTGATAGTCTTTGCCCTAATGGCTCTAAAAACCAAATGTGAATCCAATCCGACAGCAGGTTCATGACAAGAGAGGTACTTCTTTGGCCCCTTATGGGGCCCCACGGGGAGATAACTCATTGACGTGTACCAATCCTTCCAATAAGGATACTTCCTGCCAAGTTTGGTTGAATTCCGTCTTAGGCTTCTTAAGAAGAAGGCGAAAATGTAAAAAGTTAATGCACGACGCACGACGACGGACAAAGCACGATCGCAATAAGTCAACATGACCTTCGGTCAGTTTACCTAAATTCGATCTAAAATACTCGCTGATCGTCTCAAGAACCTTTGAGTTTAACCCATTCTCACACTATCCCTCTTTTTTACGCCCCATTAAGAAAAAAAGCTTTGCTGTTGGTAAATGGAAGCCCACCTTTTTACATTCGAATCCTTGGTTACACCAATCACGTTAAGGGCTGTAAATTGCTTTTCACGTGCTTTTTTTTCAGCGAACTGAGACATCTACTTGAAAAGCTTTATAGATAATGGGCTATAAAACCAGACACATTACTTAAGATTATAAGGGACAATCAGCTCATAAATTGAATCAGATGACAAAAATCAGACTTTTACAGTTATAGGCAAATTAAGACGTCCTACGATACAGCCATATAGGCCTCTCGAGTTTATTTTCCAAAATAGTAGAAGATAGGTTATATTTAGGGGACAATCTCGATGATTGCTTGTCTGCGAGCATATCACAGGCCGACTGGGGTTTAAAGCTGTCACTTTACGACGTTTAATTCTTTAGTATAGGGTCACTTTTTAAGTTCGTAGAGTAAGCCTATCATTTTAATGCGTTGCACTAAACTTGCGTACCTGCAATCTTTCCGCTCTCAAGCGGTGACACAGTATGCGGTGAACAAGATCCGCGTGCGCGTAGCTGGGTATCTATTTTCAGCACGTGGTTTTATACATTGTAGTAAAACAGCGTTCAATGTGGAGGGAAACATCTCTTAACAGAGGGTATATGGTCAATTCGAGCACAGTTTGGGTTTCCGTCAACTAAAACTTCATGCTGATTTGCATAAAAAATATAAGAATGGTGGATTAAATGAGGGTATCGATGTTTCTGAAACATAGAAAAGAATAAATCCCAATTGTCCCGAAATACGCTGAAACAAATATTTAATACAAGAATATTAGTCAAAAATTGTCTTCACCATAATCTAATAAGCTTAAAGTTTCATCTAGGAATGGTTTAGCGGTAATCCGCGTTATTTTTTAGAAAACATGGTATTCGGTTGTCGACACTGCATGGCATAATTTGATTGATTGATTGAACAGGGTTTAACGCCACTTTTAATAGTATTTCAGTAAAATCGCGGCGACTAGAGCACCTTACAATGGATTCCTGATATTTCTCACACCAGAACTACTACATCCTTTCCTAGTCTCAAGCTGCTATCCCTCTTAGGTTTACGATTATCCACCCATTGCTGAGAGACAAATGTTGGAAAGTATATGTGCCGCCGACGGGGATCGAACCCATGACATCCCATGATTGAGGCATAATTTGAAGTTATGAAGAACAGAAGATGACAAAGTAGCAAGAGAAGCAACCAACGTCTTGAATTATATGAATTGGGAGGCACAAAACTACGGTAAATTTCAATATTTACATTAACTCTTACTACACTTTTTGAACTGATCTTAAAAGAATTGAAAATCGGCTAGTGAATATAACTCCTGACAGCGTCATAATGAAGTGGGTTCAAGCGAATCCAGATCCAACGGTAATACACACCACATGAATGTCATAATGTTCACTGCAACTCTCTCGGCGTGATCTGAAATGGATTAAACCCTGTTTTATTTTGATTTGGTAAATACTATTTCTCAGAATATTGTGTTTTAGTACTATATGAGAGGGAATAAAAATAACTAAAATCTGCGACATGGCGAAAACATCGATATCTCCCTTTAAATGTGCTACAGTTTGTAAGTGGTTACGTCGTTATAATGATGTTCTGGGGTCGAATGACTTGCAGACTGGTTTCCATTTTAAGGGAAAAGAACTTTGCTACTGTGAAAACGTTAATTGGGGAAGACGCAAATTATACTGTGCAAGTGATAGATGAAATTCGTCAAGTGTTTTGAAGATCTAACTTGGGTTACGTAATATCTGCCCGCGCTTCGTGCTCCATCTTCTCATTGAAGAGCAGAAACAAATTCCTGTTAGACTTGCAACGCAAGTTTTAGAAAATAATGATAAATGTGACCCATGGCGCTTGTAGGAGATAGCTTCGGGCCATGAAACATATATCTTTCTTTTTCAAACGGAGTCTATAATACCAATAAAGGTTTGAGTCTCACCTGATGGCAACAGACCTGTGTCCTTATACTTACTCATGTTGATTTCTATCAGAAACGCTGACCGCCTACCGGTGTTCGTGGCGTCGAATTACTCCATAGTAACGCGCTGGACCAAATCATCCACTACGGTACAGGAATATCTGAAAGAAGCTGGTCCCAATGTGTTATATCATCTCCTATACAGCAAAGACTTTTTTATTGTTTCTAAAACTAACGGAAATACTGACTGGGCATGCACTGTTTTGAATCCCGTTGTGGTATAGGCTACACGGACTACCAGTGCAACATTTACCCAAAGAGATATACCGGGCGGCGTTCTAGAAATCGGTGGGTCGGAGGAGGCAGACAGGTCATTTTTCGAAGGTCTTAGGTGAACAAAGTTTGACATTTCATTCGGTTTTAGTATGACGGCTAAATACTATCATGAAAGGTTTCCCTAATATGTACAAATAAAGATAAAATTATTTGTTGTCTATCATGATTCAACAAGTGTTCAGAAAAATAATGATATTTATAAATTCAAGAAAATCATTAAATTACTAGAAACTGTATTTAGTGACAATTTCGCGATTAACGTTTAGCACATTCACTCTTCGCAGGATTGAATAATCTTGAAATCGTAGAAATCGTCTTTAAGTCTGTACCACCAAGTCAGCCATTCAAGTTATTTTAAATATGAAAGCTCTCGTTGCGATAAATGGGAAAAAACTAAAACTGCGTCAATCACTGTATTCTCTTCTACGATATCTTCTTTAAAGAAAGTCTTGAAAACCAACAAGTTTAATTAAATTCTTGATATGATATTAAGTTGGGGGGGGGGGTTGTTGTTGTTGTTGTTGTTGTTGCAAAATTTATTACCAGTAATTTGTTCCAAAAAATTATACTGATTGGTTTGATAAGGTTAGATAAGCTGTGGTTACGACGTTTTAATCGCCAGACCAACAAAATGAATCACATAGATGTCGGCAAATGTTGGAGTTCAAAATCCACTTCCGATCTCATTGAATGATTTAATTGGTCGATTGATTCCTTGATTTACAACCGCGATACGTCAAATTCAGGATAAGTTCTTTTATTTTATACTTGTAAATGATATGAATTAAAATCTGGCTATCTAATACAACTCGACAGAAAAAAAAACGTATTTGGCGTGTACTAAAAAACCGTATTCGTCGAGTACCTTTAAACACGGACTACTTTTTTGTGTATTGACGTTCGGGTTTTTCCGGAAAGTTGGTTATTTCTTAATCATTTAAGAGAATTTTCTTAATGTCTCATCGGTCTCACTCAATGAAAAATACCTACACACGATTCTCGAACACGATAACAACAAATAGAAAAACGCACTGTTGTAATATTCCCTATAGAAGAGCAATATTCTTACCATTTTGTCCATTATTTGGCCTTCGTAACGTCCTAACCGTCTCCCATGGGAAACGTTTCAAAGCACGTACTTAGTGAAGATAACAGTTATTTTCTTTAATGTCCTTTAACCGTTGTTTGTTTTCAAGAAAAGTAATTCTTTCGTAGGTGAGTGACCCGTGAACTCCAGGAGAGGTTTCAGTTGTCTAGAATTAATAGTATTAGAAAGTACAAAATGAAAGAGGATAGGATATTGGATACAAAATGCCAATATTAGAGCGATTACTGGACCGATTGTTTCCTTTTATTAATCGGTGCTACCGAATCAAAACCTGTTGGGAACAGTCACAAATTATTGTTATATTGGGTTCATACTGCTGGTAAGACAAAATTACTGGTCGTCGTTGTCAATAATTAATTAGTTAATCGATCAATCAATTAACAGTAATATATAATAATCAAAGGACTGAAAGCACTGAGAAGTTGGGTTGCGCTGAAAGAGTCATGACTGTGGAATTCGGTTCAAATTCATTTATTACTTTCCGAGTAAGCCTCCCCCTTTAAAATTAAACCAGCATTCCCATTCGTGTAAATATGTGCGTGAATAACGCACAAAAAAATAAATCCACATACAGAAATCAAATACTCGCATTGTTTCAACCCATTCCCAGACAGTGACGCTTTTAAATGACCATCATTATGAAAGCTTTGGAAAACTTTGTGGAAAATGAAGAAATTGCTTGTCACAAGCAATTTCTTCATTATCCACAATGTTTTCTGTCAAAAAAGACCAGGATTTTAAAGAGTTCACCAACTTACAATTGTCGTCTGCTACTTCTTTGAATTTGGACTGGTCTAAAATTTTATCGTGTTGGAATGAGTTATAAGCTCGTGTCACGCACAGCACAATTAGAATTTTCAAGCATAACATTTTCCTTTTGATCAACTGTAATACGTGAACTCCTTTGAAAACAGAGAATAATAGCTTTTATGGAGCTTGTCTTGCCCAGTTGAGCTGAATGTGCATGCCGTATACGTTGCATATGCAAAACTTTAAATACTTTGGGAAATAATTGCTAAATTAAAAATAGATTTTAAATATAAGCTTCGTACAAACCGTCGATGTGCATAAAGGTTACAAATTACAATAATAAAAAAATTAAAGGTTAAATGCATAAAACACGGATCAGCAATTTGTCTTTTCCAAACAGTTACTTAAGAGATAAAGAAAATAGTTTTTGTTTTCATGGAGGTATGAGCCGAAAAAACTAACCACACTGTATGAATGCGCGAAATCTTGAAATTCTTATTTGGCGGCATAAAAATGTTAATCTAAAGAACACTTTATCTTAAAAATCTAAATAAGAATCTTGACGAAACGAACGCACCTCTGCGTTCTTTTCGTCGAAATGAAAAATCACGCTAAATAAGATTTTTGCGACATTTTAAATAACGATTTTTGTTTATTTTGAGTGAAAATATTCGACGTCGTCAAGGTTACTCGTTTAAGCCAATGCTGAGTACGCTTAATTTCCTCATTTAGAATTATGTAGACTCTTATTTAGCCGCTTAAAATTCTTAATATAAAGAACGATTTTTCTTTAAAATCTAAATAAGAATCGTAAGACTTTTTACGAAAAGAACGCATCTCGGGTGTTTCAAATTGTTTAAGTGTCCCTTCGAATTCGACAGAATGGGGAATTATTCGATTAATTCGAATTTGGTTGTAAAATATAATCATTAAACATGTTCGCATCAGTGAAAGATAAAAAAAAAAAAAAAAAAAAAAACACTTATAATTATTTTACAATAGAGATGAGATCTTTAGCCCATATGTTAAATCATTCAAGAAACCTTAGAAATTACTACATCAGATGCCGGGATACCAAAAACAGCGGCGGTTCATATTTTCTTTCCGACATTTGTCCCTCACCAATGGGTGGATCATCGTAAACCTAAGTGGGATAGCAGCTGGAGTCTAGGAAAGGATGTAGTGGTAGTACTGGTGTGGGAAATACCAGGAATCCATTGTTAGGTACTCCAGCCGCCGCGATGTGTCTAAAATACAGTTAAAAGCGGCGTTAAACCCCATTCATTCAATGTAAAATCTACTTAAATGAGATGTGTTTACATTTTGGTAGTCCAACGATGATAACTTGATGGTGTTACGTCAAACATTGCGTCTCATGAGAATCAACTTTAGACGTGATGAGACCTTGCTGAAAAAGATCTAATTAGTTCTTTAACCCTTATTTGCACATTAATGGCTTCGGTCAAACTATGGATAACATACTGTCCTTGGTTGAAATATTTTGACTGTTTGCCGTCATGTCTTGAATATGGTCCGTTATTAATTAACCTTTGTCATGCTGAACCCTGAATATTCCTGTTCTGGCAGGAGGCATAGACAAAGATCAGCCTGCACATAAGTGCAGTCTGTTCTTGGTTTATACCCCCTGCTCGTCCTCTTTCAATCAGAGTCATTTAGATAACCAATTTTCAAAAGAAATATTGATCCTCATTTAGACCTTTCAGTGCTGTCAATCTTTTGATTTTAAAGCAATTCCACATTGGATTTTTAATTCAGCATGACAAGGGTTAGGGAAAACTTGCCTAAATTATGATACTTTATCCAGTTGGAAATCTGAAGTTTTTTTATGAGGTCGCAAATGCATGAGTAAATTGCTACGCGACTCAACGAAAAATCACTCGAAAACATGAAGAAATTGTTTCTTACAAGCAATCATTGCATTATCATCAATGTTTTCTACCTCAAATACAGACTACAGACTAAATTAAAGACTAAATGTTTGTTTGTTTGTTTGTTTGTTTGTTTGTTTGAATGGGGTTTCACGCCGCTTTCAACAATCTTCCAGTTATATCGCGGCGGCTGGAGCACCTAACAATGGATTCCTGGTATTTCTCACACCAGTACCACCATCACATCCTTTCCTAGCCTCCAGCTGCTATCCCACATAGGTTTACGATTATCGACCCATTGGAGGGAGACAAATAGTAGATGTAAATTAAAATTATCGCCTACAACTTCTCATAACGTATCGCCAACAAACCATTTAACGTTTTGCTACAAGTTTCTGGTCGTAAATTCTGAAAACAACAACAGCTTTGTGAGATATTGATTTGACATTTCCTGTCGGAGCTCAGTGGGCGTGGCCAGCGAACCGCCCAACTACTTGAAACCATGGAATGGAATAATGAATGAGCGATTTAGAACAATGAACGTCAAATTCATGATGATCTTAAAGCGGTTCCATTTACGTAAGGCAAATGTTGGCTCTCATTTTTTTCTAAATATTCAGATACTTGAAATTACACAATTAAGCTCAGGTAAGGCATTGTCAATTAAATTCTAGTAGCTCTGAGAAATACTACACTGCATGTAACTACCGTTTCATTAGTTGTTTTCCGTGTTTTTTTTTTTTTTTTTTTTTGTTTTGTTTTTTTTACTTGACGAAACTAGAACATTAGAACCGACGAACGAACTTCTCTCTGAGATATACGTCAAGGTCTTTGACCCGCGATTTCGAATTATTTAAGAATCCTATTGAATGCGTAATTACTTAAAGTGATTCGTCTAGTATTGCGTCTCATGAGGGATTTACTTGATCCTTAATGGGACCCTTGATGGAAATGCTCTAATGAGTTCTTTATCCCTCATTTACACGTTAGTAAATTCGGTATGACCCTAGTAAGAAAAAAGACTATCCTTCTTTTAAATATCTCGGGACCTTCGAAGTTCTTGTCTAGTATCAAAATGTTCCTCCTTGTGCGAATCAAACACAGGCTTTTGTATTACGGTTGCATCGTGGTTATTCATGTATTATATACCCACGAGTTTTGAATAGTACAAAAAGGTAAAAGGAACTCACAAATATGTCATTCTCGGCTTGTCGTCATTTTATTGGGAGATTCGTTGTTTTTCTTCTTTTTTTTTTTTATTTCTTAAATTCTCAAAAAAATAAATCACTCAAACAAACAATTCTTATAACATGAAATTGTTTAGGTTTTAGATGGGAAAAGATATAGAAGGAAAATTACATTTACAGATATGTTAAAGAGAATTTCATCGAAAGTAATATGTTGGTCTATATAGAAATCAAATCGACTACCATATATATGAATAAATGACTGATCCTTCAACAACCTCGCTATAAAAAACAAGTGTTGAAGAACGGGAGAATACCAAGAAATTGAGAATCTGTAAAATCATAACGTAAGTCTTTCATGACTATCGTGTCTTACTCTGTGTACCGTGGGAAATACAAAGTTACAGGATTTTAGGTCGCTATCTTCCGATAGGTGGCATTTTTCAAATACTGACTTCTCTAATTTGAGCTTTCTGGGTATTGTCATTCGTGACAATTCGGCCGATTCCTTCGAACTACATTCAAAATGTCAGCGCCCGTGAAATGTTCGCTTCAAATTCTTGATGCCTCTTCTTGGAGCATAGGTGAGACATAAATACTTTCGCAATTTATAATAATTATTTTTCTAATTAATTATGGGCGACAATTTAGTTTGATTTCACCACAAAAGTACTTTTTATTGCAATGCTTCACTTGCTACTTCTTGGCGTTATAATATGGAATTATGCGTACGATCTTGGTTCTGTCATTGGCCCACACTTTCGGCGCGAGTACTGGTGCATTTTCAAGGAAGCAGAATCGAGAGGTATTAATCTAAGTTGGAAGAACTTGTGTCCTAATAGATGTAAAATAAATAGGTTTAAACCAGAACATGGTAATATTCATTCCAATCTGGATAAGTGATACGGCCCCGAAGACAGGTCATTCTTCGGAGAATATGAAATGCGCAGACAACGGATTTCAGGTACCTGGAAATACATTAAATGAAAGATGTGAAATCAGCATATGTCTCCAATAAGATACCTATCTTTAATGATTTCTGGTAGTTTATCGAGATTTCTCGTTAAATTATCTCTCGATAATTTTACTGAAAAACAATGAAACCGTTAAAGTTATTCACTCACTGAATTGGTAAATTTACTCTTGTTATCGTACTGAACGTCATCTGTGTGGCACAAAACACACATGTGAAGTCACCAGGTTGCAATGTAATTCACGCACTTGTGGAGATTTTCCAATAAAAAAGTCATATTTTGTCTATTTTTTGCATAAGAGAAATAGAATAGTTGTTTGGTCGACTAACCTTTCAGTTCGTGAACAACAAAAGCATATTTTCGAGGGTTGCCGTGTGTCTTGAAACCTCATTTTTGAGACGTCGCTTTGGCTAAGGATATATATCAGATACGTGCAAATTAAAACCGCCCCTGTCCTGTATGAAAAACAATTAAATCAAACGCATGACCCAGACGCATAACGATAATTGTGGTTTTGCACTTACTTAAGTGTCTCTGATTCAAAGTACATTGAAAAATATAACTTCAAATTTTTTAATTGCCCTCAGTTAAATTAGCTCAATTCAATATTTGCTGTTTTATTTAATTTTCAATTTTTGAGTTGAACTAAACGAATAAGGGGCATTTAAGCCAATTTTCAGCGTTGAGAGTTCACAATTAAATGAAATGTTGGCAACAAGATACAGAAGCGGGTTCGAAGATTAGTCTAGCATATTAAAATATCTATATTTTTAGTTTCGTCTATCAGGAATGAGTTTACTGATTTACCGAAAAAATATTCGTACTTCAATTAACGAAATTTTGAGCACACAGCAATTTTGTATGATAATAGTTTCATAAAAATTATCAAAATTTTGTTGTTGTTGTTGTTGTTGTCTTTGGGGTGGTGGTGTTGTTGTTGTTTTTGTTTGTTTGATGTCATTACATAATAAGAAATAAAGAGAATATTTTTTCAACATTATTCATACAGTGTAATTATTCTTTTTTTATTTTTTATTTATTTATTTTATTTATTTTTTTTCGTTTTATACCTTAACGAAAACAAAAATAACTATTCTCTTCATTTCTTAAAAGACCTTTACACAGCATGTACGAATGAAAATAATGAGAAGCGTTCATGCAAAAGGAAGAGTTGTGGTAAATAAGCGACCACGTTTGTGTGTTTAAAAGAGAATTTCCTGACATTCTTTCAACTTGTTAGTAGACCCTAGAGACTGATGTGTATTATAATTCGTGATCATTTCCATTGCTGTACAAGATATGTTTTGCACAGAACACCTGCTAGCCATTTAAATCTGAGAACAAGACAATAAAGGAGTGACCAGTGGAAACCTTGACGAAGAATTTGATAAGCTATGGAAGGGTTGGATAATAATACCCTTTAAAATGCGCTTTCCAAATAAAATCCCGTGTAGAAATAAAAAAAAAATCCTCGTTGTCGTTCTTAAACCTCGTAACTACAGCTTGGTTCAAGCTGTAGTTACGAGGTTTTAAAATGACAACGACGATATTATGGTATGCATGCACACAAATTTAAACACACCTTGCGTCAGAAGGAGAAATATGCCAATATCGACCCCGTCTCATAGAGCAATTTTATTGAAATTAAAAGGAGCTTGAGAAACAAGCCAACTTACTTGTGTTCAATCGGATGCAACAAGGACGGTGTGCCGTTTTATTAACCAAACCGTTACCAATATTCAAATCTGTTCGAATTCATTTCAAATACAGTAAGTGGCAGAAGGCCCCAAAAATAATCGGCTTTCGTCGATAAACGACAAATCCAACTATTTGAATAGTTGGTAATACTTTCTTTGTGTTTCATGAATGGTATTCACTGGCGTTTATTAACCCTTTCCTGTTTTATGGGGTTTTTTTTAAATATAAGACTGTTCCGAATTGAAAGAGGTTTTAGGGGACTATGAAAGTTGAATGCAATTTGAAATGAAACCATCCTATGTGGTAGAAAAAAAAACGATGTAAAAGGAGAAATTTCTTGTCACAAGAAATTTCTCCTTTTTCCACAATGTTTTCTCAAGTACAAAATCAGAGTGACGTAGAATCCCGAGTTTTTACAGGAAAGGGTTAAGCACCACCCTGAGCAATTGGCAGATAGCCGCTGTCAGTATAAAAAATTGATTGACCAATCAAGTCATTCATTTACACCGGGGATGAACTTTGAGCTCCGATTTTGGCCGATATATGTGTTAAGCAATTTTGTCGTAATACAGCTTATACAAATTGTAGTTACCACGTTTAGGTCGCCAATCGACCATTAACTGTATTGTTACAAGTTACTGACCATAAACTTCTAAGCAGAACTTCCTATTGGAGTTTATTGGGGCGGGATAAGCGATATAATAATTCTTTCCTTTCATGAAGAGACCAATATTTCCGTCATTTTCTGTATATGGCTTTTTTCAGACGCACAATTTTTTCTTCAAATTAATGGCCATTTCCTAGATCGGATATTTGTACTATGAGCAATTCGACAAGCTTTATATTGAAATGCCAACTGGACTTCAGACCAACTTATGGGATTTACATAAATTTACGAAAATTGTTGGAAGGGTAAACGCCCTCGCTTATGTTAAACCTTTTTTTCTTATAGCAGACGTAAGTGATTCAATGCCGTATATTAAAAAACTGATTTTAGGTTATGTACCTTTTAAAGCAATATCTTTATTCGTGTACATAATATCGTCCCTAGCTATATACCTTAGGTGCTAGATTAATGGCATGCTCTTTTCTTCCAATATGCATGAGAACTAGGGATCTTCATTTAAGTATCCCATTGGGGCAATGCAAATATCGTCCTGTAACTGTCTTCTATAGGTGTTTGATTAACGGCTTTTTATTTCTTCTAATATACATGAGCTGTCAGCTTCAGGTGTTACATTAACGGCATTTACATTTCTTCCCATATACAAGAGTACTGGATACTTCATCCCAGTGGCCCCATTAGGGGAATGCACCTATCGTCTCGAAGCAGTCTGATTTAGGTGTTAGATTAACTGCATTTAAATTTCTTCCTATATACAAGAATACTGAAGACTTGATCCCAGTGTCCCCATTAGGAGAATGCACATATCGTCTCGAAGCAGTCTGTTTTGGGTGTTAGATTAACGGCACTTACTTTTCTTCCCATATACAAGAGTACTGGATACTTCATCCCAGTGTCCCCATTACGGGAATGCACATAATATCTCGTTACTATCTGCTTTAGGTGTTAGATTAATGGCGTTTACATTTCTTCCCATATACAAGATCACTGAATACTTCATCCCAGTGGCCCAATTAGGGGAATGCACATATCGTCTCGTAGCTGTCTGCTTTAGGTGTAAGATTAACGGCATTAAATTTTCCCAATAAGCAAGAGTACTGAAAACTTCATCCCAGTGTCCCTATTAGGGGAATGCACATATCGTCTCGTAGCTGTCTGCTTTAGGTATAAGATTAACGGCATTTGCAATTCTTCCTTTATACAACAGTGATGAATACTTCGCTCTAGAAACCCCATTAGGGGAATGCACATATCGTCTCGTAGCAGTCTGCTTTAGGTGTTAGATTAACGGCATTTACATTTCTTCTCATATACAAGAGTAATGAATACATCGTCCGAGTGTCCCTATTAGGGGAATGTACATATCGTCCCGTAGCTGTCTTCTTCAGGTGTTAGATTAACAGTATTTATATTTCTTCCCATATACAAGAGTACTGGGGATATTTATCCCAATCAGGGTAATGCACATATATGTCTCCTTCATGAGTTAACGGTTTTTTATAAATGTATTTGGTATTTCATGAATAAGTTTGACATATGATTTGATTTTTTAACTATTTAAGAGACGAAGAGGATATTTTTGGTTTTCCTGGAGGTATGAAACGAAAAACTAACCACACTTTATGTATACACGAATTGGGTCATGCAATGTGATTAGGTTTTCGTTGCAATTCTCCATGAGAACAAAAACATATTTTGTCCATTTCTTATAATTTAATGACATTGAGCAAAAACGTAAGTATTTTACAAATGTTGACACTGTTTTTGGTATTAAACTATTTTGTGCAGTAGCAAACATATTAGCTTCGTGCTCAAAAGTTCGTTTGTGGAGCTTTGAATATATTCTTCAGCCAGTCCGAACGCTTGATTTTAGAGATGAAACTAACAATTAAATTATTAAAATATATTGGCTTTATGTTCTTCTACAAAAGATATGACTCCGTTTGTAAATGTCCCCATTGAATGCATTACATGACGTAATTTTCACTATAACAAAAATACGTTACAATAGACTTCACTTCATGGTTATCATAGTGAGGTATGAAACATGTAATATCAAAAATATTTAACGGGCTTATTCGACTCCCTCGCCTTATATCACATTTTAAACTTGGTAACTAAGAAGAATTAAGACATTCGTTGAATCGTTTTTCTGATCCGACAGGAAGAAAATCTATTAATGTGGTTATTAAGAGGGAAATGCTTTCTACCATTTTCTTTATACATGCACACAGGCAATAAGAATGTAATATACAATCGTATTCAAAACGTAACACAAACTTTTAGTTTCATTGTTACGTGATTCATGATACGGTAAAAAGAGAAAAGATCCATTTCAATTAATTTTAGAAACGACGAATTTTGTATACTATTTAATTCTAAGCCTGTACACAAAGACAATGCTTCTTTATTCTTCGGTACAAAAATGTGCGTCGCCGTCAAAGCGCAGTCGATAGCGCATCAGACTCCCAATCTTCATGGGGCGTCATGAGTTCGATCCCCGGCGGCGACACATATCCTTTCCGAAAAAGTGTCTTTCACCAATTGGTGTATAATCGTAAACCTAAGTGGGATAGTAGCTGGAAGCTAGGAAAGGATGTAATGGTAGTACTGGTGCGAGATATACAATGAATCCATTGTAAGCTGCTCCAGCCGCCGCAATATGACTGAAAAATTGTTAAAAGCGGCGTTAATCCCCATTCAAACAAACAAAACAAAAATGTATTCTGTTAAATTCTACCAGCCATGAACGTTTTGGTATTGCCTAAATAAATTGACTTCGTTTGAAAGAAAGCATTGTCGTGGTTTCTATTGCAAAAGTGTCGAAATTCAAAAGGCCGTGTTTATAAAAGGACGGATCTTTAAAAGTAACATTTTACAGTTTTCTATTACGTGCTCCCTAATTAGAAATTCTAATTGAAATAGGAAAATGGAGTGCTAAATTGATGATATTAAGTTAACCGAAATGTGTTGCGTTATAATTAATATCGATATAATTGGCCGATGGAAAAATCAATAATGTGGCTCGTCAAGCGAAAAGAGGCCTTCTTGGAAGCGCAAGCAGTATCGATTCATGTCAGACCGTCTGACCGGAGTCAAGACTTTTCATTCTTTGTAGATTTTATAAATCTAGAACTGTCATTCCTGCTTATTATATGATAATTGACCAATCGCGGCCATCAATCAAGGAACCAACCGACCAATCAAATAATTAATTCAGCCCGGACCTGGGCTTATCAACTTCTATCTTGGTCGCCTTTTTTGTTTACTTTTATTGTTGGTTTGGCGACTTAAACGTCGTAACAACAGCTTATTCAAGCTGTAGTTACGACTTTCAGATCGCAAACTAACTATCATACTTTTTTGTTATATGCTACTGGCCATAAATTCTGCAAAATAACGCCGTTAAAAATCGAAGCTTAACTTCCTGTCGGAGTTAATGGGCGGTGCTTAGCGAGTCAGTGGGTGGGGTCAGCAATTGATCAATTTACAAAACACCATCTCTAACTGGCCTTAGCTGGATCCTTGCTCGTTTCAAATATTTGTTTACGTAGTAGTTCCCTGGAGGATATCTTTCGTCCAACTTGTCTAATAAATACATTTGTAACTATTAGAAAGTCTTGAAACTTTTACAGCAAGGCAGTGCAGGTGAAATTTTCTTTGCGCCTTTCGCTAGTCTAATGATTAACGTCCAATTCTTGGACATTTTAATACAAACAAAAATCATACTTTTTTATTAAGACTTTGGTCTTTACCATCTGTTTGTCCAAGCTGATCCATGTCTATAGCTCCTTGTCAAAGCATGAATATACCGGGTTCAGAATGACAAAGGCTAATAGGGTAATGCAGACAAATTAGCGTCCCTTGCGTGTCGTACTGGCTTTACTTGATTGCTATTAGTTTTGTTGTTAGTTCGTTTGCTCATTTGGACGTAAATTGCTTTGGTCAAATCTTCTTGATAAATATTTCCCAAGACTGATACGTTATGACTTGACTCACCAATGAAAATCTATTTTATACCTATTTCTCTTATTACTTTGATCATTCGGACTAGGTACGGTTGAATCCAAATTTTCCGAAAAGAGGGTTTGTCGTGCAAAATACATGTACCCCGTAATCTTTGTAACAGTTGGCAGGACATTAGACATTTGACATTCGACCGAATGTCTAACTGGAAAATAAGACATTCAAATATCAATGTCTAACTGCCGAATTAGACATTAGACATTCGATTAGACATTCGACCAAACCCGTTTTTGAATGTCTAACTGCCCAATTAGACATTAGACATTCGATTAGACATTCGACCAAACCCGTTTTTGAATGTCTTACTGCCCAATTAGACATTAGACATTCGATTAGACATTCGACCAAACCCGTTTTTGAATGTCTAACTGCCCAATTAGACATTAGACATTCGATTAGACATTCGACCAAACCCGTTTTTGAATGTCTAACTGCCCAATTAGACATTAGACATTCGATTAGACATTCGACCAAACCCGTTTTTGAATGTCTAACTGCCCAATTAGACATTAGACATTCGATTAAACATTCGATAAGTCATTCGACCAAACCCGTTTTTGAATGTCTAACTGCCCAATTAGACATTAGACATTCGATTAGACATTCGACCAAACCCGTTTTTGAATGTCTAACTGCCCAATTAGACATTAGACATTCGATTAGACATTCGACAAAACCCATTTTTGAATGTCTAACTGCCCAATTAGACATAAGACATTCGATAAGACATTCGACCAAACCCGTTTTTGAATGTCTAACTGCCCAATTAGACATTAGACATTCGATTTGACATTCGACCAAACCCGTTTTTGAATGTCTAACTGCCCAATTAGACATTAGACATTCGATTAGACATTCAACCAAACCCGTTTTTGAACGTCTAACTGCCGAATTAGACATTCGATTAGACATTCGACCAAACCCGTTTTTGAATGTCTAAATGCCCAATTGATTATTAGACATTCGATTAGACATTCGACCAAACCCGTTTTTGAATGTCTAACTGCCCAATTAGACATTAGACATTCGATTAGACATTCGACCAAACCCGTTTTTGAAAGTCTAACTGCCCATTTAGACATTAGACATTCGATTAGACATTCGACCAAACCCGTTTTTGAATGTCTAACTGCCTAACATTAGATCAGATATTCGACCAAACCCGTTTTTTTATGATTAGAATTTCAAACGGTTTCATTCAAAGACTTCATAATTCTTTCTAAATCTATCATTGCACGTCGAAAAAACTGATAAGTAAGCTGATCAATGTCTAGGCCAAAGATATGGTCTAGGTAACCGGACAATAGCCCCTCCGGACAATATCCCCTTCTATGTTTTTTGACATGGCGGACATTTTCCCCTACCTAAATTTAACAGGGCGGACATTAGCCCCTTCGCCATTCTCACAGGGCGGACAAAATCCCCTTCCTCATATTAACAGGGCGGACATTATCCCCTTCATCGTTTTACTACTGCGGACAAAAGCCCCTTTCTGTAATATATCACAGGCAACTCACGGTTTCTGGATTGGATTCAATTCCGGTATTTCACATGAAAACCAGTCAAAGATTGTAAAAATTATAATAATAATCAATGAAATACTCTGATTCTACTGGCGACTGATATGTTGTAAAAAAAAAAAACATACAAAATTGTAGCTACGATGTTTCGGTCTCATACCATGTATACAAAAGAGAAAAAGATAAGATCATATGGAAAAGGTAATAATATAGCTAATATTCAGCATGTTCTATTTTGTTAAGTCGGATTTAAATCTTCGAGTGTCAGGACAATATATTACCAGATGGCTTCGAATAGTAAAAAGTTAACACGAGGTTCATTTTAAAGAAACATGCTGGTAAAGAGGTACAAGCTCCTCTTTGCCTTTACCATGACGTTTTCTAGAATACAAATTTTATGGAGTCGCTCGCATAGAAATGTGCAAAAGTATTCAGTTAAAAATTGAGCACTGGTTTATTAATCAATAGAAAAAAAAAGAGTAAAATTTATATTAATCTGGGCTTATTGTTCGTTTCGTTACTTAAGCCCGAAGAAACTTGGTACAATTTTACGAAGGGGATAATGTCCGCCGATCGAGGGGATGGTGTCCGCCCTGTTAATAATAGGAAGGGGATTTCGTTCGCCCTATCCGAATGACGAAGGGGCAAATGTCCGCCCTGTTGAATTTAGGAAGGGGATAATGTCGATCTTGTCGAAAAACATAGAAGGGGATATTGTCCGGAGAGGCTATTGTCCTAGGTTCATGGCCTAAAAGAAGTAATAGTTATAGTTCATTTCTGACAATTTACGCGATTCAACCTAAGCGGAGCGCAAGTTTATTCGTGTAAATTGTCAGAATATGAACAATAACTCTTTTACCGATCGACTGAAATTTTCATCCAATAACGCTATATCCAGTGAGTCGCGAGTAAATCTATGATGTCGGTCATTTTTGTTGCGTCATACATTCTTAAATAAAAGCGACGTAAACAAAAAGGGGGAGCAAATTTGACCATTCTCATGCTTTGATAGATGTTTCGTCATTTGTCGCGACGGTTTCACGGGAAAATTACGCTCTAACTCGTGCTTGGCGAAAAAAAAAAATGCGGATTCAGCTAAAATAATAGATTTTATTTTCTATTTTTGAAACTTTTTACGGACAATCTTTTTTAGCATTTTATTTTGAAAAATAATAATTAAAAAATACGGGTCGTCTAATGCGGGATATTAATTTCCACAAATGTTTGCAACGAGAATGGTTCAATGGGCCCCTACTGATATACGGAGTTGTCCTGAAAATTGCCCTATAATTAACTCCCTTGACTTAACTGGGTAGTTCCGGTTTAAATTTGCTATATAGAGAATATAAGGGCTGAGACTAAATGTTCCTATTTTGCGTAGAATCAGATATTTTTTTTTCAGAAATCAATACAGATGAATGTTGAGTACTCTTAAAATTTTCTTAGAATATGGAATTGTTGTGGTAGTTTATATTATCGTTGACACGTTTTAATCGTTTTTTTCTCCCGACCTAGGAACCAATTTCATTCTCGTCCAGTTTTCATATTTTAATTCTCATTTTCGAAACAAAATTAGCAAAGGCGTCCTTTGTAGGAAATCATTGCGTTTACTTCCTTAACTTGAAAAGACTTATTAAAACAAGGAAACCACACAACAACAACTAAGAATAACCATATTGCGATAAAGAGTACTTTTTACGCCGATTTTCTCCACATTTGAAAGATCCATTATTTTCGGTACACATGGCTATTAATTTTTCGTTCGTATCCTCTTTCGTTCTGAGATTTTTTTTCTGTGAAGGGTTAATGGTAAATCAAATTTAAAAGTGCTGTTTTAATACAAGTAACTTACACGCTTCTGATCGTTATTTCTGATTGCGTAATAGACCACGGGTGGTATTTTGGATGTACACTGGATATATCTCATAATGATCGGCTATTTGCTTTTGATTTTCACCCGATTCCCCTTATTACAAGTAACAAAGGAAGTCGTTTGCTATTCCCTTCAATTTTAAGGAAATTACGAGTTTGTATATTTTAGATAGGATTATAAATGCAAGAGGTAATGGAAATCTATTTTAAAACGTTCCTCATTTAGAAAAATTTGGAAAAAAATGTTTAAGTAAGAAAAATCTGAAAAAAAAATACAACAAAAAGATTTACATACATTGTATCATATATGTTATTGCATGATATATCTCAATATAGTAATAAGAATTTGGTGAATGGATTAACACGTTCAAAAAGATTGTCTTAGTTAGATCTTTGTGACACTTCTTACGGTCATCTCTTTTATATTCCACTTTTTTATTTCTCACTTTTTCTCAAATACTTAAATATATGAAATGATATATAAAACAATTTTAAAAAAAGAATTCAATAGGGTAGAAATACTGTGGAAAGGGAACAAATTTGCTTGCAACAAACTTATTCTTTTTCTACAATGCATTCTCAATTTGCTTATTATTTTTCTACAATGTATTCTCAATTTGATAGCCACCGGGACGTATAAACCAGGGTTAACAAGAATAAATTTTACATAAAAAATATAAATTTTTCATCAGATGCTAAAGCTTGTGCAGGTTGATTGATTTAAATTGGTTTACCCATTCCCACACAATGACGCTTTTAGGCGCCCCTTAAGAAATATATTGGGGAAACATTGTGTAAAATGACAAAATTGCTTGTAACAATCAATATTTTCATTTTGCCGGATATTTTCTACCCAGAAAGATGGAAATATCTACAAAAATTCAAGACAAAATGTTGAGTTTCATTTTCAGATGTTATAAAAATCTAGATATGCTTGAATTTACTGAGCTTTCATTGATTTGCCAAAGAACGGTGACTGGTTTATTATTATTTTTTTTAGTCTTTTTTCGTAGTAGGGGGTAGATACCTTTAAAATGCCACTACTCTTAGGCGTGTAGTTATTTAGAACAATCTTTGCTAAATTATATGTAATGACTTAACTGTTAACCCTTACAACGGAAACAACATCGCCCAGAAAGGCTAATAAAAATAACCAAAACTGAAATTTGCGTTTCTTTAGTCCTTCAGTGTATGAGTTGTGCATTTATGTAATCCAAGATTCAATTGAAAAACCAACCACATTAAAATCCAGCATTGAGATTAAAATCAAATAGCAAGGTAATCGCTTATGCCCCTTACAGAGACCAGGAGAGTGCGTCGAATAGTTGACATTAGCCGTAAAATGTCGTATGATCTATGTAGGGGTTTACAAGTACCAAATCATCTCGCGATAAATCTGTAAGAACAACGAACGTTCTTTTTTTCTAACATATCATTTGAGAAAAAGTTAATATATGTGTGGTGACTTGATCGTCGAAACAAACTACAGCTTGAATAAGCTGTAGCCAAGACGTGCTAAAGGTCCAGCACCGATTTGTATTTGGTTTATGTCCTAATCAAAATAAAAGAGTATAGTGACATTTTATAAAATTTCTGAGTTGTTATGTCTCGACGGAGGCCAAGGGGCGGGGCCAGCAATCCACTAATTGATATCCCTTCACTTGCTATGTCATAATTTGATACCCATAAGATTGGCCTGACCTTACCGTTACCATGTTTTGGCGACTACCAAACAGCTTTCGAAATTATACATCATATGGTGAAGCAGCCCTACTCTCAAAGACTTAAAATGAATACTCGAATGTACATTATTTATCAATTAAATACAAATAACAGATCATCTATTTTAATTTTCTCAACTTTGATCGGCCTATTCCTTTATCGTTAAAAGTCCTCGTAGACGCATACATATTATATAGTCTTTGCAACTCATTTGCCATCAAATACAATAAAAATCAAGCCATCGTCATAGCGCAGTTAGTAGCGCGTCGAACTGTCAGTCTACAGGTCTCTCATCCTTTCCGACTATCTGTCTCCCACCAATGGGGCTGATAATCGTAGACCTATGTGGGGTAGCGGCTGGGGTCAAGAAAAGATGAAATGATTGTAGTTGTAGGAGAAATACAAGGAATCCGTTGTCAGGTGCTCCAGTCACCGCGATATGACTGAAAGATTGACAAAAGCGGTGTAAATTCCCATTAAAAAAAAAAACATAAAAAACAATACAAAACAAATTATTTAATTGATGTTAAAAGCGGCCAACATGAGGTTAAATGTTTTCAACCAAACAACTGTAACACAAACAACCAGAACCTAGTTACTTAAGCTATATTTATCTTTTGCTTTAGTTACTTGTCTACTCCGAGAACACACGTATATTGTACTGAGTAAAATCTTCACTGTAAAACTCCCACCTTATAATGTTATAGCTTTCCATTATTTATATGATCACTTCATTTTATTTCTTGAAATAGTTAGAGCGTAATAGTGCTGTAGTAGCACCTTTATGTTTTAGCCAGCGTGTTCGGGACGTGTTTGATTTTAAACAACACGCTCCACACACGCCATCGACACACTGACACACGTTGTTACACGCTGAGTATATTGACAGATGTCGTGCATGCTCACAATTCCTCAGTGTGTTACGAACGAGTTGAAATACGTTCCGAACACGTTCAGTACACTAGAGACAGCCAATGTACACGTTCACATACGCTGCGAGCACGCTAGAAACACGTTGGCTAAAAGTTACACAGAACGTGTGCCTGGCCAGTCTTTAACGCGTTTCTGGCGTGTGGAAGCATTTCAGTATTTAATGCCCCTGTCACACTATAACGTATAAGCCAACGTACGCCGAACGCATGAAAAAAAATAATTTCGTTGTCATACGTTGTCATACGCTGAAGAAAAGTCACAAAAAATGAGAGAAAGCCTCTGTTTGAACTTATGCAAAACGTACGTGCAACGTACTGAGCGAATGAATAGCGCATGTCCAACGTATGAGTAACTTATGCATTTCTTACCTCTGGCGTAACATGACTTATGAAAGCGTACAACAGCGCACGTCCAGCGTTTGCCTAGCGTTCTTAACTTATGAGGAACGTATGAAGAACTTATGAGGAACGTATGCCCAACGATCGCCAAACTTGTGCACAGCGTGCTTGTAGTGCACGTGACGTTCGTGACGTCAGATTCATGTATGATATTTGTCTCTTGGCTACCCAGTCTTCATTATTTATGTAGTTGAAGATCGGTAAACATGTCCCTAAAGAAACAAAGGAAAAACTCGGGAAGAGGCCGCGCAAAGAAAACTTAAGCGCCTACACGTCCGGCGTCTTCCCTATCTCCTAAACAGACAGACGATAACGGAAATAATCAGCATTCGGACAATGATGATCAAAACCGCCCTCGTTCGGACTCAAATGCTTCTTCAGTGGCGACTGTGAACGAAACTGTAGTCTCTTTTGCTCCGTCTGACTCGAACTCGTCACATGCACAAAACGACAGACAGAAGCGTTGGCCTCTTCTTCTTCGGATCCTACTAGCCACATACAAAGCAGCTTCAATCACATTATTTTGGTGATTCAATATGGCTAGCTGATATTCTCGTCTAAGTCTCTCATGGTCTTCCATTTCTCACCAATCTGAGTGGTATGCTTTACTCATGTGTACCAAATTTGTACAAGATGAGCTCAGAACGCTTGCAGATACGCTACCCGTAAGTTACAAATACGTTCAGTACGTTCTACATACGTTCAAAGTACGCTGAGTACCCTCCCAGTGCGTCGGACATACGCTCAATACGTCCATGAACGTTTGGAATAAGTTACCCATAAGTTAGGAGTACGTTGCTTGTAGGTTACAAACACGTTATGCATACGCTAAGCACATGCTACACAAGCGTCCAACGGACTTTTACGTATGGCAACGTATGCGAACGTATGAGTAACTTACATGTAACGTACATGAACCTATGCATTACTTATAAGTAGCGTACATGAAACTTATGAGTAACGTACTATCCATACGTCGGCATACGTAGGAAATTTTGTGCATGCACAAAATTTTCAACATACTCGACTTACGACGACGTATGCCAGCGTATGACAGCGTACTAAGAGTAGTATGCAAAACTTATGCCCAACGTATGCAACGTACACCAACGTACAGACTGAATTTCTCATACGTCGGCGTATGTTGGTGCTATACGCTGTAGTGTGACAGAAGCTTAACAGGAAATTGGTAAAGGTTTTACCGTTCTACTTAATGATTTTCTACCATCAGCTGGTCATATTTACATGTTTATATATTCTAATACGACAATTGCGTTAATTATGTTGTTTTTCACTTTAAGCAGTGGAAAAATATTATATATTGTGAAATTTAAAAAAACTATTTTTGAACAGAATTTTCTGAAAAAGAAGCATGTCCATTTGTTTTGTTGTTGTTATTGTTGTTTTAAACGGGTTTCTTGTTTTTTCGTGAAAAATTTGACATTTGATATAATGTTGACTTTATTTGATTACTCGTATTTTTTAACTTTATGATAACATGTCTAATCGAATGTCTTATGTCTAATTGGGCAGTAAGACATTAAAAACGGGTTTGGTAGAATGTCTATTCGAATGTCTAATTGGGCATGGTGGACACCATCCCCTCGATCGGCGGACATTATTCCCTTCGTAAAATTGTACCAAGTTTCTTCGGGCTTAAGTAACGAAACGAACAATAAGCCCAGATTAATATAAATTTTACTCTTTTTTTTATTGAATATTAAACCAGTGCTCAATTTTTAACTGAATACTTTTGCACATTTCTATGCGAGCGACTCCATAAAATTTGTATTCTAGAAAACGTCATGGTAAAGGCAAAGAGGAGCTTGTCCCTCTTTACCAGCATGTTTCTTTAAAATGAGCCTCGTGTTACCTTTTTACTATTCGAAGCCATCTGGAAATATGTTGTCCTGACACTCGAAGATATAAATCCGACTTAACAAAATAGAACATGCTAAATATTAGCTATATTATTACCTTTTCCATATGATCTTATCTTTTTCTCTTTTGTATACATGGTGTTGGTATGAGACCGAAACATCGTAGCTACAATTTTGTAAGAGTTTTTTTTTTTTACAACATATCAGTCGCCAGTAGAATCAGAGTATTTCATTGATTATTATTATAATTTTTACAATCTTTGATTGGTTTTCATGTGAAATACCGGAAATATATCCAATCCAGAAACCGTGAGTTGTCTGTGATATATTACAGAAAGGGGCTTTTGTCCGCAGTAGTAAAACGATGAAGGGGATAATGTCCGCCCTGTTAATATGAGGAAGGGGATTTTGTCCGCCCTGTGAGAATGGCGAAGGGGCTAATGTCCGCCCTGTTAAATTTAGGTAGGGGAAAATGTCCGCCATGTCAAAAAACATAGAAGGGGATATTGTCCGGAGGGGCTATTGTCCGGTTACCTAGACCATATCTTTGGCCTAGACATTGATCAGCTTACTTATCAGTTTTTTCGACGTGCAATGATAGATTTAGAAAGAATTATGAAGTCTTTGAATGAAACCGTTTGAAATTCTAATCATAAATTGTTCATCTTTGTCATCGGAAAACAATAACAATCAATCGGTAATTTGGATTAAATTAGCGATTTTGGTCAAAATGTTCCGTTTGGTAAAGGGTATGGCAAAATTTACAATCAATTTGTAGATGAAATAAGCGTCTAACTGACATCAGAACGAATGAGTTAAAAGACATCTAAAGTGTTGAAAGTCAATAATTTTATCTTTCAATCGCTTAAAAACATCTTTAAAAGAACGTTTATTTGATTAAAGAAACTTAAGTGTATTTAATGCCATACGCAAAGGAATTTTGATATGTTATGTTTCAAAAGTGTTAAGTCTTCCTATTTTCCAATGCCTAATTTGGCAATTAGATATTCAAAAACGGGTTTGGTCGAATATCTGATCTAATGTTAGGCAGTTAGACATTCAAAAACGGGTTTGGTCGAATGTCTAATCGAATGTCTAATGTCTAAATGGGCAGTTAGACTTTCAAAAACGGGTTTGGTCGAATGTCTAATCGAATGTCTAATGTCTAATTGGGCAGTTAGACATTCAAAAACGGGTTTGGTCGAATGTCTAATCGAATGTCTAATTGGGCAGTTAGACATTCAAAAACGGGTTTGGTCGAATGTCTAATCGAATGTCTAATGTCTAATTGGGCAGTTAGACATTCAAAAACGGGTTTGGTCGAATGTCTAATCGAATGTCTAATGTCTAATTGGGCAGTTAGACATTCAAGAACGAGTTTGGTCGAATGTCTAATCGATTGTCTAATGTCTAATTGGGCAGTTAGACATTCAAAAACGGGTTTGGTCGAATGTCTAATCGAATGTCTAATGTCTAAATTGGCAGTTAGACATTCAAAAACGGGTTTGGTCGAATGTCAAATCGAATGTCTAATTGGGTAGTTAGACATTCAAAAACGGGTTTGGTCGAATGTCTAATCGAATGTCTAATTGGGCAGTGAGACATTCAAAAACGGGTTTGGTCGAATGTCTAATCGAATGTCTAATGTCTAATTGGGCAGTTAGACATTCAAAAACGGGTTTGGTCGAATGTCTAATCGAATGTCTAATGTCTAATTGGGCAGTTAGACATTCAAAAACGGGTTTGGTCGAATGTCTAATCGAATGTTTAATGTCTAATTGGGCAGTTAGACATTCAAAAACGGGTTTGGTCGAATGTCTAATCGAATGTCTTATGTCTAATTGGGCAGTTAGACATTCAAAAACGGGTTTGGTCGAATGTCTAATCGAATGTCTAATGTCTAATTTGGCAGTTAGACATTCAAAAACGGGTTTGGTCGAATGTCTAATCGAATGTCTAATGTCTAATTAGGCAGTTAGACATTCAAAAACGGGTTTGGTCGAATGTCTTATCGAATGTCTAATGTCTAATTGGGCAGTTAGACATTCAAAAACGGGTTTGGTCGAATGTCTAATCGAATGTCTAATTGGGCAGTTAGACATTCAAAAACGGGTTTGGTCGAATGTCTAATCGAATGTCTAATGTCTAATTTGGCAGTTAGACATTCAAAAACGGGTTTAGTCGAATGTCTAATCGAATGTCTAATGTCTAATTGGGCAGTTAGACATTCAAAAACGGTTTGGTCGAATGTCTAATCGAATGTCTAATGTCTAATTGGGCAGTTAGACATTCAAAAACGGGTTTGGTCGAATGTCTTATCGAATGTCTAATGTCTAATTGGGCAGTTAGACATTCGAAAACGGGTTTGGTCGAATATCTAATCGAATGTCTAATGTCTAATTGGGCAGTTAGACATTCAAAAACGGGTTTGGTCGAATGTCTAATCGAATGTCTAATGTCTAATTGGGCAGTTAGACATTCAAAAACGGGTTTGGTCGAATGTCTAATCGAATGTCTAATGTCTAATTTGGCAGTTAGACATTCATAAACGGGTTTGGTCGAATGTCTAATCGAATGTCTAATGTCTAATTGGGCAGTTAGACATTCAAAAACGGGTTTGGTCGAATGTCTAATCGAATGTCTAATGTCTAATTGGGCAGTTAGACATTCAAAAACGGGTTTGGTCGAATGTCTAATCGAATGTCTAATGTCAAATTGGGCAGTTAGACATTCAAAAACGGGTTTGGTCGAATGTCTAATCGAATGTCTAATGTCTAATTAGGCAGTTAGACATTCAAAAACGGGTTTGGTCGAATGTCTAATCGAATGTCTAATGTCTAATTGGGCAGTTAGACATTGATATTTGAATGTCTAATTTTCCAGTTAGACATTCGGTCGAATATCTAATGTCTAATGTCCTGCCAACTTCACACACCTGAAATTTCAATGTAGTTCATGTTAACAGTTTAAATCAAAGTATCGAAAATTACTGTAAACTAGCAAAACGTTGTTTTGTTCAGTAATCTTCTCTGTCAAATGTTATCATAATAAAGATACAAGATTAAGAAACCAAGTAGTTAATCATTCCCACGCAATCACTCCTTTTTACGCCTTTCAAGAAGACCGTTGAGGAAAACAATGTGGAAAATGAAGAAATTGCTTGTTACAAGCAATTTCTTTATTTTCTACATTGCTTTCTACCTAGAGAGATAAATGATTAAGAATTTTTAGCAATTTGAAATTGTCGTCTGCAACTTCTTTGAAGACTCTGATTAGAGTCATTTTGAACACGATGTGCTAAAGTGAGCCAAAATACCTTGGAGTTGAACTTGGATGCAGAGTTTGCAGTATTGCTCAAATACACAAGAACTGCTTTTTATGGCGAAGGCATTCAGCGGATTTAGTTGTAAAGCCTCCAGTGGCAGTTTGCACTCGTTGAACTATGAGACGACCTCAACATTTTGTCTGTAAATTTTACCTTTCAAAGCTGACGCTTTGCGGGCTAAAAAGGGTCGATTCATGTACTAAGAATATTCATATATGCAGCCATTCTGTGGATCATTTCGGAAACGACAACACTTAGACGGTGAAAAGTATCGATCCCATTTAAGGCAAAAATTCATGATATTTTAGACTCTTGCGATAAGTGACACAGTATACGAGAATAAATTTGTTTTAGTAATAGATGTTTGTAGATTTGACCAATCGTTTCTGTCAATCATGGTATAAACCGACCAATCAAATAATTTATTCAGCCCGGACCTGAGCTTATCGACTCCATCATTGGCCGCCATTTTGTTGGTTTGACGACTTAAACGTCGTAACTACAGCTTATTCAAGCTGTAGTTACGACGTTTAGGTCACCAACCAACCATTTTACTTTTTTGTTACATGCTACTGGTCATAGATGTTTCGAAATAATGCTGTTAAAAATTTGAAGCGGAATTTCCTGTCGGAATTAATGGGCGCGGCCTAGGTAGTCTGTGGTGGGGCCAGCGATTGGTCAATTGAGGAACTGCTTACTAAGAAAGAGAAATGTATGACTGGGGTTGTTGAATACGCCGCAGTTTCTCTCTGAAAGCTGCCCCTTGACCCAGAAAAACCCTTGTGAGTGAGATGCATAATATAAGATATCTTTTATAATTATTTTTCAAGCTGTAGTTACGACATTGCGCAAGCCCTACAAAGATATCTTCTCTCTAATTGACCAATTGCTGGCCACGCCCTGTTGCTCCATTTG
Source organism: Fragum fragum (assembly GCA_946902895.1). Taxonomy (NCBI): domain Eukaryota; kingdom Metazoa; phylum Mollusca; class Bivalvia; order Cardiida; family Cardiidae; genus Fragum; species Fragum fragum. The sequence continues at coordinate 50,744,981 of OX336370.1, forward strand.
CCTCGCTCATCGACTCGGAGAGGAAGTCCCGATTCAAATCCCGCTTCGAAAGGTATTATTTGACAAAATTTATGGCCAGTAGCATGTAACCAAAAATCAAAACTTGGTTGGCGACCTAAACGTCGTAACTAGAGCTTGGATCATTATATCTCAACAGTGATTACATCGTTTAAGTCGCCAAAACCAACGTAAAAGGTTTAAAAAAAAGCCGGCTAATGTCGGAACTCAACTATTTTCTGTTCTCAATGAATAATGAATTATTTCACTGGTCGCCTGGTTATTTGATTGACAGCCGCGACTTGTAAATTGCCCACAAGAAAAGAATTTGACCAAAGAGCAAAAAAGATCTAGTCCTTCATGAGAATCAATTTTAAAAAAGGGCGTTTACTCGGTAAAATCACTCAATCGAACACGTGTGCGAAATGCACCTCATTGATTGATCTAAAGACTTCATTTTTCGAGTCGAAAGAAATTGGTTAAAGAGAATTAGTAGAGGGCGAACATAAAAGGCATTCGTTCGGAACCATGTTATCGTATTCAATCTTTGACACAAATACCACACGAAACTGGCCGAAGATTTATAGAGAATAACTTGACAAAATGGCGACATACCCTAGTTAGTTCAAGCGAACGACACGTATAAGAAACTCGATTAGTGCCATAACCTAGTCAAAAATATTTAAGAGATGAAGAGAATATTTTTTGTTTTCATGGAGGTATGAACCGAAAAACCTAATCACACTGTATGAATACGCGAAGCGGATTCATACATTGTGTGATTAGGTTTTTCGGTTCATACCTCCATGAAGACAAAAATTATTCTCTTCATTTCTTATAATTTAATAACATCGAGCAAAAAATGCAACAACTATACAAATTTTGATACATTTTTGCATGGAACTATTTTGTGCGGAAGCATACAAAATGGCTGCGTGCTCAAAATGTTGTTCATGGAGGTATGAATTAAATTTTTCGACCAATCAGATCGCTCGTTTTTGATAGACGAAACTAACAATTAAATTATTTGATCATAAACAATTTCACAATATGCATTTGTTATCATTACACAAACTTCCAATGAAGAATGAAAGAAATCGGTCCAATAATTACTAGGATTTTGTCCTAACAAGAAATCTGACTATAATCCCAAAACTGATGGGCGGAGAGACCGACAAGCTGACCTTTATAAAGCACCCTTGACATGATTTCACATATGAGGCGATATCGGAGTGATAAAAGTAGTGTCCGATACACTATTTAGTGTTTTCTTGTTATACTGACACATGCGAACGTATGGTGGTATTCATAGTAATGTATGACCTGTTACTTTTTCACGTTTCGCAGTTAGGCCAGTGGTGCGCTCCCTAGAGATATATGTGTTAGGTGTGTATTTCCGTTTATTTATCATCGCTATCGCAGCACATGCCCAGATGAGCGACGCCCTCAGAAGAATGTTAGTTGTTTTATTGGGATAGTGCAAGTATACAGAACGAAACTGCTGAGAGCTCCACCTGGTTCTTTAACGTGCTCTGTAGATAGCACCGTCACACGGGGCCTCGGTTTAACATTTTTAATTGTTTGGTGCCTTATACGTTAAAGCTGTAATTATGACGCTTAAGAAGCCTACCAACGATTTCACATTTTTAATTACATCCTACTGGCTAAATGTTTTTCAAGTTAACGCCGGTAAAAATCGAAGTGGAACTCCCTGATTCAATGGGCGGGGCCAACGGAGTAAGTGGGCGGGGCCAACGAGTGGTCAATTATTACCGGTTATAGCCAGCTATGTGTTCTTATACAACCCACAGAATTTATCACGTATAGAATTTTCCCACGTTTAACATGTTGTTTCTCATTTTCCGTTATTGCCAATTAGCAACGCTTGTCATCAAAACTATATAAAAATGACAAACACGGAAATTTGATAGCAAAATAATAATAATATATTTTTAATGAGCATAAGAATTTTTTAACATGTACAGGTATTGTTATTACTCGCTTCATTTGACGGATCGCTGTCCCCGCCCACTGACACTGCTGAACCCACCCGCTGACTCCAACAGGAAGGCTCAACTTCGACACAAAACGGCATCATTTTCCAAAATCCATAACCAGTGACATGCAACATAAAGGTAAAATGGTTGTTTTTTGACCTTAAATGATACCCTGAGTTTGAATAAACTGTACTATCGACGATTAAGTAACAAAATCAACAAATATGCTGCACATAAGTGTCGGCCAATGTTATATTATGCATTTGTATTGGTTTGGTGAATTAAAGCTTATCCAAACTGTAGTTACGACATTAAGGTCACAAACCAACGAGTTTGCTTTTTACGACCCTAATCGTATATCATTCAACCTAACCTAGATTGATATCTAAGTCAAGTTACCCTGTGTCTTGTCAGTGGGCGTTACCAAAGATCCGTCAATCACGTATGGCCGAACACAAGTGGCAACTACAAATACCACCTAACAACGTTTTATGACACATTAATTCACATCCAATATACAGGGGATTGATCTTATTAACAGCTGTTGAGATACAATTATCCATAATTTGATGTAAGATCGACATAAATCAAGAAGTCCGTGAATAGGTTGACATAACTTTCATTGAACAGAAATAATACTTCCAAGTAACACATGTCAATGCCTCCTAAATAGAGGACAGAACCTTTATTGTGAATGGTAACGCCATGGTTTATGGACGGACTTGTAAAGACGTCAGCCTTAAGAACTTTATTAGAACATATTCTTTTAATACTAGAATTTATTTCACGGCTATTTCACAATAAATGTCCAAGAGAAAATGAGGGCAGGTTAAATACATATTTTTTCTTAATTGTGCAAGACAATATCAATATAATAGATGGTTTTTATGCAGAAGCCATCATCCTACTGTTTTAAATGATATACAACACTATGTTCCTGAGATGAGAAAAATACTGCAAGAACGGTCCAAAATAGGGAGTAAAAACATGTTATGTAGTAACATTCAAAAAAGGCAAAATAGAAATTGATATTTTAAAATATTCTGCTTGTTTGGACTTCAGAATCAACACAATTCTGAAAGCTGTTTTTCCTAGCTTTAAGTTGCAGTTTATTTGATGAAGTCGAATACAAATTGACAAAATGACGAAGGTTCATTTGAAAGGGTTGGAGTGTTATACGTTTTGGAATCTTGAGCACTTAAGACAAAATATGATGTAAAAGGAAAGGTGAAAAGGCAATAGTTCACTCTTTTTGAAATAAAAAATTATCTTTCATGTGAGTGAACATAAAAACAAAGTTTGAGAACATGAAAATACATTCTAATATTTTCATTGCACCTTCTTTTTCAGGTATAACGAGGGGACAAATTTCCTGTAGTGTCCGTGACGCTGATGTATTATTTTCAGTATTTAGAGGGAGGTATCGATGTTTCTGAAACTTAGATAAAAAGTGCCGAAAATACTTTAAGTTGAGTCAGGTATTGTCTTGGTGGTAATATAATAGGCCTAAAGTGGCTTTTTGTGGCTATTACGGAAAGGTTCAGCGGAATTCCAGGTTATTCTTAGATATCACGGAATTCGGCTGTCGACATCGAATGACCTCAATTGCATATGACCCAAAGTCAACTGAAGGTAAAAATTTATTAGCGAAACAGCCAACGTCCTAATTCATGTCACATGAAAGGGTTAGCGCAAAACTACGGTAAGTGTTTATATTCGTAATAACGCTTACGGCAGTTTTTGGACTGATCTTTACAGAATTAAAGACCGGCTAGCGAACATTACTCCTGATAACGTAACGATGACGTTGATCATATAGTCTTCGCAACGGTCTCGGATTAATCTAAAAATATATTAATAGCCTACGTAGGCTATTGAGGAAATACCCTGCCTTTTTTCTGATAAGTGACCTCAGATTTTTGCAAAACTACTTTTCGGCATATTTTATTCAATAAGTATACGAGAGGAAATAGAAAAAAAATAAAATCTGTGACATGAGAAAAAACATCGATATCTACCACCAGTGTTATGGGCTATAAACATCGCAAGCAGCAGTACACAAAAAACAATCAAAGTTTTTATACCTATTGAAAAGGATAAAAATTTTGAGATACAATGTGGTGTCCGTGACAAAACAATATTTAAAGCATTAAAGGTTGTACGTGTATAAATATTGTATTTTCTATAGACAAACATTTTGGAAAGAGAATATATTACATGGCAGAGGTGGAATAAAGTATGTTTTCTTTGAAATGTGTTTAAAGCTCACAATTTATGTTCATAACACAGACTTCTGCCTACTGCATAAATGTATATGTCGTTTCACTTTATCCTTCTCAATTTTAGTAGAATAGTGCTTAATCTGAGTTTCCAAACAAGCTTCCTTGATATGCAACTTAAAAAGGATAGAATAAGAAATTAAGTTTAAATGTTTAATCACATTATTTAGTAACATTTTAATGTCACGGACACTACATTATTTTCATTCTTTTCATACATTTTAACAGATATATTTTATTCATTAAAAATGGAGGACGTCAATAAAACGAAACGAAAAGCATCAACAAAATCCACAGGCAGAATGAGAAAGTACAGAAAAAAGCTCAAAGAAGACCAAAAGAAGCAGGCAGAGGCAAAGAAGCAGAACAGAGAAAGACAGAAAAAAAGAAAGAGAAAAAGAACGTTTAAATGCAAAAAAGACCCATCCATTCTAGATAAAACAAGAGAAAAGAAGAAACATTAAATGGGAAAATACAGGCAAAAAAGAAGAAGAGAATCTCCAAAATAAAAGAGTAAACTCGGGTAAAAAGACCTAATCAAAACTGAAAAGAGCACAAAGTACGAAGGCCTAAAAAGAGAAAAAAAGGGTGCACGAGACAAAAAAGAAAAATGCAGTTATGAGAACTCAAAAATGGAGGATGAGAATAAAACTCAAAGCTATTTCAAGCATTGAAATAAGTTCAGCTGAGAAAATGGACTCAGATACTCATAATGGTACACCAACATTTAGAAATAGAATGTCAAAAGAACAGAGCACTTAGAAGGGCCAAAGCAAGTATGCCAGAAACTCCACCATAAAGAGCCGAATTAATACGTGAAATAGCTTCATCTCCAAGATGTTCTTAACACTTACAAACAAGTTTCCTTACTCCAGAAATTAAAGAAAATGCAAAACTGGGTGAACAATTCATTGAATCCTTCAGTACCATGACTAAAGAGGCAAGTAATTCAAAAGATGACAAAAAAGGGCCGATGAAAGCAAAAAGAACTCTAAAGACAATGTTAGCTGAGATATTAGAAAACACAGAAATGAAAAGAAAGGTAGAAAAGAAGGTTTGATTATGGACAAAAAAGAAGAAAAGGGCACATGGACATCCTTGGTGGATGACAACTATGAGAAAGTCAGAAAAGATTGGAACATGGGGAACACAGGAAAGATGTAACTTACTTTTTCTTTTCCGGAGAAGTTACTAGAGACGTTCCTAACAAAAAAGACGTTAGTAAGAAGAGTATTGAAAGTAAATTGATAATGACAATGTCGATCAAAGATGCATACCTGGCCTTCAAGAAAAAGCATCCTGAGAGAAAGATAGGTTTCACCACCTTTTACAAATTAAAACCAAAAACATAAAGAAAATGTTGTCTTTGCCAGACATGCTGCAATGTTGCCTTAATGGTTGTAGCGGCTAACAAATTCGAAAAGGACAAATCAGAGGGAAGATCAGACTTAACTAAAAAGGAAGCATCAGTTCTAACTGTTTGTAATTATACATGAGACTTTCCAAAGGCTGAAGGAATTGCAAGAAAAGGAATGAATGTCCTGCCTCTAATATCAAAGAGTATTTTCTAGACCTTGCAGCCCAATATGGAGATTCCAATTTAGAATATTACAGATGGGAATCAATAAGTCTTACAACAAAAGATGACACTGTGAAGAATTGCATTTCATGTGTTCAAAAGTCCTGTACGTTCAATAAGATCTCAGATGAATTTGAAAATTGTATATCACCCTTGCCAAGTCATTTATTTCGGGCCAAATGGCAAATACAGAATCTTGAAACTTGTAAGAAAGTGCTAAAACAGAATGAAGCAATTCTAGTAATGGACTTTGCAGAAAATTATTCATGCAGATACCAAAAGGAGATTCAGTCTGCCTTCTGGGAAACAACATAAGTTCCTATTCACCCAATGATGCTGTATTACCACAGTAAAGATAAAGACAACCAAGACATTTTGAAAAAAAAAACCAACATTTATTGATTGGGATAAGCAATGATCCAAAATATGACGCCAATGCTGTACAGATGTATCGGATGATGGAGAACTCAGGTTTAGAAAAAATCTATGAATGGACAGATGGATGTGCTGCGCAGTATAAGGGAAAAGCAAGTTTTGCAGGCATCAGCTTCGACAACATAAAGGTTCAAAGATATTTCTTTGAAACCAGTCATGGGAAAAACGTGTGTGACGGGCTTTGTGCAGTGGTTAAAAATTCCTGCCACCAAGCAGTCATTAGTGGCAAAGAAATAATAAACAGTGCAAGAAGCTTCCACAATTATTGTGAAAGAAAACTTACCATGCAGACTGTCAATTCGCAAAGAGAATTCGTTTATATAGATTCAGATGTAATTGAAAGAGAAAGACCAGACGAAACAAATGTTAAAACATAAGTTGTTACAAGGAAAGTACATTCTATTAGAAATGTTGGTGAACCGTACTTGGTACAACACAAAAATCTGTCCTGCTTCTGTGATGAATACCTGTCTGATGTTGAAAGTATGAATATGGAATATGTTGATCTTTGGGATGAAGTCTCACTTGCCAACATTATCCTTTCCCTAATTTATGCTTAAAACAAGATGTGTTTGTGAAACACCATGCCCCCAAAACAGGAATTCTTTAGAAACGGGTGATTTTTATTGTTTTTGTTTTAAGGAAAAGGGTTAAAATTTTGACCTTGACCTTGATGAAATGACCTTCCCCAGTTGCGCCTTGTTGAGACCTATCTTCATACCAAGTATTAGCATTGAACCTTAATTAGGGATGAAGTTATAGGAAAATGTTAAGTTGGCAGGTTAAGTTTTTGAGAAACGTTTTAGGGAAAAGGGTTAAAATTTTGACCTTGACCTTGATGAAATGACCTTCCCCAGTTGCGCGTTGTTGAGACCTATCTACATACCAAATATAACATTGTAACTTAATCAGGGTAGAAAAAATGTTTAGTTGGCAGGTTAAGTTTTTGAGTGACGTTTTAGGGAAAAGGGTTGACCTAGATGAAATGACCTTCCCCAGTTGCGCCTTGTTGATACCTATCTACATACCAAATATTAGTATTGTAACTCAATCAGGGCTGAAGTTATAGGAAAATATTTAGTTGGCACCGGTTAAACAATATGCCCCCTATCTATCGATGCGGGGGCATAATAATGCAATATCAAGTTAAATATTGCACAATATATTTGTATGGAGACCATGATTTTTATTAGAACCATATCATAAACGTGGTCCATTTGTTTAAATTTCATATGAAACTGATATACATTGAATATAGGTATTTTTCCTTAACTAAATACTTAGAACCAGTAACCTCTAAGAAGAAAAAAGCAGTAGCCACTAAGAAGACAGAACCTGTAGTCACTTAGAAGACAGAACCTGTAGTCACTTAGAAGACAAAAACAACAAGACAGAAGGCAGAGGCCAAAGGTATATCTTTAGAATTTATTGGTAATTATTTTTCTGCTTGCTCAAGGATACCGTCATATTGCATGTACATGTATACAATTAGTATCTGTTTCAGATAGTAATAGATATCATACAACAGTTTTAAGACTTAAATTTTACAAAAGAAATTGTGCAAAAAGCTTGTTTTTCATTCCATTATGCAAATATTCATTAGATAATTATATGTATATGGATTTCCAGTCTGGAATTTGTTTATACTACAACTCAATTATGAGATGTGTATTACTTTGAACAGCTTCGAATGATTCTTCACCTCCTGGAGTGAGACCGTTTCAGTCAACGGGTACTATTGGATTAAAGTTGAATTAACAATTCAGTCTGTTTATGTTACATTGTTGGTTATTGTTCTTGGTTGCTTTTTTATGCTTGTTTTTTTTATTTTTTCTACTGTTCTGTAAATTCAAGTTCACACGTGTACATGTACTTTGCAATCAATAGTTATGACTTATCTTTAGCCTTGAAAAATAAATGCAGTTTAGTATCTCTATGCCAAAGTGGTTTGCATACCATAATTTGGGAATGGATTGAGATTTTTTTTAAATCTTGGTACATAGTAATGTTGTTTAGTGATGTTCTTAATGTGAAGCAATATATTATATGATAGAAATATTCTGAATATTCATTTAAGATATATTTAGAAAAATACTGAAATGTATTGTTGTTTATTGATTTGTTGTTGTTGTTGTTGTTTATTTATCAGGTCAGAGATTTCAAAAGACAAGTTTGTCAGAGTTCGTATACATGCTAAAAGAACAAGCAAAGTATTTGTTGCCCAGGTTAGTAAGTGCATGCTATTATTCTGCTCAATCATCATGCGGGTTGAAATTTTGTGTCTAACCTGAACCACCAGGTCCATTTGCTCTACGGATGCCTGATTAATGGGCCAGGCTTAAATTGTATATGTGCAAAAAGCGCTACCCATGCAGCTATGTTAAAGACAGGTTAGCATGCTTTAGAGGGGTACTAAAAGCCAATTGGTGCATAACACATAGAGAGAAAAGTAGGTGCATAATACATAGAGAAAAAAGCAAGAGAAACAAACAAGAAAATTGTTAAAAGAAAAGTAAGCAGTTACATAAAACATTGCAAACAAACAAAGACACACACGCAGATATACATGTATACAATGATATGCAAACTAAATGTATGTTTATGCTACAATTAAAAATAAAATGAGCTACAACTATGAGTTCCTTTCGTTAAATAATCTGTTAGACTTCATATTGCTTATTTAAACTTTAAGAGATAATTGAATTGGAATTTTATTGTTTTACAGGTCATTTATACTGATATGGACGAGATTCAAGTATCTTTCATGGAGCGTACACCGGGAAATCTGTATCGCTGGTCCTCGACACCTGAAACATCATGGGAAAGTAGAGAAAGTGTGGTAGAAAGCATCTCAAATCCAGATCTATCAACAGACAGCACCAATGACAAACAATTGTTTATCTTTGAATAATTTTGTAAAGCCTGGTAGATTTGTGTAGTGTCTTTGACAGTGACAAGACATTCGTTAACAATATTTTGCTGACATTTGAAGTCAAGTTTACTTGAATTTACAATTTTACATAAATTGTTGTTATAAAACGGCTTTACGAAATGTTCTGACATAAATTGCCATGATATTTTATCAATAATATTCAAAGTTATTTTTCAATTCTATTCTTGTTACAATCCCTTAAACCTAATATAAATTGGTTTTGATTATTAGAATAAGTACTTATTTACATTAAATGCATCAGAGAAACTTGTTCTCAATTTAAATTCAATTCAATCAAAATTAATCTGCCATAATTACTTGAAATAGCAAAAATGTATAATTGGCATTATCCGTGACATTCTCTCAGAACTTCATGTGTGTTTTATAATAATTTATATCACAGTCATTTTTAGTTAGAAAATTTGATAAGAGGGGCTCTAAACCAAATGCTATATTGAATAAAATACTTCAGAAATTTAGAATATTTTTCCCCAAAAATATATGAGAATCATGATTTTTAAAGATGCTATGATACACTGCATAAAAAAAAGAAAAGAATATTTTTGTTACAAATACTCTATTACACCTTCTCTGAGAACACTTTGAAGTGTCATTTTCACCTAAAGATATTAATCTAAGATGTATTGTCTACTAATTTGAATTAAATGAATTAACTTTATCTATTTGTGAAAGTTGTAGTGTCCGTGACAAATTATTAGCTTATTTTAGGCATAAAAATAAATAGTTATACTTTCAGTTATGTGAGAACATTTTTTCTGTGTATTTTAAAGACTTTGCTTGTATAATATGTTTGAAATGAATGGTTTATTAGTTAAAATAAAACTTGAACAGTTAAAATGTGTATTATTGTGGGAAAAACAGCAAAATGAGCAAAATAATCAAATCTGAAAAATTAAAATAAATTTTCCATTGACTCACTTTTGATTGGTCATTATATCAGTATTGCACTAAATTTACTTATTCTATATAAAAAAAAAATTGTTAATGATGACATTGACCATATTACATCTTAAACATATCAATGGAACATGCTGATAATGGCTCCCCCCTCCTATATATCGAGGATAATATTTTAGAAACCCGATGAGATTACTCAAAGATTTTTTAGAATTAATTACTTCAGATATGGTACTTTAAAACAATAGTAACAAATAAGGTGAGGAATCAGTTTTATTTTTTCATGAAATGGGACATTTATTGTGAAATAGCCATACACTATTCGTTTCAAGTACTGCCCCGAATCGTCTACTCATGCGTCTACAAATCCTTCAGGTGCTTTCATGGTGAAATTTAAGTGGACAGGTCAAGTGGTGAATCTGTAGATTGGGAACCCTGGTAAGCTAGGCTAGGCGAGCAGAATTTGCATTCTACAGACATGATGGGGTGAAGTTATGTTTTTGACCTTGCCCAGTAGCGCATAATTGTGTATAACTATCTTATTAATTTGAATCACTATCTACTATCACCGAAAGAAATACACAGTTAAGGCAGCTCTTGAACAGATTATGAAAAAAATATTTTGCTCTCAATATTCTAATTTCGAACAAATTTCCTTCCGCAAAAAATTCAGTCATTATAGACATTTTCCGAAGACGAAAGGCCTCACGCTGATTTATTTCGATGTATCAAATGGTATATGGAATATATCAAATTGAATTTATAGTGAATTTAGAAGACAGACACGAAGACAGAATTAGTATCGTGAAAATGACATTAAAGGTAGGTATTGATGTTTTTTTCATATCACAGATTTTAATTATTTTATTACCTCTCCTACTATTTGAATACAATATGCCGAAAAGTAGTTTGGCAAAAATCTGAGGTCGCTTATCAGAAAAAAGCAGGATATTTCCGTAATAGCCTACGTAGGCTATTAATCTATTTTTAGATTTATCCAAGACAGATGCAAATAATATAGGATCATTCACGTGGTGCGAATAACCGTTGGAACCTTGATTTTAGTTTAAATTACATCACACCAACGTCATCGTTACGTCATCATGAGTTAATATCGCTAGCTGGTCTATAATTCAGTAAAGATCAGTCCAAAACTGTCGTAAGCGTTATTACGAATATAAACACTTACCGTAGTTGTGCGCTAACCCTTTCATGAGACATGAATTAGGACGTTGGCTGTTTTGCTAGTAAATTGTTAACTTCAGTTGATTTTGGGTCATATGCAAATGAGGTGATTCGATGTCGACAGCCGAATTCCGTGATATCTAAAAATAAACCGGAATCCCGCTTTCCGATACAACCACAAAAAGCCACTTTAGGCCCATTAGATTACCACCAAGACAATACCTGACTCAACTTAAAGTATCAAATGTTCGTTTGAGTGTGGGTTTTTTTGTGTGTTTTTTTTCGGCACAAGGTATTTTTTTTTTTTCTTATCTAGGTTTCAGAAACATCGATTCCTCCCTTTAAAGGGAGTTTTCGATGTTAATGATCCTGGATAAGAAAAAATTTCCAATCGCCTAAATATACTCTAAAACGGACGCTTAATACTTAAATTTAAGACAGATAATGTCTTCGCGGTAATCTGATAGCTTAAGGTGTTTTTGGGGGGGTTGTATAGAAAAGGTTTAGCGGGATAAGATATCACGGAATTCGATTATCGTCACCGCATGACTTCATTTGCATATGTCCCAAAGTCAACCAATTTTTAAGCGAAACAACCGATGTCCTAAATTATGTCACACCAAATGGTTAGCGCCAAATTACGGTAAGTGTCTATATTCGTATTACTGGTAGTTTTGAACTGATCTTTACAGAATTGAAGACTGGCTAGCGAACATAGCCCCTGATGACGTTGCTTTGGTGTAACTAAAACTGAATACCGGATTCCAACTGTTATACGAACCGCTTGAATGACACAATATTCTTCGCAATGGTCTCGGCTTAATCTAAAAGTATATTAACAGTCTACGTAAGCTATTAGGGAAATATCTTTGTTTATTCAATTAAACGACCTCTTATTTTAGCAAGACTGCTTTTCAGAATGTTGCATTAAAGTAGTAAATGAGAGGTAATAAGAAAAATCAAAATATGTGACATGAAAAAAATATCGATACCTACCTTTAATAAATATTGGAAAAAGCGGGGATTTTCCCACCTCAAATTTATATGAAATCTGTTCAAAAGCTGCACTAAAACCAGAATAAAATTTAATCTAATTCTGTAATTTTCATACAAAAACACCCGATCACCATCCCATCTGTATCGTGTGACTCTTTAAAAAAAGTTCACTTCAGTCCACAGCTTCACATTCATTGCTTAAAACATTCCGTAATTTCATTTGTTTACCTTGATCTGGAAGTATCTATTTTTAGAGCATAACACCTTTATTTAAAGTATGACAACATATTGTTATTTTCATTCAAAACGCGAACGTGCTCGTTCTATTGTATTCCAAAATCAATTCATAAACAACGACTTTGTCAATTAAAGGATGTTCTAACCTTTAGCTAACTTTGTGCCCGAATAAGTGCAGTTTTGAGTCCATGCTTTCATTTCAGGTAATTTAATCTACAGTAAAACCTCGGTAGTTCGTAGCGCAAGGGACCGGGGAAATTTATACGAATTAAGCGTAGTACGAACAAAACGGAGGGCAGGAGGTCGGCTGTTTGAGATACACGGAATCGGCCATGGTTTTGTTCTGTCCCCAATTTAGGAATTGATTCTAAATTGGTTATTTTTCTAAACAAGACCCGCAGATATTAATCTAGGAAAACATAAATTAAAAATTACTCATCTTGTATTTTCTATGCTTTTATGTCTGTGTTATTTTTTTTTTTTTTTTTTTTTTTTTCATTTTTTAAAACACAGCGCTTGTATCAAATAGTAGACTCCATCAGAGTGATTTCCCTTTACAATACATTGGATCAAATCACTCTGAGTATTCTATCATCAAATAATGAAATTAAGGACCGACGATTGTGAAGAAAGCAACCGCAGAATAAAAAAAAGAGGTCTGAATTTCTAAATACCCAATAACACAGATACTGATGGGGGAGGTCAATTTAAAGTAAATTTTCGGCGATAATTACGGGAATCTTTATTCGATTAATTACCCACCAAACAGCCCCTTTTAACTAAAGGTACATGATAACACATTATTTGTCATATAGATCATCAGGTGTGAAAATCAAGGTAAGTGGTGATTAGTGACAATCAGTTTATCACACCTACGAATTAAACATTGGAGTTTCTGCTATAATCATACTTTCGGGACTTGAAATGGCCTACGAACTACGAACCACTGACGTTCGAATTAAACAGAGTTTTCTAACAAAGCTAAAGAAGGAAAAAGATCGGGACCGCGTAAAGTATACGAACGAACACATACCTACGAACCAGTGACGTTCGAATTAACGAGGTTCTACTGTAATTCAATCACTTTAAACATTGTATTTCATTACATATAATCAATGAGCCTTATACATTGATTCCATTTTCATTTATCAGTTACTTGGACAGTACAGATACTTTGAAAGTTATTTTTGTTCCGTTATATACCACATGTAACAGTGTGAAACCACAGGTGTGCCTACGGATTATCACCGAAGTGATGATTAGATATAACGCCAATTTACCTCAATGTGCAGTCCTATTACGTATCAAATGACTTAAAGCACTGAAGTGCAAAACTTTTTTGCCTATTTTCATTAAGGTGTTGTATGAATACATGAATTAACCAAGTCAAGATTAACAGAAGAAGAAAAATTGCGTCTCATGAGGGATTTCTCAATAATTACTATCAAACCTTTTACTTTTTTAAATTGTTTGTTTGTTTTCTGTTATGGCCAGAATAGAATAAATTACAATACACTTTTAAAGAAGATGCCCTTCTGGTAACAACTGATTCTTAAAGCCAAATATTCACCCAAAACACAACGAAATTGATAATAAAACTGTAATAGAGACCCAAAACCACAAATGAATATGACGTTTGAATTATAAGATCAAAATATCTCCATCAGGTAAGCCTATTATTGATGAAAGAAGTTTCGATATTTTAAATTGTGACCAACCACATGTTAAGGTTTGTTTACATAAAATTATATGAAATTAAAAACTTAAATGCATTTTTTTAACAAACTATACCCTCTTCACTCCAATGACACCAATTTCTCTTGCTCAGTCCTGCCTTTCATCTATAAGACAAAATGTGTTTTCTTCCTCTTTCAGCAAATACCCAGTTATATCGAACATTACTATTTGCTCTAGTGGAGTACAAAAACTTATTTCCAACCTGAAACCAGACAAAGCAGCAGGACCAAACAACATCATACCTCTTGTGCTAAAAATCTTATGTTATCAAATTTCCCCTACCTTACAAATTCTCTTTCAGAAATCACTCGAAACAGGCACTCTCACCCCAGGTTTGGACTCCATCCTTCGAGAAAGGAAACAAAGACGATCCTGCAAACTACAGACATATATCTTTAACATGTATACTGTGTAAAGTTCAAGACATGGTGTAGTCTCAAACCTAACTATACATTTAGCAAACAATAATATCATTTATGACTTACAGCTTGGTTTTAGAGAAAGGCGTTCATGCGAAACCCAGCTTTTTCAACTGACCGAGCATCTTGCCAGAAACCTGACTGAAGGAAAACAAGAGGCCCATGAGGGCCAGAGACGCTCTACTGGTTATAAAGTTTTCCGTTAAAGAAATCTAATATTAAAGGAAGTTAATTGCTCAAAGAAAAATGCATAAAGAAAAAAGGCTTTATCCCCTTTATCATTTTAAGCAAGAATCCTCAAGGCCCCTTTTGCCATGTTTCATGACGGATCCAATCGATTTCCAAAAGAAAGTTACCTCATGACCCTACAATCATTCTGTGAATATTTCATCAGAATCTGACAATAATTGTAGACTTTATCACATAAACAGGAATTTTTTTAATGAAAATCAATAAGGCCCCTTTTCCTGTGTTTTCTGATGGATCAATTTCATTCCAAAAGGAACTTTCCTCACAACCCTACAATTGTCCTGTGAAATTTAAAAGACAATTTGATAACGATTGTGATCTTCATCACGTACACAAGAATGTTTTGAATGATAATCGGTAAGGCCCCTTTTCCTGTGTTTCGAATGCAATAATTATTCCATGCATCTTTGAAGAGAATCCGATAAAACTGTTGACTTTATTGAGTTAACAAAGATATTAAATTCAAGTTTTTATAAGGCCCCTTTTCCCGTGATATTTTTCTGTTGGTTTTATCATTCTTTGACAGTTAAAAGTGAATCCGATGAAATATTGGGAATTCATTATGTTTACTAGAATATTTTTAAAAAAGTCATATGGCCCCTTTTAACATGATACTTGATGGATTGTACCCAATTCTGAAAAGAACCATTTAAGTGATTGTACAATCATTCTGTGAAATTTTGAAGTGAATCCGGTGAAATCAAGGGACATCATTGTGTTAACCAGAATATTTAAGAAAGTTTTTCATAAAGCCCCAGTTATGTTACACTTGCCATAATCAGATCCACTGTCAAAATCAACAATTGGAATGATGGTACAATCAATCTGTGTAATCTGTGGAATTTATTGTGTTAATGGGTTTATATTGAAATCTTCATAGGGCCCTTTTTCTCATGATACTTTACAGAACAAACCAAATTTCAAAAGGAACAATTTTAATGAAGCTACAATCATTCTTTAAAAGTTAAAGAGAATAAATGAAAACAGTGGACTGAATTGTGTCAAGAATATTTGTAACAACATTTTCATAAGGCCCCTTTTTCCGTGAAACTTAACAAATCAGACCCAATGTACAAAGGAACAATCCTAATGATAGTTTGAAGAAAATGATAAAGACTGGGGACTTTATTGTAATAATGATGTTTTGTAATAAAATTTTTATGAGGTCCCTTTTCTTGTGTCACTTAACAAATCAGACCGAATATACAAAGGAACAATCCAAATGATGGTACAATCATTCTATTAAAGTTTTAAGAGATTCTGAAAAAGACTGAGGACATTCTTGTGTTTATGAGGATTTGGTAATAATTTTTCATACAGCCCCTTTTCCTATAATACTAGACAGATCAGGCCCAATTATACTAGACAGATCAGGCCCAATTTGGAAAGAAACAATCCCAATAATGGTACTAACATTCTGTGAAAGTTTGAACAGAATCTGATGAAAACTGCAGACGTTATCTTGATGTAAAATTTTCAAAATAAAATTTTCATAAGGCTCCTTTTCTGTGATACTTTAAGGATCAGGTCTCATGTCAGTATCAACAATCGTTATCATTGTACAATGATTCTGTGAAGGTTTTATATAAAATCCAATGAAAGCTCTGGACTTGGTTACAAGGATTATAGATAAAATTCTCAAAAGGCCCCTTTTCCCATGATACTACACAGATCACGCCTAATTTGAAAAGAAAGAATCCTCATGATGGAATAACCATTCTGTGAAAGTTTTAACAGAATCTGATGAAAACTGTTGACTTTATTGTGGTACAAATGATTTTAAAATTAAATTTCATAATGCTCCTTTTCCTGTGATACTTGACGGATCAGGTCTAATGTAAACATCAACAATCATTATTATTGTACAATTATTCTGTGAATGTATGAAGAAAATCCGATGAAAGCTCTGGACTTGGTAACAAGGATTTATAAATGAAATTTTCATAATGCCCCTTTTCCTGTGTTTCTTGACAGTTCAAACCCTGTTATGAAAAGAATGATAGTTATGACCTTCAAATCATTCTGTGAAAGTTTCAACAAAATCTGATCAAAGCTGTGGGCTTCATTGTGTGAACAGGGTTTTATTGATTGAATTTTCATATAGCCCCTTTTCCCATCTTACTTGATGGATCTGAACCAATTCCAAAGGGAACTCTTCTTACAAAAGTATTATTATTCTGTTTGAGTATAAAGACAACCCCATATCATCTATGGACTTACAAGCATTAATTAAGATTTTTTTAAATGAATTTTCCTAAGCACCTTTTCCTATGTTTCTCAATGGATCAGACCCAATTTGAAATGAACAATCCAGCCACCGTCATAGCGCAGTTGGTAGCGCGTCGGACCGTCAATCTAGAGGTCCCGGGTTCGATTCCCGACGGGGGCACTTATCCTTTCCGACTATTTGTCTCTCACCAATGGGTCGATAATCGTAGACCTATGTGGAATAGCAGCTGGAGGCTAGGAAAGGATGTAATGGTGGTACTGGTGTGAGAAATACCAGGATTCCTTTGTTAGGTGCTCCAGCCGCCGCGATATAACTGAAAGATTAAATACAATCTGATGAAAACTGTGGACAAATTTTCTTTATATATTTAGAACAATTAATGTCTGCCTTATCTCAACTTACCTTGCCCCAAATATATCCTTTTTGGCAAGATTTGTTCCTTCTTTAACTTTAATCCGCACCAAGCGTGTTGTGCTAGGATGGTCTGTCTATAATGCAAAAGCAGTCTAAAACACAATTTCACCCAAAAGGATCAACTTAACCCATAACAAACCAATAACGCCACTGTAAAATAATACTAAAGAAAATATGATTGGGAAAAGAATAAAAGGCTATAAATAAATAAGTGTTAACGATGATTTTTTAATGAAATTTTCATAATGCCCCTTTTCCCGTGTTTCTTGACGGATCATACCCGTTTTCGAAAGGAACGATCCTGGTGATGGTACAATCATTCTGAGAAAGTTTGAAGAGAATACGATGAAAACTGTGGAATCTATCGCGTAAACGAGGATTTTAATGGAATTTTTAATTAAATTTTTAAAAGGCCCCTTTTCCAATGTTTCTTGATGGATCTGACCCTATTTCGAAAGGAATGATCCTTATGATGGTACAATTATTCTGTGAAAGGTTTAACGGACGGATGGACGCACGGACGCCGGACGGGAAAAAGCCATCGCTATAGCTCTAGTGTACCACGCCGGCGACATGAACGTGATTTTTAATGGCGGCTCTCGCTTCGTCAGTTGCAAAACTGAGTTTTCACCCAGTACAGCGAGTAATCGTTGATATGTCCATTGAATTTTGTAAAACAAATTCTTAAATAAGGGACACATTCTGTGTTGTATCTGTGTTGTATTTTTCCCTAATGAACGTTTTACTTAAGAGATGAAGAGAATTTTTTTGTTTCCACGGAGGTATTAACCGAAAAACCTAATCACACAATGTATGAATCCGCTTCAGGAATTGTAGATTACAGAAAATTGCTATCAAATTCCGTTAAACTCTTGTAAATCTAAATTCTCTTATAAGTGTAAATCATGCTGATCGTCGCAGTTGTAAGACCCTCTCTTCTAGGACTAGTGCAGTGAGTTTTCGCCCATGAACTAGTGAGTGATGATCTCAAATGTGACTCAAAGCTCCACTAATCTCATAAATACAGGTATGCTTTAACCAACATAATTTAAATAATTCATGAAGTACACCTAACTTTTCAACACAAATAAAATGATTGCCTTTCATGCTTGTCTACCCGAAACTGACAACCTATTTCGTAGAATACATCATGTCACAAACCTTAATACGAGGGTACTTAGGGTAAATGGGTATTTAGTTTGAATTGATATCTATGGAAGACCTACATGAGTAACGCAATGAACATTAGTTTCAATCTTTTTTGTACAATAAGTTCTTTATACGGTTCCTTGCCGGGATATATGAGTGTGCGGCTCGGAAGACATCATTTTCTTCAGCCGGGTATAAACCGTCATAACCGTATAACTAGTAATGTCATTTTCATGACAAATGTCAAATTTACTGAATTTCCTTTAAATTTCATTTCTATGAAGTACATTCCTTAAATATCGGGATTAAAAGAATGTGGTCGTTATGTTGATTTCGATAATGAGTGAATGAATAGGTCCCGGAATGCCAAATGCCAAATATAGAAATTCGAGTGAGAACTTATTTAAAGTTATACATTTTAGACAATCGTTTTATCTATAAATCTAAAATCTTTATCCTAATGTGTGAGCTTTTTTTCGGAAGATTTCAAACGCGTTTTACATTGATTAACGAGCATTTCCAGCGACAATGATTATAATGCAATTTGCCGGAACAATTTCTCCTATCTGTAAAGTTTATCATTTGATGATGAAGCATTTTTACTTGTTTAACTTCGCCTGAGAATCAATTTATCTATTCTTTTTAAAAAGAAGAAATTAACCTTTTCAATGGTCCTCGCGGAACACTATGCATAATAAAGCCCTTTTCTTCCAAACAGCAACGATATTAAACACTGCTTTCTTATACAATCATTCGTTAACTTATCTCAAATGCTATTTGCATAATATGAATGTACACAAATATAACATTGAATAATACAAAATATATTTTAAAAGGGTCCCTTGTCCAGGAAAAGCTGTCGAAATGACGGAACTTTATAACTTTGAAAATTCAAACGTTTTGATGACGTCATAATTTTCTGAGTATCACAACATCCCCATAAGGAAAAGCTTTGATAAACTTTGTAAAAAATGAAGAAATTACATAAAACAAGCACTTTCTTCATTTGTCACAATGATTTCTGACTTAAAATACAGATTTTGAAAAAAAATATCTAAAAAATTAGTTGTTGGTTTTTTTATGTTTTTTTTTTTTTGTTTTGTTTTGTTTTTGTTATTGTTTTTTTTTGTTTTGTTTTTTGTTTTTTGTTTTTTTTGTTGTTGTTGTTGTTGTTGTTTGTTTGTTTAATTTAACAAATATCAAAAATCTATTTGTTTTTAAACGTTATGAAGATTCTCGTGGATATATGATCATATATATTTTCCCACCATGAAAGTGAAGTAAGTATTTGTTGCAGCGTATGAAAAAGTTGCATTTTCGAAATAACGAGTCTTCCTTCGAAAGAAAACAGTATCATGCGCTCTAGTGCAAATGAATCCGCTCCCAATTCACCGTGATTTAAAAAGGACTGATTTCGAAATCACTTCTTTCGAAATTTTCCATTACGTTCTCGTCAAATTAGAAATCCTAATTGAGAAAAGTAAATGAAACGTAAATTGGTGACATTCAGTTCAATAAATTGTGTCGTCTTATATTTGAACACAAAGCCACTTTGAAAATAACATTATAACCCATCTAGCGGGAGTGAATAACGTCCGTTGATGAATATACACGTGTATACCAAAATTAGTTTCAACAAGCGGGATTGAGCCTTTCGGCATCGAAAATATTACCAGTACGTCATTGTATATGAAATCGTATCATAATACAACGACGTCCAATGTCCACGGAATCTTATTATTACTTTTTAGCTAGCAAAGCGACAGCTCTGATAGCTTAAGATAACAGACGAAATTTTGAGGTCGTCTCAAAGTTCAACGAGTGCAAACTGTCATTGGAGGCTTAACCACTAAATCCATTAAATGCCTACGCCATTATAAGTAGTTCTCATGTATTTCAGAAATATTGCAAACTCTATTAAAATTGTATTGAACTCTCTCAAAAGCACGCTATGTAACCCATTCCCTATCAATTCCGCTTTGGGAAAAAGGCTATGGAAAACATTGTGGACAATGAAGAAATTGCTTGTATAAGCAATTTCTTCAATGTCCACAATGTTTTCTACCCAACAAGGAAACGCTTTCTTAATTCAACTATGCTTTGCTAGCTTAGAGTACTTTCAGTACTTTGATTTAATACTTCTATCATCTTATTGTTTTACATCCAGTCCTTTATAAAAACGAACCTCATTTTCATTTCAATGAATAAAAACAAATCAAATCTCGATAATTTGTTATCTCTTTAAAGATAACTCGTGTAATAAATGTGGTTTCAATCTCATTATATTCTCCGCATCAACACATGTAGATATAAGTTAAGTCTTAATCCCAGATCTTCCCTGCGTGGAAGGAAAACCTTTTTCAACAATATATCGTTTTGTCGTCACTAAAGCCAACAAGAGCCCCATTGTTATCAATATGCATAGAGAGGGCACTAATAGTAAGCGTATCTAGTGGGTTTATTATCGATTTCAACTCCTGACTGTCTACATTTTGAGATCGAGTCGAATACATCCGATTATTCACCTGAAATGTTCGGTAATCTTTATCATTGACCGCTATATGCACGAGCGCTGATTTACTAACGACAAGCTCCGTGACCTAGAGGAATTGTACGCTAGTTGTTTGGATGACTGGCGAAAGTGAAAACGTCATCACTAACTACATTATTTCACGAAGATTGACCTGTCTTCGGGGCCGTATCACTTATCCAGATTGGGATAAATATAACTACGTCGTACGCATAACTCTATAATGCAGCGCCAAAAAGCAACACGTGGAGAATTGTAATAAAAACTATATTTGTGGCGAAATCAAACTTAACTGTCGCCCCAAATTAATTAGAAAAGTAACTATTGTAAAGTACGAAAGTATTATGCCTTACCTGTGCTCCAAGAAGAGGCATCAATAACTTCAAGCGAGCATTTCATTGGCGCTGACATTTTTTAAATGTAGTTCGGATTCGGACGAGTTGTCACGAATGACATTACCCAGAATGCCCTCATTAGATAGGTCATTATTTCCCACCCATCGGAAGATAATGTACTATTTTATGTAAACAAATCTTCATTTATGTTAGGATACAATTTAAACAAGAGTGCTGTTGGCCCTGGGGCGCTAATCTGAGATAGAAGCTCTACTTTTTGAACACTCTAATTATATGTTAAGGCTAGGATTATGCTACAAGTTGGTCATTTTTTATACCTATAAATGCCCTGCACCTGGGGATCAAAAAGTCATGATGACAAATTCCAAGGCTTCCAAAGATTAATTTCAATGGAGGAAACACTTTTCCTCCCTCTGGATTTTTTAAAGATTATTTTAAAATTTCACTTTTGTTGCCATGGCAACCAGAGTTTTAAAGGGATTTCAATTCTTTTAGCTATATAAATGGGGACCATCTAAAGATCATTTCTGCTAAATTTGATTCGAATTGGCCCAATGGTTTTAGAGGATATGTCGTTTAAAATTGTTTTATATTTCTGAATAAACCCCACCCCATGGGGCTCCGCCCCTGGGGACCCAAGGGTCATGAATTTAGCAATTTTCGAAAGAGGTCAATATACTGATTATTCATGCAAAATATTATGACTCTATGCCTTCCGGATCAAAACGAGAATATTTTTAAACATCATTTTAACATTTTACTTTTGTTCATATGGCAACCAGAGTTTTAAACAGATTTCAATATTTTAGATATGTTTATATGAGGACCATCTAAGGTACATTTCTGCCAAATTAAATTCAAATTGGTCCAATGGTTTGGGGGAGATTTTTTTTTAAAAAAGTTCTTTATTTCTATATCAACCCCATCCCCCTGGGGCTCGGCCCCTTGGGACCCGAAGGTCATGATTTTAGCTATTGAAAAGAGACCAATTTACTGATGATTCATGCAAAAAAAATAAGGTTCTACGCCTTCTAAAATTTCCATTTTGTTGCCATGGCCATCAAAGTTTTTAACGGATTTCAGTTCTTTTCTCTCTTTTAAAAGGGGGCCACCTGAGGAGCATTTCTGAAAAATTTGGTTCAAATTGGCCCTGTGGTTTCGTCGGAGATGTTGTTTAAAGAATTTGTTGACGGACGACGCACTATGGACCGTCGCCGGACAAGAGGTGATCAGACAAGGTCACTTAAGCATTCCGTGCTCATGAGAGCTAAAAATAAAAGCTTCTTACATGAATTTTGTTGTAGTTTTTTTTTGGGGGGGGGGCGGAGATATTGAAGAGAGCGATTATCACATTTTCATAGTAAATTTTTCTAGATGAATAATTATATAATTTTTACCTCTAAAATTAGATACCATTTTAAAGAGAATGTTTGGTAAGCAGACCGTTCTTTTAAAAGCAAACTAAAGATTGGTCTAACGATATAATATTTAAGAAATTTATCAATTACGAATATGATCACTTTCAATATCTATTCTTAAAAAAACCCTTAAGGTCAAAAAGGCGATAGACCAGGTTACTTTACCAGAAGAGGTTAATTCAATGGCGCCCATTACTCTAACGGGGTGTATTTCTTAGTAAATCTGATTCTCAGAACTGATGTCATTATGTCATACCCCAAATAAAAACATGAAACTTCTAGATAATGACGTCATTAGTTTTTCCGGCGTTGGGGACTCTATACGCCTTTAACTTTCATTTTACAACGTTAATTGATTGACTGATTGATTGAATGGGGGTTAACGCCACTTTTAAAAGTATTTCAGTGATATCGCGGAGCACATAACAATGAATTCCTGGTATTCCTCACACCAGTACTATTATTAAATTCTTTCCCAGCCTCCAGCTGCTATCCACTAAGGTCTGTGATTATCCACCAATTTTAGAGAGACAAATGTCGGAAAGGATATGTGCCGCCGCCGGGGATCGAGCCAATGACATCCCATGATTGAAGATTGGGAGTCTGGTGCGCTATCGACTGCGCTATGACGGCGGCACGTTAAAGCATAGAAATAATTTGGCCAATATATCAGATAATATAATGATAATTTTTACTTCACAATCTTCGCGAAAATGTATAGATATATCGAGATTTTTCCCTTTAACAGGGATTTTGTAGAAACCCTTAAATTATGTGCTGTTATGTTTGCTAAAGTGCAACAAAGAATCATTGTGAAATATGCCTAACGGAAGATAATAAAATCTAGAACTGATTTGACGTTTAAATGGGTCAAAGCTAGAGCTAATCAGGCGGACGGCGTGTTCATTTGAATTCCTATTATATCCTCAATATAAGGCAAATTACTCTTTTGAGAGAAGTATCGTTACAAAAAACATATCTTATCTAGAACATCATCGTCATTTGGAAACCTACATAGGAAAAAATATGACAAAATACTTTTTACCCTTTATTCAAGGTGGGTGGGATAAAATGATACAGTAAATTACCATGGATGGAAAGGTACCATAATTATTTGCATGCGTAAAGATTAGGGTAATTCTATAAAATATTGACCATAAGAAAAATTCTTAGGGCGAATTTTTTGAAATTCCGAAATAAGTCTTCAAAATTCATTGTTGCAATATTCAGCTTTGACATATCACTGTTTCAATGTGTTTTTCAGAAAAATCGGCTTAGATCAGACCATCGTGAGTGAAATTGGTTCTAGTTAACGACAAGGTACATTATCTATCATAGTTTTAGGAATAAATATCGAAAATAACTTTAAGCCTATATACCAGTTTACAGCATGTTGAGTAGTTATGCAGCATGTTGAGTAGTTATGCTGTTCTAGCACTGAGAGCGTTTAGTGCTCTCTCGCCATGCGGGTAATGGATTTCATGCTTAACCCATTCCCACTCAGTGACGCTTTTAAAAGGCCCCCAAGGAAAAAATCTTTGGAAAACATAGTGGAAAATGAAGAAATTACAAGCAATTTCTTCATTTTCAACAATATTTTCTACCCCCGAAAAAAAACGAATAAAATTAAAATTCTATCAGATTGAAATTTTCGTCTGCAGCTTCTTTCAAGTTGGACTAGTCTAAATTTTGTTTTGTGGGAATGGGTTAAATCGGCTCTTGAACAGAAAGTCGCTTTAATCTAAATGGAAAGCCAAAGCACAGTAGTAGCGCGTGGGATCCCGGGTTCGATCCTTTATCCTTTCCGGCATTTGTCTCCCACCAATTGGAGGATAACCGTAAACTTTAGTGGGGTGAAAAGCTGGAGGCAGGGAAAGGATATAGTTGTTATACTGGTGAGAGAAAAAACAGGATTCCAAGGTTAGGTGCTATAGCTGCCGCGATAAGACTGAAATGCTATCAGTTGCGTTAAACCCAATTCAACCCATCTAAAGGAAATCCGTTTATCAGAAAATATAGAAGGTGGGAGAGAAAAGGCGATAACAGGGACAGGGAGAGAGCTCTTATTCTATGGGGTGCAATTGCAGCTTTGCTATGATTAAAAAGGTGGTATAAACAATTTATTCTATGCGTTTAATTTGCTTATAATGTATGATCTATTTATACGATCTAAGATAAAGAGAAATGTAAAAAAAATCAAACACATTCACAATGCTGTTAAGCCACTGTAAAATATGAAAGCTTCCTTGCGATCTCAACGATTGACAACTAAAAAAATTAATCGTAGCATTTCAAGGGTGATGAAAAATGTATTCCTCCCTTTTGTACTACGTCTTTTTATGAAGACAACTCAATTGGATTATATCAGGAGAAATACTGCCAATGAATTGATGAATAACATTACAGATACTTTGAAGCCTACCATATTCGCATTAAAATGGAAGTGCGTGTAATGAAAAAGGATGGTTTCTTTTTCTACACACTATAGTAGTTAGTATCAAATTCGAGTATTTTTTCTGTGCTGCACGTTAAAAATCATCCAATCCGGCCATTTTTGCAAATCAATTGGGTCAGCACTAAAATGTGACAACAGTTTGCCGTAAGCGAGATATAAAACAGAGAAATACGATTTTCGTTTCCTACCGGAACTTTACCGATATCGGATATTGCAAAAATAACAAAAAACTCATAAATAATATGTTGCGATTCGGAAGTCATGTGGTATACTTTTGTCATCATGTTAAAACTTGTTTAATCCTGCCTTTAAAACGGCTCTTAAAAGATTTCATCAAAATTTCGTCTAATTTTCCAATAGTTATAACATGTTATTTTCACGATAAATATTCTTTCTTCGTATACAATATACTAATTTCACTATAGTTTTAATTTAATATGATGTACTCACAATGCCCTACTCTGAAACGTCGCAATTTATCGGCTGAGGTCGTTAGTCTTCGGGTGATATCGATAACGGCTTTTTTGCGAGCGGAAGTCAGTGACGTAATTGATACGTCATAGAAACTACAAATAAGGCAATTTCCGGTTCGAGCGACGGATAACATATCTATCCCATTTATTCCACTTTCATTCGGACTGTAATTCGCTGACAAATTTTTGCGTCTCGTAATGCGTAAATTTTTTGCTTCTTTTCTTCCTTTTCTTAAGTTATGAACAGTCATTTTCATTTAAGAGATAAAGAGAATATTTTTTGTTTTCTTGGAGGTATGAAGCGGATTCATACATTGTGTGATTAAGTTTTTCGGTTCATACCTCCATGAATACAAAAACTATTCTCTTCATTTCTTATAATTTAATAGCATCGAGCGGACAAAGCAAACGCTTAACAAATTCTGATACTTTTTTGTATGGGACTATTTTGTGCGGAAGCATACAAAACAAAAACGTGCTCAAAAATATGTTCATGGAGTTATGAATTATTTTTCTCGACCAATCAGATCGCCCATTTTTGATAGACGAAACTGAAAATTAAATTATTACAAAATCAGTTTAATCGTCTTCTAACAAATATATAAAAGCATTACAATTAGAAATCTGAAAATTGAGAGACAAAAAAATTCTTTTATAATCTGCGAAAAAGTCCGCTTTAAAAAGTAAAGAGGGAGAGGGGGAAACATCGAGTACATATTTTAACTTGGCGTCTGATTAAGTATAATATAGATAATATAAGAATGAAGCCCCATACAAAGAACGATCAAACAGATATAAACCTAAGACAATGGAATTCGTAATGGCTTCTTACAATAGAAAACATGGTAGTTTGGTGGGATAGATAATAATTTTCACAATAAACCCTTCAAATGACTTAACCCTGCAGTTGTAGCTATATAAAAATCAAAAATAAGTATCTCAAAGCTTGAATTTTCATGAAAAAAATCAATTATTAATCTATTTGTCATTTGTTTGTTGATGTTGTTGTTTGGTTTTGATTCGCGAGAGTTTTTACGTTTGCTTTTGCTGTGGTTTAAATCTTTTTAAGAGTGAATGAAAATAGCGTTTATGACTTTTTGAGAGAGTTGAAAACACTTGAAGAAGCGTTTGACAAGTGATTACACCATATTAATTAGATTCTAAATCGAATTCCGAAATACTTTAGAGACTGACACGATGGTTCTAAAGGGAATGGAAATGTCAATGCTTTGTAAGTTTCCAACTGGTCTTAAAGTAGTTCGGACTTCTGACCCGGTCATCCTCGGACGATAGGAAATTACTCTACTAAGGGTTGAGCGATTCACGTTAGTCGTAATCACGGTTCCTACAGCGTTCTTTGCAAACGTCAAACCTGGATTGGATAGTTAAAAGGCCTTGAACCGTTTTTTGATCGATCGGATAGGTTGATTGTATTAAGTGAAACATAACTTTCATCAATGTCGTAGTAATATCGTGGCGAATAGTGCATCAAACTATGGGGTCCTGTTATTTCTCACGGCATTACTGCATCTCTATCATGTCTCAACCTTCAGTAACTCGGCTATCATTTACCTATTATTGAGAAACAAATGACTGTGTGTGTGTTTTTTGTGTTTTTTGTCTGAATGAACGTTGTCCATGGCAGATATCGAATAAATGATCGATTGAAAAATTGATAAAGAATGGTTGGGATAAACAATTAAACTTCACCAAATGTCATTTTTGATTATGTTGAAGTGGTTAAAGCTCGAAAAAGTGTTCTGCTTTATTGAATAAGTATTACAAACTCACCGTAGTCAGATTTTATTTCAACTCCCTACAATTTGAAATAGCTTTTTTGCGAAATGGTATCTATTGCGGAACAACCTCTGGCATTTTCCAGGACAAGTACAAAGCTATGCGTGTTTACTTAAGTCGCATTTTATCTTAGCATTGATTAAAGAGCTCCTGTAACAAAGATGAACTTAATGTAATTACGTCGAATCAGATTTTATATCTAAATAATTCATAGCAATATAACTTGCCCATAAGATCAAATTTGATTTAATTTATTGGTTGCAGGCTATACTAAATTCATATTAATAGTGCAAAGTTCTGCAAGTGCATTAATCAAGGTTAACAAACTTCAAGATGAATTTCGGAGAGCTTTACACACAGAGGAAATAGGTTTAAAAATAAAACTTAAAACTAATTGTAATGATTATCGCTTACCTGTTTCACGTTTTTGGTTAGAAATCGAAATCAGCTGAATAATACGAATGACTTTCTTCAACGGGTGTTAATCGTACTAGAGTCATTTTTCTTGTGCATAAATAGAACCCGATTTGATACCCAACCCCCCCCCCCCAAAAAAAAATACGTGTGGACGGAGAGTATTTCTTTATCAACTTAACAAACTTATCTTGTGTCGTTTTTGAAAAAGATATACCTTTTAATATATGCAGAAAATGTACTTGTAATATATGGAGGCTAAATAATGATTCCGTTGAAAAATGCATGGTAATACATTAGCATTTTTAGGTCACCTGACGGAAGATTATAGCGACCTATTGCGATTTTGATTTGTCGTCCGTCGCAGGTTAACGTTTTACATTTTCGACTTCCTCTTAAGAACCCTTTCACGGATTTCAACCGAACCTGGCAGTAAGCATCCCCATGAGATTGCGTTTCAGATTTGTACACATCATGGAGTTATCTCCCCTAGGGCCAAATAAGCGGCAGAAAAGGTGAATCTTAAAAATCTTCTTCATGAACCGGCTGTTGGATTGGATTCACGTTAGGGCAAAGCCTATAAAGTTTGTACAAGAAAAATAATCTGCCAGGAAATTGCCGTGCTGGGGGGAGGGCAAAATTTTACATAGTGACAACTTTGAACATCTTTTTCCACAATTACACAAAACCAAAAGACCCGCATTCTAAAAAATCTTCTAGAGCCTAGAGCTTTGGTATTTGGTATGTAGTATTATCAGATCGACCTCTATCAAGGATACATAAATCATGGTCCCAGAGTCAGAATAAGCCCATTTACGGCTATCATAAGTTTAACATAGGCTTATATAGTGAAACTTAAAAGATATTCTTCTCTAAAACTGAAAGGCCTAGAGCTTTGATATTTTGTATTTAGCATCATCTTGTGAATGTCTATCAAGAGTGTGTAAATTATGGTCCAAGGGTCAAAATTAGCACGTTCCCAAACGTCACATTTTCAACATAGGGTTATATAGTGAAAAAATGTAAAAAAAAAAGAAAATTAAAAACTTTGATATTCGGTATAAGGCATCATCTTGTGGATCTCTATCAAGAGTGTGTTAAGTATGACCAAGCCACAAGTTCAATATAGGTTTATATAGTGATTTTTTTTTAAAAAAAAATCTTCTCCTTCCAAACGAGAGGACATAGACCTTTATCATTTGGTATGTAGCATCATTTGGTGAACATCTATCAAGATTATATATATTATGACCCCAGGGTCATAAATAGGTCGTTCCCGAACATTACAAGTTTCACATAGGGCTTATATGGTGTTTTTTTAAACCTCCTTCTCCCAAACGAGAGGGCCTAGAACTTAGATATTTGGTATACAGCATCATCTGATGCTAGACATACTATCACGATTGTCTAGATTATGGTCCCAGGATCAAAATAAGCCCTTTCCCGGACGTCTCAAGTTTTACATAGGCTTATATAGTGATGACTTTGAAAGTCTACTTCCCCGAAACAAAAAGGCCTAGAGCTTTGAAATAAAGTATGTAGCATCATCTGCTGGACTTTTATCTAATTTCGTGATCTTCGGACTCGAGTGATCGATAAGGCCCTATGGGCCTCTTGCTATGTGTGTGTCACTTATTATTTTAAATCGCTTAAGTTCAATTTGTGCAAAGCAAAATAGAAATGTTGTCTTTTCGAATTTGAATTGAGGTTCCATTATATGGACATAAAATTTCAAACGTAACACGTTTGAACATTTACAAACTTTTTAACTTCTAATTAATATGTCTCTAACATTTTTCCTTAACTCGATCACTAAACCATTGATCAAAGTTAAATTTAGGCTTTTTAAGTTTTCACTATATATATATATATATATATATATATATATATATATATATAGGATAAGAGAAAGAAAACAAAAATACCAACGCAATTTCTTTCTAAAACACTGGATCCCTGAGGATGCAAGAATACTAAATAGTTTAAATAAATGTGGGATAAATTGTATTCAAACAGTGTAAGATATATGGATTATCAAGTTATAACCCTAGCGCTTTCGAAACTAAAAGTTTCTTCATCAGGGGTTCAATGACAACTTATATATATATAAATGTGGGATAAATTGTATTCAAACAGTGTAAAATATATGGGTTATCAAGTTATAACCCTAGCGCTTTCGAAACTAAAAGTTTCTTCATCAGGGGTTCAATGACAACTGACAGAATGGATGAAAAATCTTGTTTTGATGGGCTGGCGGAAAATTGCAGGTCAACCTATGGGTTAATGTGCGGATCTAATTTGCCCTAGATGATTATATGTCGTTTTTATTAATCCCAAAGGAGTGGATCGTGTTAAGACGCCTGATCCAATAGGTCTCCCGATATTTGCGTTGTTTGTAGGACCATTTACTGTTTGCTTAAATGCAACACAGGATAACATCGTTAAATGAATGGCCGACTTCGCTAAAATGTTCTGCAAATGGAGATCTATTGAATCTACGTGTTTTCCAGTCAGATCTGTGCAAATTCAAACGTTTGTTTATCTGCTGTTTGGTTTCGCCAACATATTGTTTGTTGCATATGATGCACGTCATTAGATACACTGCATTTGCAGTTTTGCAGGTGTGTGTACCCTTGACTGAGAAAACAGCGCCAAGACGAGATTTGAAAGTCTGCGTGTCATGCAAGATATTGCACGTCTGACATCTAGGTGCATTACACGGTCCAGAATTTCCAAGAGAGTTGTTTGTTGTAACAATGTCTACTTTGGCTCGTACCAAGAAGTCTCGAAGTGACTTAGGTTTGCGGTAGGCGACAACTGGTTTCTCAGGAGACATTTTACTGAGTTTGCTGGATGACTCAATCTTGGACCAGTGTTTTTCTATAATTGAGTTTACGTTTGGCAAGTCTGGATGGTATGTCAGTGGAAGCTCTTGCGATTGAGGAAGACACGATTTCTTTTGGGTAACCTCTGTTTAGTAAATGCTCTGATAACTCTCTCGAGCGTTGTTCAAACGAGTGCTCATGTGTGCAGATTCTACGAATCCGAAGGGCTAGGCTGTAAGGAATGTTTCTCCAACAGTGCCTAGGGTGGCAACTAGTAGGGAGCAAGTATTGGTGTTTGTCTGTAGGTTTTGAATACAGATCTACAATGAGCTCATTTCCATTCAGACGTGATACTGTATCTAAGAAAATGTGTTGTTCATTAGAAACTTCAAAGGTAAACTTTATTGACGGGTGAAAATTGTTGGCAATTGTTTTGAATTCATTCAGTTTTTCCTTGTCGTGACACCACTTCATGTCTATGTCGTCGATGAATCTTAGCCATGAAAAAGGCTGATGTGGTACTGCCACATCTATATATACATATATTTATCTATAGTTTTGAACAATTCTTAGTGTTCCACAAAACGAGAGCGTAAATATCGATACGATTTTATTAATATCATTTCCATTTTATACGACAGAAATATTCTTCGTACATATGTGTATATAAATATGAAAAGTGAATTGGTGGATCACCGCTGAGCCTGTCAAAAAATACCAATCGACCAATCAAATTAGTCATCTAGACCGGAATCGAATCTTATTCCAGTTGTAGTTACGACGTTAGGTCGGTAACCAAACATTTTTTTTTTATTTTGCTGCATTGTGATAATGATATTTTTGCAAAACAACGCGCTATTTGCTCTCTTAGTCGCACTTCCTGCCGGAGGTCGATTGGCGGGACCGGCTATCAAACAATTTGTACGACTATGAACTATGAATGAAATAAAACAACGTATTTAGACAACGAATACATCTCTTCTAGAAACATAGTTATAAGCAACGTTGTAACAGATTTATGCAAAACTTTTACAGACAGCGTCTGTTTGAATTTTACCAAATTAATGCAATCACGTTGAAATTGGTGCCAACTTAAAATGTCACATCATTATTGCCTCGTATTTCATGCGATACCAGGTCTCCAGTGAATACACGTCTTTTAAAATTACTGCTAAATCTAAGTATATTAAAAGAGACTTGTTAATGCATCCCATTTTAGGAGAACCTGTACTAGCATACACATGTGATAAGCCGTATTGTCATGAATTAGATAAAGGCTAGTCACATATATATATAAAGCGTGTGTACCTATTACTGAACACCTTATCAGCTATTTTAACCCTTGTCATGCTGTATAAATTACCTTACTGAAATGTTGTCAAATCAAAGGGCTGAAAGCACTGATAGAAATTGTTGTTCAAAAATCAATATTTCTTGTAAAAAATCAACTTCATAAACAACTCTGGCAGGAAAAGTACAAGCAAGAGGTGTAGACTAAGATCAGCCTGCACATAAGTGCAGATTGATCTTAGTCTACACCTCCTGCCAAAACCGGAATATTCCGGGTTCAACATGACGAGGCTTAAGTGTTCGTTAATTCAACCACGATCGCTGCTTTTTTCATCGCCTGAATTATATAAACCCATTCCAACATACCCGCACATTTAACGCCCCTAGTAATTTGCCTGCGTAGAACAGTTATTGCTCGAAACTAGCAAATTCCTTATTTTCTCACATTTTGTAAACAGTATAAAACTTGAGTACCTACATCTATTTACGCAAGTAGAAATCTTTAAAAAATCATAACAGTATATGTGGAAAAGAACGAAAACATACAAACAGTTTTCTGTAGTCATCAGCAATTATTTTAACAATATTTACCCTCGAACGGCAGTTCATCACTATTCATTTGGTTCTCCGAATCAGCGCGTGCAGGGTGATTTGTTTGTCTGAATTGGGTTTAACGCCGCTTTTAACAATGTTTCAGTCATATTGCAGTGGCTGGAGCACCTAACAATAGATTCCTGGTAATTTCGCACCAGTACCACCATTATATCCTTTTCTAGCCTCCAGCTGCTAGCTATACGACAATCCACCCATTAGTGAGAGACAAAGGACGGAAAGGATATGCGCCGCTTCCAATCGAAAAAATGACACCCCATGAATGAAGATTGGGGGTCTGGTGTGCTACCGACCACGCTATAACTGCGCTCTCACATGCAGGGTGAAATATTTTGTAACAAATTCTTCTTTCATAGTTATCGAACGTCAATTCACTTTGAAACATTTCCCGGCCTCCACTTTAATTTCGCAATCAGATGATGCTTCGATATCTTTCATAAATCTGTTTACAAGCTTTCGACCTTTTTTGTCTTTTTTCTAGAAATACTATTTGTTGCTTCTCCGGTTCTTCTCTCTTTTTTTTTCCTTTAAATGTGGGATTCCATGTTTTTCTGATGTTACAGATTTTAATTATTCGTTTTTCCTCTCATTTGCTATTTGAATACAATATTCTTTAATGTAGTTTTGCGAAAATCAGAGTTCGCTTATTAGAGTAAAACAGGGTATTTCCCTAATAGCCTACATAGGCTATCCCATATAGCCTACATTAATCTATTTTTAGATTAACCCGAGACAGCTGGAAATAATCAAGGGTCATTCACTTGGTGCTAATACCCGTTGGAATCTCGCATTTATTTGGAATTACATCAAACCAACGTCATCGTTAAGTCATCAGGAGTTCGCTAGACGGTCTGTAATTCTGTAAAGATCAGTCCAAAACTGTCGTAAGCGTTATTACGAATATAAACACTTACCGTATTTAACGCTAAATATTTGATGTGACACAATTTAGGACGTTGAATGTTCCGCAAGTCAATCTTTCATCTTCCATTGACTTTTGGTCATATGCAAATGAGATCATGCGATGTCGACAACCGAGTTCCTTGATATCTATAAATAACCTGGAAATCCGCTGAACCTTTCCTTTATAACCACAAAACACCACTTTCGTTTGAGAGTATCTTCCGACACTTGCCTTTTTTTTCTTGTCTAGGTTTCAGAAACATTGATACCTCCCTTTAATTCTCGTTAAGCGCATAGTTCTTCTTTCTTGGGCTTTTTCCAATGCTTTCTCTCTTTTCTTGCGTTTTTTCTTGCTAACTTTTTTGTCCTTCTTTCGCCTATTTCTCTCTTTTCTCTTGCAACAAAGACCTGTACTTTGATATAATGGCCTTGGGCACGATCATTCTTTTAGCTTTTGATTGAGCCTTTTTTTATTAATTTATTATTTTGGAAATGCGATTGTTTATTTGAATAAGAATTTCCAGAGGTATCCGGAGAAGTAGGCCATTTTGCCATTTCGACCCGAGTCTCGGTAATAGTAGTGTGATGTGGATTGGGGGATGATGAAATGGCATCAGTCGCATTAGAACCAGCTTAGGTTTGGGCCGTACATGAAATAACTAGGACTGGACCTTTAGAAAGTATCGAAGACGGGACTATAGACATACGTGATGTTGAAAGAAACTATTTAGTTTTAGATACAGTGAGACTAGATGGAACTTAGGACACTGGCAGTTTAGGTTGAATTGGGAGTAGAGACAGACAATTATTACTTGCGGTTACTGTCAGATTAGTCGGAAGTTGAACTATAGATGGACAAGGTGCAGTCGGGAATTAGAAGAGACTATGCGTGGATGGGACAATGAACGAACTAGGTGAGGTGTAGTGGTTACAGATTGTGTCGACGCTATATACGGACTTGATATGGTTGGGGCAATGGACGATCTGAGAGGGGCTGTGGTAGTAGACCAGTTTGGTGGGATCGATGTTATAGAGGAATTTGTTGGTATTAAGGCTAAAAATTGTCTATGTTTGGTTGGGGATTCAGACGAACCAGACGGGATTGGGTTATTAGGCTCATTCACTAACCCCTGGATTTGTGAAGAGTCTCTTGAAGACAGCGTTTTTTACACCAATATGGGTTGAATGATACTTTTTTTTGGTGCGGTCAAGCAACGTCGTTTTGGGAATTTGGTACCTGCTGGCTGC
This sequence comes from Fragum fragum, assembly GCA_946902895.1. NCBI lineage: Eukaryota > Metazoa > Mollusca > Bivalvia > Cardiida > Cardiidae > Fragum > Fragum fragum. Next base: position 50,780,055 of record OX336370.1, read on the forward strand.
TTCCCTAAGACTTAAACCACCATAAAATGTTATGGCCCCGGTCGTCCGTCCGGCTGTCCCTCTGTCTTCCGTTAGCAAACTCCTCCTACAGTATCGATGAGAATTAATTGAAACTTGCCACAATGATTCTCTATGATGTTTAGTTGTCCTTAAAGGTAGGTATCGATGTTTTTTTCATGTCACAGATTTTAATTATTTTTATTTCCTATAATAAACTATTGAATACAATATGCCGAAAAGTAGTTTTGCCAAAATATGAGGTCGCTTATCAGAAAAAAGCAGGGTATTTCCCTAATAGCCTACGTAGGCTATTAATCTATTTTTAGATTAATCCGAGACAGTTACGAAGATTATAGGTCAATCACGTCGCGCGAATAACCGTTAGAACCTTGCATTTAGTTCAAATTAAATCAAACCAACGTCATCGTTACGTCGTCAGGAGAAATGTTCGATAGCTGGTCTGTAAAGATCAGTCCTTTCATGTTACATGATTTAGGACGTTGGCTGTTTCGCTAGTAAATTTGTTATCTTCATTTGACTTGGTCATATGCAAATGAGGTCATTCGATGTCGGCAGCCGAATTCCGTGATATCTAAAAATAACCTGGATTTCCGCTTAACCTTTCCGATATAACCAGAAAAGCCGATTTATGTCTTTTAGATAACCACCAAGACAATACCTGACATAACTTAAAGTAATAAATGTTCGTTTGAGTCTATTTTTCGGCACTTGGTAATTTTTCTTATCTTGGTTTCAGAAACATCGATACCTCCCTTTAAGATCTTTGAAATTAAAATCACTCCATTCGTTCTTGAACTATCTACCCTTGAATATATAAAAAAAAATATATAATATATATACAATGTATCTCTATGATGTTTAATTGTGCATAAGACCTTGGAAATTCAAATCACTCTAGTTGTTCTAGAATTATCTAGAATTATCTGCCCTTGAATTGAAAAAAAATCACTTCATTTCATGTGTGCACACCTCCTCCTACAGTATCAATGACAACAAACCGAAACTTGCTACAATGTATCTCTTAGGTGTCTTGTTGTGCATAAGACCTTTGAAATTCGAATCACCCGAGTCCTTTTTGAACTGTCTGCCCTTGACCATATCTATTGTTTGCCAATCTTCTCCTACAGTTTCAATCAAAACAATTTTTTACTTTGCATAATGAATATGTATAATCTCATTGGTGCGTTAAACCTTTAAAGTTAAGATTACTCTAGGTCTTCATCATCTGCCCTTGAATTAGAAATTTCGTAATTTCTAGTTTTAGCATCTATTCAAATAGTTATAACTTGTGCCTAGTATTGATTGAAAAATGATTGAAATTTCCTACAATGATTCTCCATAATGTATATTTGTGCTTGAGATATTTAACATTTTGTCTCTCCAGTGATTAATGAATTGTCTACCCTTTTCTTAGGAAATTGTTTAATATTTATAGCTCAACATCATATTTTCTACTCTTTGCAGCTACCTTTCGTCTCATGCCTAAAAATTACGCGGAAAAAATGAACAAATACGACTTCAGGCACACAAAATGGCTAATTTAATACTAACCATAATAATATGTAGTAAATCTATTACACATCTGGAATGAGAGACCTTATTTTCCCCACAAATACACAACAAAATTAACAAGAAAAATATACTCGAGATTGAAATTATAAGATCTAAATAACTCTACGCGGAAAGCCTACAATTCACGGAAGAATTTTCGACATTTTAAATTAAGGTTTGTTTACATAAAAGTATTACGTCAGTGATGACGTTTAACTTACGTTGGTCATTCAAACAACCCGCTCAGTCACGGAGATTCACGAAACCGTTCGTAAAGTTTAGTGATCAGCAATTGTTACTGCCGAAGATAAGCTAGCATCTCTCGCGAAGAATCGAGTGCATTCGTTTCAAAATGTAAACAAACACTAGTCGAAATCAAAAGGAACGAAACACATTCCTTCAAAGAACATTACTCACACCCTCCTTTATATATTGATATTATGAAGGCTCTTGTTTGAATTACTGACCAAATTAACGCTAGATTGTTCAAACTGCTTTTCCTTTCTTGGAGGGAAGATATTGCTTACCTGATTTTCCTGTATTATTTACGCGTGCATGCGTGTTTTATGCTTAGACGACTAAATGTAGTCTTTTGACCCATCGGTACACCATAAAAAGAGCCAGGTGGAGCTTTTCTAAGTCTATTATCGTAACAATGGCATTCGTTTGGGGGCGAATCACACGGGATGATTTATAGCTACTAAAAATAGAAAATGATCTTCGTAATTATTATGACATTAGAAAATAGGACGCAGAGTTGTAAATATCACTGAGTGTCGGCCCTGCAAACAAAGCCCCCCTCCCGAAAAGTAGATCCGCCTACGAATTTTGAAATTGTTCCTTTGCTCATTAATATTACGCACATAGTTACTGTTACCGCATCTTTGTTTTCCGGAAGTCATGTTCTTTTTTTAACACATATCAAATTGAATTACATCTATCTATAATTTAAACATTCATGAAAGTCGTTATGCAGTATTCTTTAATAATGACCTGGTCAAATATTAACGACTAAATGCCCCTACCCCTCAAATAATCCTTGAAATTAGTCTCAAATTCCACTTGATTCTTAATAACAAATATAGTAACAGGGTGCATCAGGTACTCAATTGAAAACACACGCCTCATAGACTCGAAAATGATCCTACACTTCGATAGGTTGATACAATTTGATATAGAAAAGAACATGTCCATGTGCCTTTTGATCAAAATGACAACAAAGTTAAAAATCACTGGGTGGAAACAGGTCACGGATATTGCTCCTCAAAATGGCCGCCATGTCAAAATATTAAGGAACCTGTGTAAGTATTTTTTTCTATTCTTAAGTTATGTACTCACGCTAATTAAGTCTAGCCTTAAAGACAGTATGTGTCTAAGATTAAGTTTACATATTCATTACGTCCTGTTCCCGAAGGATTGTCGTCAAAACACCGTGCACATGAACCACGTGTTTACCACGAAGAGCCTTACCCCACTCGCATTTATTCTACCAAGATACAAAATAAGGAGTATCATTTAAAAAATTGAATCGAGCAATCGATTTAAATACAATCCATGATACAACGCTGAAAAAAATAGGCCACTAACATTAAAATTTGACAAAGATATGGCCATTTTTCGGCGGACTGTAGCAATTCTTTTGGGTACTAGGAATTGATATCTTAGCTGTTTGGACATACTGGGAATTGCTTCAAAGGGTACTGAGAAAAGCAATGTAAGTTTTCTTAGTTTTTGGCCAATTTTGTATGTTTAAGACTGAATAATGTATATTTCCTTTTGTCGAACAGATACATCGAAAAATATATTATGCAATCTGGAAAAATGATTAGCTTTTGTACGTTTTAAGCTTCTCCAAACTAAATCGTAGAATAGGACGTCTGTTTGGCAGGGGATACGGTACCAGAGCTCATGTCGAAAAATCAAAGTACTGAAAGTTCTCTAAGCTAGCAAAGCATGGTTGAATTTAGAAAACGTTTCCTTGTTGGGTAGAAAACATTGTGTACATTGAAGAAATTGCTTATACAAGCAATTTCTTCATTGTCCACAATGTTTTCCATAGCCTTTTCCCAAACCGGAATTGATAGGGAATGGGTTACATAGCGTGCTTTTGAGAGATTTCAATACAATTTGAATAGAGTTTGCAATATTCCTGAAATACATAAGAACTACTTTTAATGGCGTAGGCATTTAATGGATTTAGTGGTTAAGCCTCCAATGACAGTTTGCACTCGTTGAACTTTGAGACGACCTCAAAATTTCGTCTGTTATCTTAAGCTATCAAAGCTGTCGCTTTGCTAGCTAAAAACACGTCTTTATAGAATTATACCAATATTATAACTCACAAAATTAGAGCGCGATTGGTATCTTTATTGCAATATGTATGCAAAAGTAAATGATTTTACATTTTATCCGAACCCTTAAGATAAATCTAGATCATTCTAAACCAAGATTACTACATTAAAACGCTTAAACTAATTCTACAAAATGATGTTTCACAGAACGCTAGATTTCAGATAGCTTTCTTGGTTTTCAAAGTAGCTAGCAAAGCCCACTTGTAATATATTTGACGATTCGTTTCAATTGTGATTCTAAAATATACTGAGCAAAAATGAAAAATTTACGTTAAATTTCGGGACCTAGTGCTTTATGTCAAAGTGGCTCTTTGGTGGTATAAGCGCTTTGTAATTTTACCATTTAGAAGTTTCTTGATGACCCCTACAATCTACATCGTAGCCAAGAAAAAGCATATTTACTGTTTTTGATATCGATTTTTGCTGCTTCAAAATGTGAATCATCTCAGTCCAAATTTAACTTATATTCCACGACTAAATGTTGTTAGATGAGACATGAAGGATACCAATAAAATAAACGGTACCGCTTTATTATAGTTGGTTAACAATCTTGTTCGTAATTTTTATCGAGTCATTTGTTTATTAAAACTTCAAAAGGAGTTCAAAGTTTTGGAATGATTGTCAATTCCCAGTACCCAAATATTTTGAAAAAAGCAATCCACGGTACGTTTACGACGATATCTCTTTCAATTTTGGAAGATCGGGGCTGAAAATTTCAAGACATGAACTTGAATGATAAAAGTTGAAAATGTTCTCTTCAGATTTTTTTAAAACCATGATTTTATTGCTCAAAGATGTAAAATGATAGAGGAATGTATCAACTTCTGTGTGAACATGCCCTGCAAACAGTCGGGGTTTTTTTTAAAGTGAGCGTGGAAATTGAGTCAGTATTACACGCATTGAATGTAAAGTATGGATATTGTGTCTCTTGTAATTGGTCCAATTAGCGCTAAAGAATAACAGAATAAAAGAAATTAGGCATTTACTTACCAGTGTCGATGAGTCTGTTGATTTTTTTAAAACCATGATTTTATTGCTCAAAGATGTAAAATGATAGAGGAATGTATCAACTTTTGTGTGAACATACCCTGCAAACAGTCGGGGTTTTTTTAAAGTGAGCGTGGAATTTAAGTCAGTATTACACACATTGAATGTAAAGTATGGATATTGTGTCTCTTGTAATTGGTCCAATTAGCGCTAAAATATAACAGAACAAAAGAAATTAGGCATTTACTTACCAGTGTCGATGAGTCTGTTGATAAAAAAGGGCGGATTTCGATTAATTTTTAGCAATATCCGGGACCCGTTTCCACCCAGTGAAAATATGAACGTAATATGTTTTCTTGGAGGGTCTGTTGAACATGTGTCATCATCGGTATGTCTTTGACAAAGCAGCCTTCTTGTTCATAATTCACATGATAAAGTCTGTTGTTGTTGTTGTTGTTGTTGTTGTTGTTGTTGTTTTTGCTTTTATACTTTCAAAGTGGCAATATTTTAATTATCTTTTGAACGGGTCTTAGAAAAATTATCTTTCCACTAGTCTGAATTTAGGTCGGAAAAAATAATTGGATACAATTCGTAATCTTTCTCTTTCAATGTATCTTTAAAGGGAAGTATCGGTGTTTCTGAAACCCGGGAAAGAAAAATCTGTCAATGGCCAAAAAACACGCTAAAACGGACGCTTAATACTTAAAGTTTAATCAGATATTGTCTTCGTGGTAATCTGATAGGCTTAAGTGACCATTTTCGGTAATGTATGAAAGGTTCAGCGGAATTCCAGGCTATTAGATTTCACGGAATTCGCATGTCGACACCGTATAACTTCATTTGCATATGACCCAAAGTCAACGGAAGGATACAAATTGACAAGCGAAACAATCACTATCCTAAATTATGTCACATCAAATGGTTGGCGCAAAAATATGGCAAGTGTCTATATTCGTTTAAACGGTTATGACAGTTTTTGACTGATCTTTACTGAATATTTGACCGGCTATCGAACATAACTCCTGATGACGTGTTGATGACGTATTGATGACATTGCTCGAGTAAACGGGATTCCAACGGTTGTACGCACCGCGTGAATGACCAAATATTCTTCGCAACTGTCTCAGCTAAATCACAGCCTACGTAGGCTATTAGGGAACTACCCTTAAAATACCTCGGATTTAAGTAAAACTCATCAGAATATTGTATTAAAATATTATACGAGAGGAAATAAGAATAATCAAAATCTGTGACCTGAAAAAACATCGATACCTACCTTGAATAACCAGTATATCATATTTGTTTTCATTGTCATACCTTTCACGTATTATAGAGGACTCACGTAACATAATTGACCAACCGCTGCTGTCATTAAAGGAATCAACTGACCAATTATACCGTTTATTCTGCCCGGAACTGAGCTTTCAACTCCGACAATGGTTGCCATTTTTTGTTTACATTTATGTTGGTTTGGCGACTTAAACGTCGTAACTACTGCTTAGTCAAGCTGTAGTTACGGCGTCTAGGTCACCAACCAACATATTTATTTGTTTGTTACATGCCACTGGCAATATTTTTTCAAAATAACGCCGTTAGAAATCGAAGCGGAACTTCCTGTCGGAGTTAATGGGCGGGGCCTACCGAGTAAATGGACGGGGACAGCGATTGGTCAATTAATATCTAGAAGACAGCATAAACAATTATTGTCGCCTTTAGAAGAAACCAATTTATAAACAAAACACCAGTCGCGTAGTTTGTTTGTTCAAAACACATACAGGGCGAAGGATGACAAAATTCCAGCAATTTATTACCAGGATGGAAATTCCTCGGCTTAATGTCTACGGAGGCCTATTAGATACTGGTTGGATAGATTGAACTGTTAACTGGCTGTGACAGTTCTTCACAGGACTCATTCAAGAAAGTTGACTTCCGTACATAAGACTGCTTATTACTTTCAAACTGTCTCCAAGACAGATGTCCTGTAAAACGGTAGTATTTGTTTAAGCTTTCAAAACATGTATTAGATGGCTTTTCATAAACAGCATGTGGATATCTGTTTTGTCATGCAGGTTTCAATGATATGTATACAGCTACGAATTTCGGACAGGGAGATGTAAGTAGGTACCAGATAAACCCTGTGATGAGTGTTAGCTTCCGGAGAAAAGCTAATGCCATGACTTTTTTGTGGGACTATCCTTTGGCCAGAAACATCGATTTTAAACGATTGTACACGTGCTGTATGAAAAGGCTTAACCCACTGTCCGTTCCACCATACCAAAACATTCAATCTGCGCTCTGAAATACTACAAAAAAAACGATGTCTTGTATTAGTGTATGAACGATACCGGCATGTTTTACAAAACACGTGACAAAAATAAATTGCGAATCTTATTGACGAAATGTAATCCTATGTTATTTTTTATTCTTTTATATGATATACTTTTGACAGTCAATATTTTTTTAATGAATTATGAAAATGGACAATAGATGCATAGAAAAAATCTTTCATTTTCTTGAACGTCGTGATATGATAAAGGTGTTTGGAAGTTATATTATCTCTACCAATTATCAAATGATTTTTAATTGTTTGATTGTCGCTATAAATAAAAAAACGACTGTCCAAATAAATCCTTCATTTCGAAACGTTGTGAATTTTGAACTTCGACATTTGCGTTGGTTTTCCGACGTAAACGTCGTAACTACAGCTCCGTTAATCTATAGTAGCGATTTTTAGGTCGCCAACCAACCAACCAACGAACTTTAATTTTATGTCAGAGACAACACGTTTAGAAAAACAATGTTGCTTATACCTTGGTTGAACTGTATGGTCAAAGAAAATGGGCGTGGCCGGTAATCCGTTCACTACAAGTTATATCCTAGATTTGTTAGTCCTGGGGCTGTCTTGTATAGAACAGAACAGAACATATCTTTTATTTCGGCCAGGTACAGCAAGGTACAATAAGGACAATACATATGAATGAAAATAGGTTGAATACTTCCATTAAAACAAATAGTTGAAACTATTTAACTATTACATTATTTTAAACTTTTCGAGGGAGAGATGCGCTCTGAAGATGGTGAAAAAAAGGATACTGAAGCGTTCGGACCATTTAATGGAGGTATTGGTCCTGATTGCAAATTTGGCTAATACGGCTTTGCGCGGGTAATATGTTGGTGGGTGATCAAAAAACCGCTTGAATACAATATTTTGGTTGCCTGTAAGCGCACAGTTTAAATACAGTAATAATTAGTCTGAATTTAAAGTGCGACACACAAGTATTGATTGTTTTACAAACGCATTATGAAAGGAAACTCTTATTTCGGCAACCTTGCTAAAAAAGCAAAGTATTTTGAAAACAGACTATATTCTGTGCATTATTGTTTGTTGAAAAGTAAACAATATGATTTGTTTCGATTTAAGTATCTGTAAATGTATTTGACAATTATACTGATTGTTCAGTGAAGTTTCTTGACAGAGCATTGTTGTTGTTGTTGCTGTTGATGATGCTGAAGATGATGAAAGTCGCGATTCTGGAATTACAACTCTTTAATTAAATTGACACCACTTTAAGACAGAGTATAAACTCATATTTCGGTGATTTTTTAAAAAAATTTAGATAAGTCTACCGAGCTTGTAAATTTAACTGTTCCTTCTTTTTGTTCCGCTCTTGAACGATGGTATTCCACATACAATCTAATGTCGTAATGTCATTTCATTATAACCAGTCTGTTTGTCTATTTGTTTGTTTTAACCCTTTGCTGTTCAAATACGGGATTTTACGTTACTGTGATTTTATACTGGAGAAAACATTGTGGAAAAAGAAGAAATTGCTTGTAACAAGCAATTTCTCCTTTTTCCGCATTATTTGCTACCATACAGGATGGTTTCATTTCAAATAGCATCCAGTTTTCATTGTCGTCTGCAACCTCTTTCAATTTGGACTAGTCTAAAATTTCCAAAAACGGGAAAGGGTTAAAGGGGTTTAACGCACGTTCAATAGTATTACAGTCATATAGCTGAGGCTGGAGCAGCTAATTATGGATTCCTAGTTTTTCTCATACAAGTACTACCACTATATCCTTTCCGAGTCCCTAGTTGCTCATCGCACTTTTGTAAAAGATTATCCACCTATTGCTGAAAGTCGATATAATCAGAAATGAAAAAGACGCTGTTATTGATACCTTATTAAACCTAGGCTGATAATAATCAGTCTCCAGAATTTTCAGCTAATTGGCAGACTGTATGAATTGACAGAATTCCTTTGGCCGATAAAAAGAGACCGTGTTTCCAACCCATGTTATTAAATCATTTAGGTAATGTCACTTCGGTTGCGTGTCAGGGTTATATACTTTGGACAATAGCGTTTCGATTAGATTACAAAGATCAATGGAATCCAGTGTTCATAAACCCACTACCTCGCAACAAAATTTGAAACTGTTAAAACTTTAGAAAAGTTGCATAAGACAATTTTCATTTAGGTGGAATTCAGGAAATCTTTGCCTCCTGTGGTAGAAAACAATTGACATTGAAGAAAATGCTTTATACCTCCAGATTCTATATACTTTGATGAACCAATGCGAATGCGCCCGGTTTGCTGCCCGGGGGTCGATTGTAATCCGTCCGTATTTGGTATATCGTCGCTTCGGTAGCATTTGTCCATATGAATGACGCTCCTAGAAGATGGGGAGTTTTATGGATATAGTGCATGGATAAAGGACGAAATTACTTGGTGCCGCGTCTGCTTCTTTAATGTAATTGATGTAAAGCAATGTTCTGGTTGATTTAGTCCTCCTTTGTTTATTTCGCACAATTCAGCGGGAGCAGAGACACCGGTGACGTCATAAGGTTAAAAGGAATAATTCACGTGCGAAATGACGCACTGATGGAGATTTTATCTGAATATATAACTATCATTTAAAAATAGTTTAATTGTTTGTTTTTCGTGTAAGATCGATAGTTATTTCGAGAACAACAAAAGCTCTGTTTTCAGTCAAGGCTCAGCTCTTATTGTTTTCTCAATGAAATATAAATCAATCTTACACTGAAACAACTTTTGTCCTCTATATCTTAGAGACAGAACCATATCATGAAATTAATAGCTGTTTCATTAACGCATGTATTTCAGGCTTAATCAAAGGACTGAAAGTACTGAGAAGTTTGAATTCGCTGAAAGGGCCATAACTGGAATTCGGTTCAGATTCATTTATTACTTTCCGAGTAAGCCTCCCTTCTTTAAACTTAAACCAGCATTCCCATTCGTGAACATATGTGCGTGGATAACACACAAAAACATAAATCTACATACAGAAAGAAAAAAATAGCATACTCTTAACCCATCCCCAGACAGTGACGCTTTTAAATGACCCTCATTATGAAAGCTTTGGGAAAAAATGTGGAAAATGAAGAAATTGCTTGTTGCAAGCAATTTCTTCATTATCTACAATGTTTTCTGTCCAAAAAGACCAGGACTTTAAAGATTTCACCAACTTACAATTGTCGTCTGCTACTTCTTTGAATTTGGACTAGTCTAAAATTTCATCGTGTTGGAATTAGTTATAAGCTCGTGTCATGCACAGGAAAATTAGAATTTTCAATCACAACATTCTCCTTTTGATCAACTGTAATACGTGAACTCCTTTTAGAATCTTGAAAACAGAGAATAATAGCTTTTATCGAGCTTGTCTTGCCCAGTTGAGCTGAATGTGCATGCCGTATACGTTGCATATGCAAAACTTTAGACTCTTGAAAACAGAGAATAACGGCTTCTAAAGTAAGAAATCAATGACCTCGATGATTATTTGACTCTCAACTCGGCCAATTCTGTAACGATCATACTAAACTCACGTAGATTTTCACTTCAAGTTTATGAGTACACGTGGAAATTTGCGGAAATGCGCGGAAACTTGTTTCAGGGTGATCGATTTGAAATACCGGTTTAGACTTACGAAAATAAGAATATTTAAAGCGTTGTGAGTAAAATTCAAAAGAAAAAAAAGACGTTAACGTTATTGTAACATTATTGTTTGCACATGGTAGTATTGCCCTTTCCTAACAATTCCTATAATATGGTGTAGTCGCGCGATTTCGTTATTCGGCTATAGAACCGTAAAAAATCTTAAGTAAAAAGGACCAAGCTGAAAGCCGGATGACACTTGTAAAGGTTTGATGTGTAATTATTGATTTAAACTTGTAAATAACGAAATGATAAAGCGCATTTATTTAGTAAATAAGTAGAAACCGTAAGTTGATATGTTTACATTCTAATTTTCAAAATCTTTTACTTTCGTTTTGCATCTATATGATTTTTATTATCCCACAATAATAGTGTTTGCTTGATGCCTACGATCCCCCTTAATCGCTCTAGAATGTTTTAAAGCACCGGGCGGCGTGATTATTGTGAAAATGCATTTGCGACCTGAGCTATATTTGTAAACATTGCCTATCTATGGTCACATAACTACCACATGTCACTTGAGATCACGTGATTACCAAACACGGGACGGCGAATCATAAATAACAAATTACTGCGCTGATTATTACCTTATTTTTCAATAATTTAAAGCAAACTTAAGCATGTTCAGAAGTCTCTAAACGAATTTTATATCATCCTTTACATGCGCCATATAATTGTCTTCGGCTACAACTAACTGATTGTCCGTGGCAATTTGAGGTGAGAAGTAACCCGAGGTGAATTCATATCTAAGAGAACACGTGATATGTGTTATAAGAAACCCGAAATGAAATTGCCCTGTGTTCATTTTGCGTTTTTGTTAAATCTAAGTTGGAATTGCACCGCATTCCAACTTAAAAATACTAGCTCCGTAATTGATCAGTTCTTTAGCAATATTTCCCCTGATTTAATGCCATTGAATTGTCCAGTTCAAAAGAAAAACCACAAAAGACCGAAATTCGTAAACATATTTCATCAACCTAACAATATCGACAATTTGCATTTGTTTATTGGTTTGTGTCATTTCTGGGATCGTATTGGATTTTTGGACATTTTCATCGTTCGTGCATTTTTGTTTTTGACGCACTTCTGTAAATTCTTACAGTTACGAAATCCTTTTCTTATTTATACACATGCACTTCTACATAACGAAAGTCGAGCGCATATGTTATGTAAGATATATTACCATCTATCGCCCCTCCTATTTTTTCTCTTTCTCGGTTTTTGTGGTCGTGAGGTGGACCGTCGACCTTATGACCAAGGGATCTCGAGTTTGATTACCGGTATGGATGTATTTCGGTGAGTGTGTATGGGGGTGCTTTTCTTTATTTTGCCTATACCTGCCTATTTCTTATTTTGTTTCTGTACGCATGTTTGTGTCCTCGTGTCTCTTCCCATCTCTAATTCTACTAGTAGTACTCTTCCTTTCTCTGTCCCATTCCGAAAATGAACTTTAAATACCTAATTGAAACGATTATTTCAGACTGTGTTCCCCCAAGGAAAGCTACAAATACGCATCGTATTTTCTCGAAGTAAAAATATACGGCCTAGCACTTTATGCATTAACAAATAATTTAGTTAGTATAGCTATCCTCTAGACATTTGCTGCCCCAATTCATTCTGTCACAAACAGCTGATACATTCCGTATTACACAACAACCTGACTACTATAAAACCTTCTCTGTTCTCTTGCGCTGTGTCAAATATACAAGCGAAAAGTTCTATACCACGAGAATTTGTTGGTGTTATTTTGAGTTGCAATCGACAACAGTGAATATTCAAATTATTTTTCAACCACGCTCTACGTTGCATAGAGCCATACATTATCATCCCAAAAACGAAAATGAATGTTCTCTTTGCTTTATATGTACATTTCTTGTCATGTGACATTTTAAGGATAACTGCTTTATACCAACTTTAATTACTAGATATCAGCATTTGCTTACAATTTAAGATAATTACGCCAAGGCACAACCCCGCTAAACAGCACAGTCCGACCAGAGTCTTCACCTTGCACTAAATACACAGATTATGACTCGAGGCCTCCAAGAGGACCACTGAAAATCATGCTGATTCAAATCCTTCTTTCAGAGATTCGCAAAAAAACCGAGTGGCTGAAATGCACTGAAGCGCTACAATCGTTGTTGGTGAATATTCATTTCATTTTTTTAACATTATAAACAACCCAGGTTGAAGAACAGATACTGTAGGCTAAGATCAGACAGCTCATAAGTACAGTCTTATCTTATTCTACACCCACTGTCAAAACTGGAATGATCTTGGTTCAGCATGACAAGCGCTGAAGTACTATGTCGCTGTTCACTGTCTGTACCTCATGATATGGTTTAAAAAGGCTTGCGTTGGCTTATGTGATAGTAAAGTATTGATAGTATGATACTTTGATTTTTCTGTTTTATTGCACAAACATAGTTTGCGGCTCAATCTGGATTTGTTTTACATTTATGTATAAGAAATACTGATACTAACTATTAAGTTTTAAGAATAATAACGATATTTTATTCTTGTGTTGGTTTATTCTTGTGTTATGTTTTCTTTTTTGTACTTGTACTTTTGTGCACATGTTGTTATGGAAAACTATTACTTTGTAGCTGGGATTTGAAATCTGGTCGCTTTCTTCTTTGACAAAACCACATTGAAATAGTTTGTAGCATTTTAAGATTTTTACGAGATGACGACCGTTTGCGTCCCGATATCTCCCGTATAAGCCGATTCCGAAGTTGATACGACATCCGCCAGGTATATGCATTTTTGTTGGTTCAAATAACATTTCTATAATGGTATTTAACCTTAATCTCAAACTATCATGTTTCTAAGAAATTATCTTTTCTTACTGCACCATATCCCGAAATTAAACTGGTTAATTTATCAGCGATGCCAGACAGTTCGGTAAATCAATTGGGTCAGCACTATAAAGTGACAACAATTTGCTATAAGCGAGATATAAAACAAATAAATACAATCCTATTTTCCGGCTTGACCATCCCAGTAATACCACCACCGGATATTGCCAGAATAACAAAGAAGCAATAATTTGTGGTTTTGCATTTCGAATCAGAAGACGTTTGGTATACTAGTGCTACTTAATGGATTAATTTCTCAATCAGTTGACGGAACGCGGCTGTTAAACCACAATTGATAGACCAATCAAACCTTATATATTTAGAACGGAAGTGAACTTCGAACTCGGACAATAATGTGAAACAAATTTGTTAATGTTTGGCGTCATAAACGTTTAAATATCCAATCCAAAAAGCGTACTCGAAACAGATACCGGAGTTTAACATTATTTCCGGTTTAAAAAAATCATTGAATTTGTCTATCAATCTATTGATTGATGCAGCGGTTAACTGCGATTCAGACATTGTTAGAGATCGCTGATTTCGTCCATAATAGCTTGATGTACAATCGAGAAAGGCTCATTTATAAGGCATTATAACAATCCCGTAAAACTGACTAGACTAATAGGTTGTTTCGTGACGAAAATGGTAGTTAATTGTTTCGCTAATCTTTGAAAGGTCGGTTCACTTGTCCGATCAGTCAACTTGGTTGGAATGCAACTAGTGTGGGTGGCGTAGGTTATTGATAGCCATAAAACGAGAAAAAAATATACAGCGTTTCTTTTTATGATACACCGACTCGACTTTTTCTATATCATCATGTCTTCTTTTTTACAATTTGAATCATCCGAGTAAGAGTATGTAGCCTGTAGTCCAAGAAAACTATGTTCACTCAGTGAATATTCACTTACTCGGAAAAACGTTACATCGAGACGTTTTTGTGAACGATACTCTTGTTCTTTCCAAACAGAGCATTTATACAGCAACTGTAGCTAAATAGCCTCTGGTAGGTATATTCTATCGCTATAACATGTTATCTTGCAGACGAACTTTCTTACTGCAATATATCTGGAAAAATCTATTTGTGGGGTATTTTCAGTTACGACACGACGAAATAATTGTATATATCCGGACATAAATGGTAAGCGGGTCGAAGAGATCATTAATGTGTGCATGAAATTATTTCCCGAGACATATAAATATCGCTATTTGGACTCTTTTCTTGATAAAAGTCATAATGTTTCATTCGATAGCCGTATACAATGTAAACTGTAAAACAAATGAGCTAGTCAAGCGTCTTGCACTGTGTACACGACAATTCTAATATTGATGACGTCAGTCTCTGATTGCTGAGTGCAGAAGTGTTGTTGTTTATTTGTTGACTTGACCTGTGCATTGGACCATATAACCATTGACCTAGGAAGTGAATTCATAGGTTTGTGTTTGTATTTTTTGTTATCTTAAAGAAAGAAAAAAACATGAAACGGCAATTCGTTGGATTTGCAGGAAGGAAGACAGTTGACAATAGTCGCATTTCTTGTTAATTACTTATACTGGGTCTTTCGGGATTTAGTAAGGAGCTGATCCAGAAGCTGAAAATAATGTAGCTTTTTCGTCTGACTATGTTTCCCCTAAGAACGTTCCCCATTTATAACACAAACACACCAAAAAGTGGTTTTACTTTGCAGGTTTATTAGATTTAAATGAAACCCTTTTATTAACCATTTCTTTGTTCGGTATTCCTCTACTGCAAGCATTATTTCTTCTAAACAGTCGATATAATATCTGTTTGAAGGAAATTATCCTCAAATCGGAGGAAATGCTAGTAAACACCAGAAGGTGAATCTTCTATTAGGGGAGGCACTCATAATAGGGGGAACACGGTATTTCGTATTTACAAAGATTTGTTCATCCTCATTTCAGCATAAGATAAAAAAGGAATATCATGTACGTCTTGTAATTCTACAAGTATTTCCCTTCTCCTTTACCATTCTGATTACGTTCATTCGCATTATGACGTCATCTTCAGAATGAAAATGACATCATTATAGAATACCATGTATGGAACCGTATGATTCGGATGATGCGGTTCAGTTTGGAGTGTATATATTTTGCAAGAAACATATATGGGTATATAAGATAATTTCTCTGATATTTTTTGGAGGCAAAAAAAAGTGAATTTGAGCCAGATTTGGAAAAAATTGTGTGATGTTGACATTTGACGGGTCACTTCGATTTTAAATAGCATTATTTTAAAGATTTTGTGGAAATAACATATAACACAACTGTGAAATAGTTGGTTGGCGACCTAAACAGTCGCCAAACCAACAAAAATATCGGCTAATTTGAAACTCAAAGTTAACCTTCGATCTAAATTTAATGAATAAATTGATTGGTCGATTGATTCTTTTACTAACAGCCGCGATTGTTCTTTTTTAAAGCTGGTAAAAAATTGACCAGCACATATCCTTTCCGATATTTGTCTCCCACCAATGGGTGGATAATCGTTAACCTAAGTGGGATATGAGCTGGAGGCTAAGAAAGGATGTAGTGGTAGTACTGGTGTGAGAAATACCAGGAATCCATTGTTAGGTGTTCCGCCGCCGCGATATGACTAAAATACTGTTGAAAGTGGCGTTAAACCCCATTCATTAAATCAATCAATCAAAATTGACAGATCACTCACTCTTTCACTTATTTGAAATTCGGTTTCCTTAAGAAATGGACACTCTTTGCTTTAAGAATGTATCGCCACTCTTTTCATAGCCATACAACTGCCATTTCTGCTAAATGAGATATTATACCCACTTTCAGTTCACAGATTTCCTTCATTGTTATTTGTATCAATATATTTTCAGTCCAATTATTTCATTCTATTGAGGTTAGAAATGTAATATTTAAATACATTTAATTGGCAAAAGCATCCCTCTAATTGTTTTATTATAAAACATGTTATACTGAAGTAAATACGGATTTAGATCATTGAATGTTTGTTTAGTAGAGATGTGACATTTAAATCGGTCATGTATCTTCTCATTCTTGAAGAGTTGTTTGCCGATTCAGTATTGTATACAACCGGTCATAGATAACAAGATCAAAGAATTTCTTGGAAATCTTACGGACAACGTCAGTTTTACTTTACTATCAAGACAGAAAGGCAATTGTTGTCACCTTTTCAAGAAACCAATTTCTTAACAAAACATCACTAGCCTGTTCAGCATTTGCGAGTAACATTCAAAACGACGGTTGACAAAATACTGAACAATTAATCACACAGAATGGTAATTCCTCGAAAGAATACCTTAGGAGACCTGCTGCGTTTGATAAGTTTTTTAGAGGCCTAGACAGTTGATTGATCGCTGCTGTCAGTCAATAAATTGCCGCCGTTGGTAGTGCATTAGACTCCTAATCTTCAATCATGGAGTGTCATGGGGTCGATCCCCGGCGGCGGCTCATATCCTGTTCGACATTTGCGTCTCACCATAGGGTGGATAATCGTAAACCTAAGTGGAATAGCAGCTAGAAGGCTAGAAAAGTATGTAGGAGTGGTACTGGTTCGAGATATACCAGGAATCCATTGTTAGGTGCTCCAGCCGCCGCGATATGACTGAAAAATTATTAAATAGCGGCGTTAAACCTCATTCAACCAATCAATCAATAATGAAGAAATTGATTGAACAGCCAACGCCTTCATTTAAATCGCTATTTAAACGTCGTAAGTAGAATTTTATCAACTTGTAGTAAAGCCTCGCGTGTCGCCAAGCAACGACTTGCCTTTTATTTTTTAGCCGGAAATTTTAAAAATTAATGTCGCTAATTACGTTGACATCAGCTGAACTGTAATGATGACGTGGGCGTTGGCAGCTATTCGTCAATTCTCCAATATAAGAAGTTTGACTGATGTTTGTTCTATTCATTTTGCTTCAAATCACCAATTTATTACATTAAGAAAATGTCCAAACGGATAGCGGTCGGAAGCGCATATGACGACATTTAATAAAAGCATTTTAATCCATTGATCAAGTTAGGCATGGTTGGTATCGAAAATGACTGACATCCACTTTTCTACTTAGAGGTGTATCGGGAAATTTCGTTTGGCAGTAGAATAGCATCGAACGCAGAAAAGCTAATATGACTAGATAGCCAACATAACACGTACTGATGATGCTGTGAACGTTAAAAAGGTCACCTGGTATTCGTCACATGTGGGCTTAAATGTTTTGTTTTTAGATAGCAAAGCGTCAGCTTTGATAGCTTAAGTTAACAGACAAAATTTTGAGGTCGTCTCAAAGTTCAACGAGTGCAAACTGCCACTCGAAAATCCGCTAAATGCCTACGCCATGAAAAGTAATTCTTATATATTTTAGGAATATTGCAACTTTGCATGCAAGTTCATCTCAAAGGTCTTTTTTCTCACTTGAGCGCATCGATCTCAAAAAAGTTGAAGACGATAATTTCAAATTGTTGAAAATTCTAGAATATTTATCTCTTTAGGTAGAACACAATGTGGAAAATGAAAAAATTGCTTGTAACAAGAGCAAGAAATGTAACAGATGATAAACGTCCCTTATCATTGAAAGCGACAAACCTGACTGCTCTCTTTTTAGACGTCTAGAACTTTTGGAACTATTGGTATTTAAAAACATGGTGCCAACAGAAAAATATTTTTATGGTGATGTTTGTTCCAGCATTTGTCAAATGAATGCCCCTTCTTAAATGTATATGCCTTAGTTATGTACCATATTTTGGAGCGTAACAAATTCTGCTAACATTACGTCCTTACAAAGCCTCTTTAAGTGCCGTTAACATTACGCTAATTGGCACACACCATAAAAAAACAAATGTTGCCTTTTAGTTTATCAACTCGATCTAGAATCGGTCTTTGATAATTATACCCTTACCCTGTAGTAAAGAAATACTCTAAAGTCACGTTTTTAAATGGCATAGTTTCGACAATACTTTTTTTATGAAACTTTCGCATTTGTTTGAAAAGAATTCGGCAGTATTGAGGAAAATATACGTTTGAACGATAACACGCAATTTTATCTTCTTTACATTTAAAGGAAGAACCTACGCGGCTCAGTGGTTATCTTGGAGGTGTTTGAATTATGGCCATGCCGCTGGTCACGTGTATATTTCCTTGGGCAAGAATTCAAAAGCCACAGCCAAGCACTCAAGATACTCAGGAATGCGTGAATAAGTGAGCCTCTCCGTGATATAACTCAAAACTCTTAAAAGCGGCATTATACCAACTCATAATAAACAACAAAAGGACGTGATTTTAGATAGTTCTTTTGCTATGTGGCTAGATTTGAATGAAATATCTGTATCAGAAGTAACAGTTTTATTATGCCTAATAGAATAATTTCAACGTGTACTCAAATTCAAGGACTTGGTATCCATATTGTTACCAAGATATACATAACCATTTTCTGTTTGTTTTCGTTATACAATTAAATTCAATTTGGTTTAAGAATAGCATTTACGAAATTCGGTTTTCAATTTTTTTATTTTTTTATTTTTTTATTTGTTTCGTTTTGTTTTAACTTTAACGGTTATACCTTGTCAAACACGATCGAAATAGCAAACTCATTCTTAGGTAATATGTAATTATAAGTTTGTTTTTGTATTTGAAGAAATGCAATGCAGTAGATATTTAATGATATATACATATATCAAAACACAATGTTCTACTTACATACATATTATTTTATACCAAAAGGTGGTATTAATAACCCCAGCATGGTGCCTTTGATACAATGAAAGCAATGGAACAAATGAGATTCGCCAATATAATTGAATGATTGATCAAAACTGCATAACACCCATTTAAATCAACCAATCAAATAGAAACAGCAAGCATCAGATGTACACACTTTTGCATTTTTTACCGTTCAATATCGACATTTAAAAATTAAAGTAAAGCATGCCTGATACGATTTACTGTATACCACAGGATCTAAGGTATTCATCGAAAGCCCTTTAAATTTTGCTTTTGAAAGATGTATAAAGGGGAAAAATGTAGGATTCTAACACAATGTACTTCATCGGTAATTGCGTTTCCCCAGACAGATTATGATAAATGGTATATAGTTACGGCTATAACAGATTATAAGCTCAGATGATAGCTTACATAGTTAAAATATCAGATACAATTTACTTCCAGCTGTGTGTGTTTATAGGATGTATGAGTTATAGCTCGTCTGTAATTATCTACGGCCTTTCATTTATCGAGTTTGTTGGAGAATTATGTACATAGAATTTGCGCCGTTACAAACAAAGAACGATTTTTTGTATGGGATCCACTGTCTCTTTTATCATTATTTCAGTTTTGTTGCTTAGATTGACACACCTAACCATGACTTCATGTCGTTTCTTGCCTGCGGTAACATCAAACTACCAGCTGATCAACTAATTTAGCAGTTCAACTTACATACATGCGTCAATTTGTGAAATATACGGCCAGTCTTACTTAAAAGACAACCTCTATAAAACAACCTCTTTAAATAGGCGACCCTAATCAAAATCTCCTTTTCAAAATAAAAACATTCGCTTCGGTTAAGTTTAACAATTTGCCAAGATAAATTCCGTAACTAAATCCTTTGTTACTTGAACTCATTAGAAACGTCTTAATGAGACGGCAAATCTTGCTTTAGAGACAACTTCTGTAAAGCAACTTCTTTTATTACGCGACCGTTATCAAAATCCCTTTATAAATAATAACATACACTTTGGTGAAGTTGAACAATTTGCCAAGTTAAATTCCGAAATTAAATCGTATGTTATTTGAACTCATTAGAATCGTCTAATTGAGACGGGTGTAATGAGGTCAATCAATATTTGATTGAGTGAGAATTCTGCCATGATTTATGTATTCATAAAAATCGATCCACTATATTGGTTCCTAAAACATTACCATTCTCCTCAGCAACTATTTTTGAACTCTAAGTTGATACAAGTTTTAATAATTTAATTTTCAGTTTTGTCTATCATAAACTGATTGGTCGAAAAAAATATTCATAACTCAATGAACAAAATTTTGAGTACGCAGCGATTTTGTATGCTTTTGCACAAAATAGTCCCATACAAAAAAGTATGACAATTTGTAAAGCTTTTGTTTCTTTCGCTCGATGCTATTACATTATAAGAAATGAAAAGAATATTTTTGTTTTCATGGAGGTATGAACCGAAAAACCTAATCACACTGTATGAATACGCTAAGCGGATTCATACAGTGTGATTAGGTTTTTCGGTTCATACCTCCATGAAAACAAAAAATATTCTCTTCATCTCTTAAATGTAAAGGACTCCAGAAGCAATTATATTTACCCAAATGTAAGAAAAAATATTGACCGGGTTCCAACTAACGACCCCATTATTGAGAGCACGACGCGTGACAGACTTTCTAACAAAACAAAGAAAGCGAGTCTATATTCAGTTGCTCCATTAGCATCGTACGTACATTGTGATTCGAGTACAATGAAACGTTTTGTCATCAACATAATTAGTTGATTAAATCATTATTGACGGAATGCTGGCGACCCCACTGACCCCCGACATGTCATTTCGACTAACAGTTAAGATACAAAGTATATGAGGTTTAAACGATTTGATAATTGGATAGTATTAGCGGAATGGGTGGCGTTAGTATATTATAGATATGTTTATTACATTCCTAGCATTAAAAAACTGGAATTTCCTAATGTAATATGTTTTGATATCATCACTACAGATTATATACAATTTCGTAAGATAAATTAGGAACTACTTTTGTAAGGAAGCCGGGCGACCGTTCAATTGGCCGAAAGGCTAAAAATCCACTAGAGACGGTGAAATTAAAGGAAATAACCATGCATAACTATATAAACAAGAAAAAATTCTGATAACGTAGTGTTTAAAATAATAACGAACCTGGCACATATAGAAGTTATGTTTGATTGTTATGCAATGTATTCTTTTCGTCAATCTACTAAAGTTCTCTCGTGCTCGAATTCTGATGCTATTAATAATGACAAGCGCTCAATCCTGCCCCAGTGAGCTTACTTTTAACGCTCACACCAGGTAAATGGACGGTCACAGATGGCCTATATCCTTTGATTCTATCCATATAAATGCCTTGAATTCTTCACGTCAAATCTATTGATGTACGAATTATCCCGGTGCCTTTAAAGCGATTCTTGAATAGACTTTCATGAAAATTTGATACTAATCTGCTTTTCCATTAATTATTTCAGTCTTTAAAGCAAGTATCGATGGGTTTTTTATGTCACAGATTTTAATTATTTTTATTTCCTCTCATATACTATATGAATACATTATTCTGGGTATTTTTCAAAAATCATTGGTCGCCTATCAGAAAAAAGCAGGGTATTTCCCTAAAAATTAATGTAATTTTAGTTTAAGCCGAGATAGTTGCAAAGAATATAGGGTCATTCGCGTGGTGCGAATAACCGTCGGAATCTCGCATTTAGTTTGAATTACATCAATCCAATGTCATCGTTAGGTCATATGGAGTTATGTTCGCTAGCCGGTCTTCAGTTCTGTAAAGATCAGTCCAAAACTGTCGTTAGCATTATTGCGAATATAAACAGTTATCATAGTTTTGCACTAGCCTTTTGATGTGACATCATTAAGGACGTTGGCTGTTTCGCTTGTAAATTAGTTACCTTCAGTTGACTATGGGTATTACGCATACGAGGTCATTCGATGTCGACAGCCGGGTTCGGTGATATCCAAAAAGTAAACTAGAATTTCTCTGAACCTTTCCATTATAAACACAAAAAGTCACTTTAATCCGATCAGATTACAGAAAAGACAATACCTTACTCAAGTTAAGTATTAAAAGATCGTTATGGCGTATCTTTCGGCACTTGGTATTTTTTCTTATCTAGGTTTCAGAAACATCTATACCTCCCTTTAACACGATAAATATCCTTTTGTCGTGTTAAATGTACTAAATGCACTTAATTTATTGTGATAATTGCCTCACTTCGAAGGGTAGGACTATATTGGATGATGTCGATAACGAATGAATTGCTAAGGCAATGCGATGACGTGATTGCTACGTCATGGAAGCGACAACTAGGGCAAATATCGGTGCAATGGACGGATAAAGTTTTTTACTCGATGAATTCTGGTTTCATTGGTGACTTAATTGTCGTCTCGTAACGTTAAAATTCGCTTCTTTTCCTTATTACTGAAAGTTATGAATAGTTATTTTCAAAACAAGTCTGTCCAAATCGAATTTCCACATTCAATCTGTTTATTCACAATCTAATACTTTCTAATTGAAGAGATCTTTATTTGTTTTCAAAGAGGTATTTATTCAATCAAACAAAACAATGAAACTATACTAGCGTTGAGTAAACCTTAATCGATCATCTTTGTGTGCAAGCATAGGAAAAAGTTACGCTCTCAGAATTTTGAAAGAAGAAACTAAAACCTTTATGAAATTATTATTGATGCGCCTTGATTAACTAAAAGCTGATCATTACTATTATTCAGGCGAGCCTCAGTCATTTGATCTAACTTAAAATCACACAAAGTATCTTAACACGACAACACGATTTACCTATTCCCACATAATCATGCTTTTTGACGCACATCTGGATAAAAGGTGGGGAAACATTGTCGGAAAAGAAGCAAGCTTTACAGCTCTAAGCTGATTATTTCTGTTTTTCAGGCGACCATGAGTCCTTTGATCCACTGTGGGCAAAGGAGTTAGCTTTGATCTAACTTGAATCCACATATCGTTCAATAATATGACGAGTCTTTTAACCCATTCTCTCACAATTCCGCTTAAGCGCCTCTTCGAAAAGAGCTTTTGGGTAAATCCACCGGAAAAGTGTCTCATTCCCGAGACAGGTGTCTCATTCCCGTGACACGGCCCCTAGCGGGCCCTTAGGGACGATACACCGAGGCGCGGCCAGCACTGCTTACTGAACAGGGGCCCGGGCTGTCTGCCGCACCAGGCCCGGAGCGGTCTTCCCTGTAGTGGGCGGATCTCAGGCGGGCCGCTACTTCCCGAGATAATTCCACTGGAAAAGTGTCTCATTCCCGTGACACGTTGAAAACCGCGCAAGCGGAGCTCGACACCGATGCGTGGCCAGCACGGTCTACTAGGACGGTGTCCCGAGCGGCCTTTTTTGCAGCGAGCGGAGCAAGGGCCTGCCGCTCGTTTCCGAGGTAGATCCACGGGACCAGTGTCTCATTCGCGTAACAAGTGTGTCATTCCCGTGACAAGGCTTCTAGCGCGCCCATGGCACTGCTTACTGCGCCGGGGCCCGGACTGCCTGCCGCACCAGGCCCGATGCGGTCTTCCCTGAAGAGGGCGGAGCTGTGGCGGGCCGCTACTGCCCGGGGTAGATCTACCGGAAAAGTGTCTCATTCCCCTGACAGGTTTCTCATTCCCGTTACACGGCCCCTAGCGGGCCCTTGGGGACACTACACCGAGGCGCGGCCAGCACTGCTTACTGGACAGGGCTGCCTGTCGCACAAGGCCCGGAGCGGTCTTCCCTGAAGTGGGCGGATCTCGGGCGGGCCGCTATTGTTTGGGGTAATTCCACTGGAAAAGTGTCTCATTCCCGTGACACGGCCCCTACCGCGCCAGCGGAGCTCGACTCCGAGGCTTGGCTAGCGCTGTTTACCGGCATGGTGTCCGGACCACCTACCGCACAAGGCCCCGGTCGGTCTTCTCTGCAGTGAGCGGAGCATTGGCCTGCCGCTCGCTCCCTTTATCAATCAACGGTATAAGTGTCTCATTCCCTCGACAAGTGTCTCATTTACGTGACACGACCTCTAGCGGGCCCTTGGCACCGACGCGCGGCCAGCAGTACTTACCGGGTACGGTCCCGGGCTGCCTGCGCAAACAGGCTCCGAGCGGTCTTCAAACTAGCGGGCGGAGCTCGGCAGGCCTCTACTGCAGTTAGACATTCGAAAACGGGTTTGGTCGATTGTCTAATCGAAGGTCTAGTGTCTAATTGGGCAGTTAGACATTCAAAAACGAGCTTGGTCGAATCTCTAAACGAATGGCTAATGTCTAATTGGGCAGTTAGACATTCAAAAACTGGCTTGGTCGAATGTCTAATCGAATGTCTAATGTCTAATTGGTAAGTTACACATTCAAAATGGGTTGGTAGAATGTCTAATTGCTAGCTGGGCAGTTAGACATTCAAAAATGGGCTTGGTCGAATGTCTAATCGAATGTCTAATTGGTCAGTTAGACATTTAAAAAACGGGCTTGGTCGAATGTCTAATCGAATGTTTAATGTCTAATTGTTCAGTTAGACATTAAAAACGTCTAATGTCTAATTGGTCAGTTAGACTTTAAAAAAGGGCTTGGTCGAATGTCTAATCGAATGTCTAATGTCTAATTCAGCAGTTAGATATTAAAAACGGGTTTGGTCGAATGACTTATCGAATGTCTAATTCAGCAGTTAGACATTCAAAAATGGGCTTGATCGAATGCCTAATCGAATGTCTAATTGGGCAGTTAGACATTCAAAAACGGGTTTGGTCGAATGTCTAATCGAATGTCTAATGTCTAATTCGGCAGTTAGACATTAATATTTGAATGTCTAATTTCCCAGTTAGAAATTCGGTCGAATGTCTAATGTCTAATAGGCTGCAGACTTCACACAGGGTCTCTGTTCAACATCTCATCCGCAGGACAATGGGGTTGGTACTTTGGTCAGCCGACGGTTCGAAAAGGATATCTTGAACTCGAGTACTCTACCAACATATCTCATGGGGTTGACTACACGATTTTACTTGTTCTTTTTTATAGCTGTCCCGTCTTTTCATTATAATCAGGGAGGTTAAAATCGCTGTTATTGACACCTTATTAAACTTCGATTGGTAATAATCAGGAAGCAGAATTTCCAACGAATGAGCAGACTGTATGCATTGACAGATTTCCTTTGATGGGGCGAAAAAGATCGCATTGTCAGTCCATATTATTAATTCATTAAGGTAATGTCACTTCGATGGCGTGTCTAGGAAATATGCTATTGAATAATGGCGGTGCGATTAGGGTACAAAAGACCAGGGGAATACAAAATTCATTAAATGTGGGATCAATCTTTTAGGCCCGACATATCTTATGAAGCGGCAGCGAAAATAAATTAAAAATACAAAACTTAAAGTGACAAATTCTTCGAAGATTTTGGAAAACGCAAGCTTTCATACTTTACGTCTAAAAAAACTTTTTGTTGCCTAAATTACAAATATAATTGTATAAGTAATATACAATTTAGTGAATGCCCGGTTGATGAAAAGATGTTAAATTTGTGTACATGAGAATCCTACATTGTTTTCTTTTTTGCACAATGGCTGCATTTGTACAATTGATTACAATATCGAGACCAAATATCCATTTTCAGCAACTAAAGGATCAAAGTATTGTTTATAGACTTGAACTGAACGTTGAACACCGATTTTTGGGTACATTCCACAATTAAGTGAAGCATTTTTGTTTGATTAATGACTTTACCGACGATAGTAACTTTAGTTTATTCAAGCTGTAGTCACGACGTAAACGCTGCCAAACAAACGTCTTATTTTTGAAAAGGTTACCGGTCATATTTTTTGCAAAATAATGCCGTTAAATAAGGAATTTGAACTTCCTGTATTTATGTATAGTTTTATCTTAGTCTACACCTTTTTGTTAAATCAATTCATTATATTAAATTTCAGAATGATATTGTTCCTAGAATCAGACAAATTATAGTGCTTTCATAGCTTTGATTTAAATTACATTACGAAGAAGTTTGTTATTCAATGTCAGAAAAGCAGTAAAAATATGTAAGCGCGGAAAACTCACTCGCTACAATATTGAATGTTTCTGTCCGAATCTAATATATATATATTCTTATATCGGTACAATACCTGCGAAGAATGGGCAGATTGTGCCCGTTAGCGATACCGTAGATCGGGTAGAGAGTGGCACCTTCGATAATCCGATCATCAACAAGGTATTTAATAAAAGGAATATTACAACAGTGTGTTTTTCTATTTGTTGTTATCGTGTTCTCAAATCGTGTGTAGGTATTTTTTTATTGGATAAGACCTTCGGTCTCATCCAATAAAAAATACCTCCACACGATTCTCGAACACGATAACAACGCATAGAAAAGACACTGTTGTAATATTCCCTATATATTAGCGGATAAACGGGAATGACATTCGACTTTTTATGGACAGGATGAGTTTCATTCCGTAAAAGTGGGCGGATCTGCCCATAATCGACCGTACAGTAAGGCAGAAACTGACACATCCGATTATATATGAATGTCAACGTATATAAAATTATTTTAGAAATGCATGTTTTTAACCCCTGTCATGCTGGACCCGGATTATTCCTATTTATGGCAGTATAGACAATGATCAGCCTGTGCATAAGTGCAGTCTGCCCTTCGTCTCTACTTCTTGTGTGTCCCCTTTCAGCCAGAATTGATTGGATAATTAATTTTTAAAAGAAATATTGACCCTCATTAAGGCATTGCAATGCTGTCAGTCTTTTGATTTTAAAGCAATACTGTAATGGATTTTGATTAAACATGACAAGTGTTAAAAAAGTAGGATATATGCATGTCAATTTAAACGGCTAGAAGCGAAGTTACTAACATGACCTATAGGAAGTATCTAGCTCGGAAATAATTCCATAATTTTGAGAATAATGATCATGTTCAGTACTCATTATTTATAAAAAAGAAATGTTAATCTGCTTATTTTTAAGAGAAAACTGAACTTCATAAACCACGATTTAATTTTCTCTGAACGTAATCAAGGAACTATTATTTTTAACTCCAACAATGGCATTTGCCGAAAAAAATTTTTTTTAGTTTCGTCTATCAAAAACGAGCATTCTGATTCGTCGAAAAGAATAATTCATACCACCATGAACAAAATTTTGAGCACGCAGCCATTCCGTAGCTTCGCACAATATAGTTCCATAAAAAAAATATCAAATTTATAAAGTTTTTGCCATTTTCACTAGATGCTACTAAATTATAAGAGATGAAGAAAATATTTTTTTTTCATGAAAGTAAGAACCGAAAGACCTAATCACACTTACTTCGCGTATTCATATAGTGTGATTAGTTTTTTCGTTTCATACTTCCACGAAAACCAAAAATAGTCGCTTCATCTCTTAAATGAATCAAAGTACTGAGAGTACTGTAAGCTAGCAAAACAGTAATAATAAAGGAATTAGAAAACCTTAGTCTTGTAGAGTAGAAACAGTGTGGACAATGAAAAAATTGTTAGTTACAAGAAATTTCTTCATTGTCCACAATGTTTTCCAAAGCTATCTCTTGAGATGTTTCAATTGAGTGAGATTGGGTTCGATAGAATTCTTTTGGCGTTGTCTATAATTTGAATAAAGTTAATTCATGTGGCCATAAAAAGCAGTTGCAGAGTTTGCAATATTTCTGAAATAAGCACTACATTTTATTGCGTAGGTATTCAATGGATTTAGTGGTTAAGCCTCCAGTGGCAGTTTGCACTCGTTGATCTTTGAGAAGACCTCAACATTTTGTCTGTTAACTTAAGCTATTAAAGCTGACGCTTTGCTAGCTAAAAATATATAATTGTGGGTGAAAAGGGATCCGTTGTCAGTCACAGTAGTCTCGTATTTATTTCAAATTGTCAATACATAGGGAATATAACAACAGTGAGGTTTTTTGTTGTTGTTGTTGTTGTTGTTATCGTGGTCGAGAATCGTGTGTAGGTATTTTTTATTGAATTCGACCTTCGGTCTCATCCAATAAAAAATACCTACACACGATTCGAGAACATGATAACAACAAATAGAAAAACATACTATTGTAATAATTCTTTTATTATATACCTTTAGGACACGACAAATGATTAAGAAATAACCAACTTTCCGAAAAAAAAAAAAAAAAAAAAAAACCGAACGTCAATACACCAAAAAGGAGTCCGTGTTTAACGGAACTCGAGGAATACGTTTTTTTGGTACACGCCGAATATTGATTTTTTTTCTGTCGAGTTATATTAGATAGCCAGATTTTAATTCATATCATTTATAGGTATATAATGAATATGGCTATGTTAGCTCTTCTTGAATGACGGACAGCAACTCGCAATCAAGGATACAATCGACCAATCAAATCATTCATTTAGACAGGAAATGAGCTTTGAACTCCTTTATCGGCCACTATTCATGTGAAGCATTTCTGTTGCTTTTGCGACTTAAACGTCCAGACTACAGCACATTCAAACTGTATTTACGACATATAGTTCGCCATCAAACCATTTTTGTAGCAAGTTATTGACCATATATACATTTTATTTTTTAAAAATAACATTTTAAAATCTAAGAGTTACTAGTTAGTGATTATATATTTCTTTCAAAATAACCGCTTAAAAACTAAGAAAAAAAATCTGTAGGAGCTCAGCGATTCGTTTATTTGGTCCTTGATTTAAAGCTAGCGTAAGGTCTTTACTTCATTCTTTCCATGGCGTTGCGGTTCTTTCTGGGCCAAATTATATTTAAAGTCCCAGTCACACTTCATCTCCAACAGAACATTTCGAAGGATGCCGTACTTTAAAAGTTGCATATATTTAAGTCTTATTGACACGTTTAATTAAATGTACCCCAAAGCTGTATGTTCTTGTTTAGATTTGAAAAACGCTCGGAATATATACCAATATATATATATATTTAATTATTATATACCTATAAAAGATATGGATTAAAATCTGGCTATCTTATACAACACGACAGAAAAAAATCAATATTCGGCGTGTACCAAAAAAACCGTATTCGTCGAGTACCGTTAAACACGGACTCATTTTTTGTGTATTGACGTTCGGGCTTTTTTGGAAAGTTGGTTATTTCTTAATCATTTAAGAGAATTTTCTAAATGTCATATCCGAAAAAGTATATAATAAAAGGAATATTACAACAGTGTGTTTTTCTATTTTCTGTTATCGTGTTCTCGGATCGTGTGTAGGTATTTTTTATTGGATTCGATTTCGGTCTCATCCAATAAAAAATACCTACACACGATTCTCGAACACGATAACAACAAATAGAAAAAGACACTGTTGTAATATTCCCTAAGTATTCAAAATAAAAAAAAAACTAAGACTTTTAGCGTTTTGCTGAACGCTTTGTTTAAAAGTTTGGTGAAATTTAGATCGAGAGAGACATGCGACTAACATAAGAAATAATCTGGAGACCCATTCATCCCCATTTGTTCATCCATTCGCAGACGACAAAGTTTTAGACTGGCTCAAATTGAAAAAGTTGTAGACAGTTTTTCCTTGATTGAATTTTAGGTCACAAACAATTTCTTCAGTTCACAGTATGTTTACGAAACCGTTTTTTACCCTTCTTTGGGGTGTCCGAAAACGTCAGTGGGAATGGGTCTAACTATCTAAATGAGCCTGTGCGTGACATTTCTAACAATTTCGCAGGTGCGTGACTCGCACACATTGAGCACCTTGGAAAGCCATTGGGAGCAATTAGAATATTCACTGAATTTTTAAAGAAGCTTTGGGTCAGTATCTATCTACAGAGCGTAGAGTTAAGACTCTGATCAGACTGTACGGATGCACAGGCTGATCTGAGTCTTTACTTGGCGCACATGAGTAATGGTTGGAAATGTCAAGCATGCGCTTAAATAATACTTGAAATTTAGCA
Organism: Fragum fragum; assembly: GCA_946902895.1. Lineage (NCBI taxonomy): Eukaryota > Metazoa > Mollusca > Bivalvia > Cardiida > Cardiidae > Fragum > Fragum fragum. The sequence goes on from OX336370.1 coordinate 50,810,443, forward strand.
TTGATGTTCTTGGGTTATACTTTCTTTTAACTCAAACTCATTACAGCATAGCAAAATTTTGACTGGTCCAAATTGAAAGAAGCTGCAGACGATAATTTCATTTTGATAGAATTTTAAAGTTGTACGTCTGCTCTGGATAGAAAGACTGTGGGTGATGAAGAAATTGCTTGATAAACAATGTTTCCAAAGCTTTTTTTCGAGGGGGGGGGCTTAAAAAGGGGAAGTGTTTGGCAATGTATCAATATTGACGTATTGAATGCATCTAGGGGTATGAGAAAGGCCATGTAAAGAGAAAAGAGTATCGAAAAAAAACTTCTTTATTTTCAACAAATATTTCATATGTACATGTTATTATAAGTTAATCAACTGATTTAGTTTACACCCAAGTATGCACATGTTGATGCATGCATCGAACTATAGTTATTAACAAAAGAAAAGCTGTAAACCTTAGTAAAAAAACACAGACTGAAGAGAAACGCTGCAAATAATCGGCGAATCGCATCTTTCTGTAAAACACTTGGAGTTGGGTTATTATATTGTCTTTTTCCTTTAGGGAATTGACCAATCGCTAGCCCCACCAACTGACTACCTAGGCCCTGACAGGAAGTTCCGGTTCGATTTTTAACGACGTCATTTTGCAAAAATTTATGGCCAGCAGCTTGTAGCAGAAAAGTCAAATGGTTGGTTGGTGACCTAAACGTCGTAATTACAGCTTATTCAAGCCAAACAAACAAAAGAAGAATAACAAAAATTGCTGCCAATGTCAGAGTTGAAAGATCAGGTCCGGGCCAAATAAATGATTTGATTGGTTGGTTGATTCCTTGATTGACACCGCGATCGGACATGAGTTTGAAGTTGTTAAAGGTCCTGATAATTGCACCGGAAAATAAAGAAGATCGGAATCTATTCAGTAAAAGCTGTTCTGGTCGACTCGACCAAATATTTATTGTAAATATTATATACTTGTTATTATCATTATCATTATTATGATCATCATTGTCATACCTGATTTGAAACTGACGGATCGTTGGCCCCGTCCACTGACACCCAATAGGAAATTCCACTTCGATATTAAACGGCGTTATTTTGCCAGACTTATTGCCAGTATCATGTAACAAAAGTAAATGATTGGTTAGCGCCGTAACAAAAGCTTAAATTAGCTGTGGTTGCGATGTCGCCAAACCACTTAACATGCTTCAGATGAATGTCGTCCGAAGTCGAAGTTCAAAGTTCATTTCCTGTCTAAATGAATTATTTGATTGGCCGATTTTTTTATGATTCATAAACGCGATCCGCCAATTGCTCAGCATCATTACTACATCATAGTTCCGATTATTTTATTATAATTTAATTTTTAGTTTCGTCTATCAAAAATTTGCGTTCTGATTGATTGGAAAAATTCATACCCCCAAGAACAAAAATTTTGACACGCAGCGACTTTGTATTTTTCCGCACAAAATAGTCCCATACAAAAGATATAAAAATTTCTTAAATTTTTGCTTTTTTCGCTCAATGCTATCAAACTATAAGGAATGAAGCGAACACTTTTTGTTTTCATGGAGGTATGAACAGAAAAACCTAATCATACTTATGTATGAGTCCGCTTCGCGAATTAATACAGTGTGATTAGTTTTTCGAAACAAGAATTTTCGTCTTTTTCTACAATGTTTTCTCAATTATAAAATCAAAGGACTATAAAAAAACCAGGGACTGAACAAGAAAGGGTTAACATAAACGCGTTTCAGCAAAGTTCTTCTCATTTGTTGTGATAACTTCCATGTGCTTATATTATTGTGAAAACAGCAAAGGGCTTTTTATTGATTTTCTCAAAATAATATTTAAAGGAAGCTATCGATGATTCTGAATCTTAAATGTTAAGAATAAAATGTACATGCCAAAAAACACATTCAAGGGTAAATAAGAGCCAGATATCGTCTTAGTGGTAAACTGACGAATGTTCAGCGGATTCGCCCGTTTTGTTGTTGTTGTTGTTGTTGTTGTTGTTTGTGAATTCACTGTTTTCGGTTGGCGACACCGCATGACCTCATTTGAATATGGTGACGTCACGATGACGTTGCTTCGAGCGATGTCAAACTAAAAGCATGATTTCAACGGTTAATTGCACGTCGTGACTGCCCAAATTCTTATTTTAAATGTCCCGTCGAAATCTAAAATAGATTAAATCTTACGTAGGCTACACAAGAACACCCCCTTTTTTTCACAAACGATCTCTGATTTTCGCAAAACTACTTTAAGAATTGTGCATTCATTCAAGATATGTGAGGGTTGAAGAATAATCAAAATGTTCGACTTGAAAAAAAACATCAATATCTCCCTTTAATCTGAAGAATTCACTTCGTGTTGGTTTTTTGTTGTTGTTGTTGTTATAGTTTTCTTAATATGATTAGAATTGAATACAGCTTTCTAATAATTCGGTGTAATCGTGGTTCAATCAAAAACATGTTTCGTGTAGTCGTACCTTGTTTTAAAAACTAGAAAAAAATATCATTCTTCTTTGCACTTAATCCGTTCCCGAACAAATTCCCCCTTTTTACACACAAACATAAAAAAACTTTGAAATTTCTTCATACTGCAAAATGTGTTTGATCGCAAAGAGTCGTCTGAGACTTTATTAAATCTAAACCTGTCTAAAATTTTGCCGTGTTGTAATGGGCTAAATTATTAGTATAACAAAACAAACTGGTTCTATTATGTAAGCAAATGAGGGGTGGTCTCTTCTCAACAAAAGCCAGAATATATCTTATAAACGAATGAACAATAAAGAAAGATCGGATTTAACTATCACTATAACGACGGCGTTCTTTCAGGGAATCCTTTTCAATGTTCATTGTTTATATCTCGAATGAAGTCATTAGCTTTCCACAAATAACTTGAAAAGAAAATGTTGTTTCCTTCTATATTGGTTTGAAACGAAATTACATTTTTTGTGTGTGTAATTTACACGAACTAACAAATAATGAGAAACAGTTGAATAAAAGCAGTGTCAAGATTTATCGATTTCAGGTCAAATTCTGTCTTATAAAAAGTAAAGAATTTATGCGGCTTTTTCATTTCTTTAAATGTGAAAAATATAAATTGTTTCCATATTGTAAAAATAATGATTCGAAAGAATGGGTTTATCAGCCTTTTGACGGTGCATTGAGAGAAATAGCAAATTATTTTCAATACATTTAAAAAAAAAAAAAAAAGAAATATAATAACTTTCAGAAATAAAGCATTATCATATACTAGGATAATTGGGGGGGGGGGGGTTGTGCATGTGTGATCGATTTATCTTTCATTGAACTATAGCTATATTTTTACGAGTGCTTTTGTTGGTCATGAAATGAAAGATAAATCGATTTTACACGAAAAATAAACAATTACTCTATTTCTTTTGTGAAAAAAATTATACAAAATATATTTAGGGGGAAAATTCTAGAAGCGCACAATTTTGCACATTCTTACCTGATGACGTCACCGGTGTCTTTTTTGACGACGTTCAGTAGCGCGTAGTGACAGAAAGGAAGGCTTAAAGGGAGGTATCGATGTTTCTGAATCTTAGATAAGAAAAAAATACCAAGTGCCGAAAAATATACATTTAATACTTTAAGTTGAGTCAGGTATTGTCTTTGTGGTAATCTAGTAGGCCTAAAGTGGCTTTTTGTGGTTGTATCGGAAAGGTTCAGCGGTATTCTAGGATATTTTTAGATATCACGGAATTCGACTGTCGACATCGAATGACCTCATTTGCATATGACCTAAAGTCAACTGAAGGAAACAAATTTACTAGCGAAACAGCCGACTTCCTAATGAATGTCACATGAAAGGGTTGGCGCAAAACTACGGTAAGTGTTTATATTCGTAATAACGCTTACGACAGTTTTGTACTGATCTTTACAGAGTTAAAGACCGGCTAGCGAACATTACTCCTGATGACGTAACGATGGCGTTGATGTGATGTAATTTAAACTAAATTTATGGTTACAACGGTTATTCGCACCATGTGAATGATCATATATTCTTCGCAACGGTCTCGGATTAATCTAAAAATAGATTAATAGCCTACGTAAGCTATTAAGGAAATACCCGGCTTTTTTTCTGATAAGCGACCTCAGAATTTTGCAAAACTAATTTTCGGCATATTGTATTCAAATAGTATACGAGAGGAAATAGAAATAATTAAAATCCGTGACACGAAAAAAACTTCGATACCTACCTTCAATCTACCAAAATAGTGAGTTTGTCTTTTTGACAACTTCACTGTTTTCAGTGAATTTATCTAGTGATAATCTGCTGAGAAATCTCGATAATCAACCGAAAGAAGGTCATACTATTACCTCACTACACATAAAGCTGCACATTGATTAAAAAAATACAGTAAAATATGTACATGTAATTATATACTCTCTCCTTTGAAATGTGTTTATGGACTTTCGGCAGAACACGTTGAAATTATCGTGTGCTTTTAGTCCGATATTATTCTGTTTGTCTTCTCAAATTTCCGTAAGTCAAATATGATTAAATTTGGTTTAACACAAAATAGACCAATTACGAAAAAGGTTATTTAAGCTCAGCATCTCCGGTAGAGTCATCAAATTTCAGAAGTTATAAACGTGATATAGTTGTTGTACGACTGGAACTAACTTTTCTCGTCAAGCTTCGAGATTCAAAAGAATCAAACCCCGTTCTGTGGTATTCCTTCGTGTCCCGAATACAGATATAGCACAGACACTTCTTGAAGTTCTTTCTAAAGTTTTGGCTGAAAATACTATACAGCACTGGATTAGCCGCCGAATTAATGTTCGAAATAATGATACCAAATACCCGAAAAGACCAGGTTACTGGAAACGGCTTCGTGGATATAGTGTCGTAGATCAGTGTAATTTGTGGTGGCGCATAACAAATGATGTAAACCAACACACTTGACGCAAGCATTTTCACTACGGCTTTACGTGCTTTAATCGTATCAGAAGTTTTGTCGTTTTTGTATTTAGAATCGGGTCTCATCTGAAAACGTGTGTGAAGTTCATCCGTGCTTGCGTAGAGTTTCTTGCCAATTATGGCGTAAAGAATGACTTGGATGACGACAGGCACGAAGTAAAACACAGCAAACTGCAGGAAGTCAAAGATCACGTGGTGTTTCAATTCCGGAAATCGAATCATGCAGTGCTTGAAGGGGACTGACGGATGTGGATAAACCAGCGAGTTGAAAATAAGTGTCGGTATTCCACAGGCGATCGATATTGGCCAGATCAGGGCAATCGCGATTATGATCTTCTTTCTGCCACAAAGTATGTGCGCCTTTATTGGATAGACGATTGCTACAAACCTGAAATGAGACAAATTATTGTTGTTTTTTATTTACGATTAACCCGTTCCCACACAGTGACGCTTTTGGACGCCTCTTAAGAAAACCGATCTGGAAAACAATGTGTGAAATGAAGAAATTCTTTGTTACAAGCAATTTCTTCATTTTACACAATGTTTTCTATCCTGAAATTTAAACAAATCAAAAATTTATGAACTTTATATTGTCGTCTGCAACTTCTTTCAATTTGAACCAGTCTAAAATTTGCTTGTCTGGTAATGGGTTTAAACTGATATCTCAGACTTAAAACAGACATATTTAGGATGTACTCTATGATGAATTATTATTGAGGATTGCAAAGAACACTTAAACCATGCTCTTTAATTCACGAAACTTATTTTGAAGATTTGTTCTATTCGTGTAAATGACGAATCGCGGCTGCCAATCAAAGATTGAACCAACCATCAAATAAATCATTCAGACCGGAAAGAACCTTTGAACTGCGACCACGACCAACATTCGTGTGAAGCATTTCTGTTGTTATGGCAACTTAAACATCGTAACTTCACTTAATAAAACTGTATTTACGAGGTCTAAGTTGCCGTTTTCATTTTTTGTTAAATGTTACTTGAAAAACAACGACTTTTATCATCTAGGTGAAATTTCCTGAAGAAGTTCAGTTGGCGGGGCCAGCGATCCGTCAATTAGGTAAGGTAATGTGTGCTTATTGATATCAATGGGATAAAAAGACTGATTCGCTTATATAAACGCCGGTGATTTTTAAACCTGAAAAAAAAAAGAAAAAAAACATGGTGCCAAGTTTTACGACTTTTTGGCCAAGATTGTTTTCTCAAAGATTTTCTAAGGTTTTTCAACAGTTTACTCTAATATATTTTATATCTACCGAATTTCTTTATTGTACGCGAACAAAATTGAACCCGACAAGGAAAAAATATGTATTATACGTGTACTTAACTGATACGATTTGGTAGGATAATGTCAATTTCCGTATATTGACGCCAAGTTAAGAAAAACTTGATTATCATTTTTCAGATTGGTTGATTTAGGGAAATGACGTTAACTTTTTTATCTAACCGGTGGTATACAAAAGATAAAGTAGTGATACGAAAACCTTACATTGGATTCATTATTGATGCAATTTATCGATATCAAAACAGGTAATAAGGCCTTCTTACAAGGCTAAAGAATCATTTTAGAAAATGGGAAAATTAAATAAAAAAAAAAAGACACACACACAAGGAATAAATCTTTATTTACGAATATTGTAACTGGATTTTGAAACATGCTCCATACACAAATGTGACCCACACGTTCAGAAGATTCAATCAGGATTTTAAAAAGGTTTAAATAGGATTTGTATTTTTTTTTTTTATGAATTCTCTTTAAAAGGATTACAAACATGAAGATAGAAAATCATAATAAATAAGATACCACTCATACAACCAACTACTAATACGAAACAACTTTCTGAACAGTTATATAAAAAGATTAGTACTGCTAATTGATTCTATAAAATAAGAATCGGAAACGTTGTTTTGGCAAGAAAAGATCCCCATGGCCGAATACGATAACAATGACAGCCCGGTTGCTCTCGAAATCAGCCGTCTACGAGTAAATCCATGTGAGATTTGCTAATATTTCCATTTATATGGAACATGTTTCTGGGCACACAAGAAAAGTTTTTTTTTATTCAATAGCAGGAAGGGAATCAAAGAAATGAAAAATGTATATAGATGAAATGATCAATGTGTAGTAATAAATCCATCTGTCACAGTCATAAATATAAGTCAAATATTCCTTTTCTATGCCGTAAAGACGTTCTAGCTAGAAGATTGAATTATACGTGTATCTCGCTTTTTTACAACCGTAAATCTTATTTTGGCATTACGTTTTAGACAAGAAGTTTTTTATAATGCGAACGAAAAATCATTATCTGTCTTACGATAGAGTTCCATGTTATGGCCACCAATTCATCTGCAGTCCATTGACCTTATTTTAACTTTTTCTCAGCTAAGAGATAAAGATATTTGTTGTTGCTGTTTTTGTTGTTGTTTTCATAAGCGATAGATAAAAGAATACTCAAAACTAGCTAGATATTTGATTAGATTTGTCTTGATTAATGACATAACATTTTAAAAATGTAAGCGAATTTGTTGTTGTCTGTTTGTTTGTTTGTTTGTTTTTTGTTTTCATCCATGTATGAACCTAAAAACTTTATCATATAAATGTATGAATCGCGGATTCATACGTTGAGATTAAGTTTCTAGTATGTTTATAACTGTAAAAATACTATCTTCATTTTTTTTAAATGAATAAGGTTATCAATTTGGGGCACCGCGTGAAGAAAATAAAACCTCAAAACTAATGAAAAGAATAATCAAAACTGGTTTGATATTTGATTTGTTTTGGTTGATAGCATTACATTTTTAAAATGAAGTGCAAATATTTTTTTCACTGAGGTATCAATCTAAAAAAGTTATATTAATGTAAGAATCCGCTTCGCCTATTCATACAGTGAGTTTCAGTTTTTAGGTTCATAACTGTATAATTCAATATTTAGTTTCGTCTATCAAATACGGGCGTTCTAGTTGGCCAAAACAATTATTCAAACCTCTATTAACAAAAGTTCGAGGACCAACAATTTTGTATGCTTCCGAATAAAACAGTTCCATACAAAAAAAGTATCAACATTTGTAGAGATTTTGCTTTTTTCGCTCGATGCTATTAAATTTTGAGAAATGAAGAGAAAAGTATTTTGTTTTCGTGGAGGTATGAACCGAAAAAACTAATCACACTGTATGAATCCATGAATCGGATTCATATATAAGTGTGATTAGGTTCATCGGCTCTCACCTCCATGAAAACGAAAACTGTTCTCTTCATCTCGTAAAAGGAAAAAATACTCTCATCATTTCTTAAATGAATGAGGTCATCAATAGAGGGCTCCGCGTGAATAAAAAGATAATAATTCATTACACATGTTCATGCCAGTAGTCTTTTTTTAAAGTTCAAAGTAATAAATTTCTAAAAGCTTCTTAACACCACATTGAAACCATAATCTCGTAGAATTGCGAGACAAATTAATCTCACAAACGAGAAATAACAAAAACTTTATAGCATGATTAAAGCCTTTTTATAGCTTTTGATATCAGGTAATGATTAACAGAAATGATTAAAATAGAAAAAGTAACACAATACTCCGTAATCATGGGCGGATCCAGTTTTTTTTTTTTTTTTTTTTTTCTCATTTTTTGCCGACCCAAAATGCACTCGTTTCATAATATTCGTCTGTTGGTTGGCAGAAAGACTTAACTTCAGCTTGAACAAAGCTGTTAATACAAGGTTTGGTTGCCAACTGACAAAATGATACTTTGATATCCAGATTTTCCGAATTGTTTGCCGAAATTACGGGGGTGTCTGGACCCCTGGTCTCCCCCTGGATCCTCGCATGCGTAATTCAATATTAAGTTGTCCAGTGTAATTAATTTGAAAGAAGTACTAGAAATATTTCATTTAGAAAATATTCAAATTAGTTGTATTTACTAGAATAATACTTGCATTCTATGTGGTTGAAAATATTTCATAGCATAATGAAAAAAACGGATTTTTTTTTTACTGCAAAGGCTGACACGTTGTTATTTTGGGTGAATCTTTAAAGCAGTTCCCGAACCGATTGGGTGTGAATAAAATGCTCTCAATATTCAAAGTTCCGACTTCAATGAAATCAGACATTTGAAAGAAGGGGGGGGGGCAAACTGATTTTGTAATGAAACTAGATTTTAACAACTCCAGAGAAAAAAAAACATATTTAGCGTTACGTGACTCTGATTTTTTCGACGAAGTGCAACACGAATCAAATCGGAATTTATCAGATATATACGTTACCTTTCGGTTTCACTGAACGTTGCCTTATATTTAGTTTCAATGGCGTATTTATTTAGTTAATTATTTACCCGAAATCTAACGACCTCATCCGTTAAATTCCGATGTTTCAATGTAGGTTGTTGAGAGTAAACTAAATTAAAATGCAATTTATAGAATTTTAGTAAGATTAACATAAAGGAATAACCTCTATCGTAAATATGAAATTAATAGCTATAATTAAAAAAGTAAATACTTTTCCATTATTATTTTTATTCGTTACAAAATTTCAAAGAGCTGCTTTAAAGGATCACGTTGGGTGGTTATTATTTTTTTCACAAGCAAGTTACAAATTCAATGATGATGTCATAATATAAAAACTGTAGAGAAATCTCCCACTATTTCTCTGGTTGGAGCCGTTATTTATGCATTTTAACTAGAATAAATCGATTCAAAAGATTCGGCACATGTACCATACGATATCAAAATCATGTCAATTATTTTATTCTATTTTTAACTAAAATTAAAAGACAATATTTTGAGGTAACCTCAAAGCTCAACGAGTGCAAACTGCTACTGGAGGCTTAGCCACTGAATCCGTTGAACACAAACGGCATGAAAAGTAATTCTTGTGTATTTCTGGAATATTGAAAAGGTTTACAAAGTTCACAAAGTTTTTTTTAGATACATCAAGGCCACCGGCCCATTATATACAACACATACATTTAACATCATAGAATTGTGAAAGAGATTCATACAATATCGTTCTTAGCAATATATGTGAATACATCAGTTTTATTGTTGTTATGTTGTTGTTATAGCATAGACTAGATAATTCGAATGCCTTCAGAATATTACATTGTACTTACTTTACTAAATTCTTTCTAGATTAAAATAGAACTATGATTATGATTCGACTCCCTCGTACATCGTAACTTCAGTTTGAATTAGTTGCGACCTTTCAAGTTAATCGATACTAATAAAGCAATTCATTTTCTATATTGAAAAGACATGCTATAAAGCATCTGAAGAAACAAGCTTTGGAAAACATTATGGTCAATGATGAAATTGCTTGTAACAAGCACATTATTCATTATCCACAATCATTATCCCCTATGAGGATAGTTATTTTATCTCGTTTATTTATCATGATTACTTTTGACAAGAAGATTACTTAACAAAACCAAGCTTTGCTTTACTTTCAGTACTTTGATTTTCTAGAATGTCATCCGGAAAGTGATGAAAACTCGACAAATCCTCGTTGTTGTTATCTATTCTAGAATGGCATTATAGAAAAAAGGATCGATCCATGAACACCCATGTACATGTGTGTATAGGGATACAATTGTCTTCCGTTCTTTGGGTGCGCCACATGACCTCTTTAACATTTTTATTATACCCCCGCCATGTAATTCCGGCGGTCACCCCGCCATGTAATTCCGGCGGTCACCCCGCCATGTAATTCCGGCGGTCACCCCGCCATGTAATGCCGGCGGTCACCCCGCCATGTAATTCCGGCGGTCACCCCGCCATGTAATGCCGGCGGTCACCCCGCCATGTAATTCCGGCGGTCACCCCGCCATGTAATGCCGGCGATCATATAGAGTTACCTCTATCCGGCTGACTGTTAACCTGTGTGTATGTGTAGACGTGTCTTTGTATGACTGTCCAGTTCTTGTCAAGAGCATAATTTCTGTATTAACCGATGGATTTCTAAATAACATGGAACAGTTGTTCCCCTTTAAGAGTACTAGTGTCATTTGTAAAATTGTATCAGAAACTCCGAAATTCAAGGCCACAACTCAAAGTCGTGTGACAAAATTGACCTTCTGCGGAAGGCCTCCGTGCCTGTGAACTTTTGCCATTTCTAGTTTTTCTTTGTATCTCTGAATATAATGAAATGACAAATGCTATTTCATCCATATTCACAGACGGATTCGCTATTCCTTTTAACGCATAACTAGGCAACAATATCTTAGGTGGGTCCAAATTAAATCGACATTTCATTGTGCATATAAATTTAAAAATGAGTGTTATATCGTAAATGGGCGGCAAAAAAACACAATTTAATCTATGTCGCGACATTAAGATTTGTAAACGACAATAAAGGGAATAGACAACTGTGGTCTCCCACACTATCTCGCTTCTTGACTTCCCCCAAGAATAATAATTTGGAAGACATTATGGGAGATGAAAAAATATTTTACGATTAGCGATCTCTTCATTAACCCCAATGTTTTCAACCAAAAAAGACAAAGAGTTGTAAAGTATTATCCACTAAAATGTGTCGTCTAAAACTTCCTTCACTTTGGACCAGTTTAAATGTTTGTCATCAAGGTTAAGAAGAAATCGCTAATCACAAAAACATTTCCTCTTAACACAGATAATTTCCTACATAGTTTTCTTAAACGTGCTACAATACGAGTTTGTGCGTTATTAGATGAATTCACACACAGTCGATCCTTCATTGAGCGACCACCTCTATTAAGCGACTATAACCATTAAGCGACCACAATTGATACTCCTTTTCAAAATCAAAAACTCTCACAAAGAAGTGGCCGTTTTTGCTGAAAGCAAATCATACCAAAATCTAATGTTATAGCAACTCATTAGAATCTTCTCAACGAGACGATTCTAGTGAGTCCCAATAACATAGGGTTTAGCGAGAATTCTGTAATAATTTGTGTATGCTTTCGAATCAATCTGATATATATTGCACAAAAAATGTGACACAATATCTGACTCAACTCTAAGTATTAAATGTTCGTTTGAGCGTATTGTTCGGCACTTTGCGATTCTTTCTTATCTAAGTTTCAGAAACATCGATACCTCCCTTTAAGCGACAATTCTCTTCAACAACCACTCACGTGACTGATTAATTACCATATGAATAGTCGCTAAATACAATATTAACATTGGGTTTGAATGTATTTGAATGTATTTTTTTATATTTCTTTTTTTTTATCAGTTATCAAAAGGATTTTTCCTCTAAAAGCAAACTGTCTATCTACCGAATTAATCAGTATCGAAGTCAGATGTAATTTTGATAGAGAAGCAATGAGAAATTTCGTATCGTGTCAGCTTACTGAATACAAATTGTAATGCATTAGAATTCAGCTCCGTTTGTTTTGAGTTTATTGAAGTTGAAGTCAATTAACCCAAATATTTCGAAGGTTTAGAAAAATAAACGTTCTTAACTGGAAAAAAACGTGATAAAAATAAGCAGAATTGTTTTGTTTTAATTAAAGTTTTATCTTATTTTTAATTACTCTGTGTTTTCAGTCAGAATATTGGAATATCTTTTCATTTTGTTTTATAATCATATATACTTTTAGATTTTTATTACTTTTGTCACCAATCTGTATCATTATTTATATGGTTGTAAAATTCATATGATTTGTTTTTCTTTATCATTATTATTCGTAATGACATGCAAAAAAGCTAAAACAAAAAAGCATATCAAACTATTTCTGTTTTCTCACTAGACTATGAACTACGATGGGTTTTTTAGTTGTTGTTGTTGTTTTTTAATTTAAAAAAAAAAACGTACAATGTCACTCTATATTAGCGAATTTCTTTGGAACTATTTGCCCTTAGTATTCAAATTCCATGCTGTTCCTGTCAATGGAAATGCTTAACCAATTTCCATACAATGAAGCTTTAGGACGCCCCCAAGAATTAAAGCTCTGGAAAACATTGAGGAAAATGAAGAAATTGTTTGTAACATTCTTCATTATCCAAAATGATTTCTAACCCAAAAGACAAAGAAGTCTAAAATTTCATCAACAAAAAATTGTCGTCTGCAACTTCTTTGAATTCGATTCAGTCTAAAATGTTGTCGTGTTGGAATGGGTTAACAAATTTTTAATTAAGGATAAGTGCGTTTTTTTTGTTGTTTTTTTCATTGATTCATTATATGGGCAATGGCAAATAATAAAAACTATAACCCATAACCATACAATCCGTCTTTTTGACGCCCCTCAAGAACAAAGAAGTTTGGGAGAACATTGAAAAAAATCAAGAAATTGCATATAATTTACGTCAATTTCTTCATTATTCACAATGTTTTTACTTCAAGACAACATTTAATTTCATGAACTATTTACTATTGTCTACAACTTCTTTCATCGCTATTATTTATTATGTGAAGCATTTTGGTTAGTTTGGCGTCATAAACGGCGTAGCAACAGCTTATTCAAGCCAAGTCGAGACTATTTTAAGCTGTAGTAACGACGTTTAGGTCATTAACCAAACTATTTTCCTTTTTGTTAAAATATTACTTGCCATAAATCTTGGAAAATAACACTATTTGATACCTAAGTGGAACTTCCTGTCGGAGTTAGATGGGCGTGGCCAGCGATCTGTCAATTTCCCTCGTGTGAAAAGTACATTAAATGTTCATTATAATCATGAACAATGTCATTCTTGTATATTATTTTCAACCCTTTAAAGAAAGGGTTTATTCATTCCACGATTTCGTCTGATGTATGAACTGAATGTAAGTCTTTATAACTGTGTCATTTTAAAGACGATTTTATGAATACTTTATTACATATTTACGTCTTAATTAAATTAGATGGCTAGTTTATGGGCAGCATGTGTCACGTTTATGTACCATTTCGCACGCTTTCAACCCAGTTACACTTGTCAGAATTGTAGACTGGTCCTAATTGAAAGAAGCTGCAGACGGCAGTTTCAAGTAGATGGAATTTTATTCATTTAATTATTTATTTTGTTTATTCATTCATTTATCTACTTATCTTATTTATTTTGTTTATTTATTAGTCGTTTTGGATGGAAAACATTATGGATAATGAAGAAATTGCTTGATACAAGCAATTTCTTCATTTTCCACAATGTTTTCCAAAGCTTTATTTTAAGAGCGTAAAAAGGAAGGATTGTGTGTGAATTGTATTTGAACACATATACGTTGCACAAATATGTTGCAAACGTTTAAGGTAATAGAGGAAAAGACAGAATTCAACATTCAAAATCATTAAAATACATAATTAAATAAACTGTAAACTACTGAATTTTTCAGTATTAGAAAAATATCACAGAAACATGTTAGACATTTTCTAGAAATACGAATTTAGGAAAGTTGAATCATTTTAAGGACATAAAAATATGAATGCAAAAAGAGAATCAATTTTTATATATTTTTTCTTGCTTTTCTGTTTCTTTTTTTTTGGGGGGGGGGGGGGAGGGGGGTTATATATATTTTTATTTTACCATACCATCGTTAAAATCATACGATAAATCAGATCTGTCAGATAATTTCATTACCAAAGTCATTATCAAAAAGAATAGGAAATTTATAATGATAATAGGGGCTAATGTTCAACTCTAGTCAAGGTTTTAAACCTAGAAAAATGTATTCTGTGTCCCTTAGAAAATTCATACATTTTGACCACCTTGAGGTGAATTTCTAAGGTTCAAAACAGGATTTTATCCATCAATTTTTTAACCCTTTGCTGCTTTTCAAAATCTTACACCAGTCCAAATTGGAAGGTTTTGCAGACAACAATATAAAATTATATGCAAAATAGACATTTAATAGAATAGAAAATATTGTGGAAAAAGAAGAAATTGCTTGTTACAAGCAATTTCCTCTTTTACCACAAATTTTCCTAAGTATGAAAATACAGGGACGTAAAAACCATAATACTATCGAAAATTACACATTTTTTGCTTACTTAATATCTTTTAAGGGATAGATCAGGTTGCTCTTGACCCTTTCCTGTTTTGCAAAATTTTAGACTTGTCCAAATTCAAAGTTTTTTGCAGACGAAAATAAAAAGTGGATTTAATTCGAAAAATAACCATTCAGTGGGTTAGATGATATATTAGAAATAAAGAACAAAAAATGCTTGTCACTTGCAATTTCTTCTTTTTCTACAATGTTTTTATCGACCGTATTTCTATGTTTTGGCCCCTTCAAAATCGGTTTTTACCCCTAGAATTTCTCGGACAATGGGTCAATGGACTCTTTAATTTCAGACGCTTACACGATCAAAGTATAATAGGCATTGACGTTGTCGAGCCAGCATCTTTAGGTAGGAGGACCATTTTTAAGAGTGCGAAAAGGATAAATCCGAATTCAATAAAGCAAACTGTTACAAATTCGTGTCTGAGGTATGAAAACAAGCCTATTTATGTGGATCATAAAACAGTTGATATAAACACATAGAATTAATACGAGCTTATAAAGAAGTTATTTTCGCGCTGTGCATAAGCCAATTTAGAAAACCAGCTCGCGAGAAAATCGGGTTGGACTTTTTCATTCGTTTCGATCTATAGAGCCGTAAATTCTCAGTTTCAAAGCAGATTTGCCGTTCGTTACTCTGCAAAGGGCTAAATGACAAGATTCTTGTCAAACCAAGATATGGAAGATATATTATTTTTCTTATGCTTCGCGAGAAAAGTGTGGGACATAAAAAATATGATACAAATCGAATTTAATAATTTACATTCACTTTTGTTATAAAATCGTTTGAAACCATTTTATTTTCACATGCTACTTACCATAAACTTTGCAGAATGACTTAGTAGACTATCTAAAGCGAACATCGGAGGCCGATTGGTAGGGATATATAGAGGTCAGTCGAGTGCATACATTACAAAACAAATTTTTAAAAAAAAGCAGTTCGTTTTTGACAGAGGCTTACAATTTCTTAACCCTTGTTATGCTGAATTAAAACCCTGTACATGAATGCACCGAAATCAAAGGACTGACAGTAATGGTAGTACATGTTGTTCAGTTGTCAATGTTCTTTTTCATCTCATAAAAGCTACAGTGTTTTGAGTGAGCAGTCCAACTTACAACATCCAAGTACCACCTCCGGAAATACAGTACAGAGACAGAGATCTAAACAAAATAATATTCCTTTTCAGCTTAAAGTAATTTCAGTTAATTGCCAGTCCATTGTCAACAAAAAAGCAGAATTTCTTTGTATGATAGATCAACATAAACCTGATATAGTTGTAGGCACAGAATCCTGGTTAAATAGACATCATGCAGATTGTGAATTCTTTCTAAAATCCCTAGGTTATACACCCTTTAGATAAGACAGGTCAACCAAAGGTGGGGGAGTATTCATCCTGGTTAAAGATACTTTCCTTGCAACAGAGCAGAAACAACTAAAGACTGATTGTGAAATTATTTGGATTAAATTACAGGTCAGAACATGTAAACCTCTTTATATAGCAGCCTACTACAGACCGAAAGAATCCGACATCCACAGCTTTAACGAGTTCAAAAAGTCCTTAGACCTGACAAGAAACCTTAAAGGATCTTTTTGGGTGCTAGGTGATTTTAACTTACCAAAATTCTCATGGAACTGTGATCATATACCAGTATTAAAGTCAGGATGCAGTTATACCAACTTGTATGAAGAATTTAATGACTTACTTTCAGATTTCAACCTCACTCAGATGGTAACAGAAAACACCAGAGGAGAAAATACACTGGACCTCTTCCTAACATCAAACCACACCTTAATTAAAAATGTGAAATGTCTTCCAGGTATATCGGACCATAATATTGTCTCTATTTTTGCAGATACAAAGCCACAGATGACAAAACAACAACCTAGACAGGTTCATCTGTACAAAAAAGCTGACTGGGGTAGCTTTAAAATCTACATGGAGCAAGTTAGAAATGAAATTCTGAAAGATCATCACTCTAATTCTGTTGAAGAAATTTGGTTAAAATTTTCAGATGCAATCTCCACAGGTATCGAGAAGTATGTTCCAACAAAACGACTTGGCCCCAAGAGATCGCTTCCATGGATTACACAGCCTATAAAACGCCTTATCAGAAAAAGGGATCAACTCTATTTCAGATTGAAGAAAGAAGGAAACAACAAGATGAAGACTGCTCTCAAGGCTCTAAAAAGAAACATCAAAAATCAAATAAAAGTTTCCTATATTAATCATATTGAATATATTTTAGGCCTAGATGGAACCACTGAAGACAAAGAGAAAGCCACAAGATTTAACAATAAGAAACTTTTCAGTCTTTAAAAGAATGCCAAGCAAGATGCAACCGGAGTAGCCCCTCTTCTCGATAAAATTTCAGGTTCCATCAAATCGGACAACACAGAAAAGGCGAATATCCTAAATCAACAGTTCCAGTCAGTCTTCACTCCAATGACACCAATTTCTTTGGCTCAGTCCTGCCTTTCATCTATAAGACAAAATGTATTCTCTTCCTCTTTCAGCAAATACCCAGTTATGCCGAACATTACTATTTGCACCAGTGGAGTACAAAAACTTATTTCCAACCTGAAACCAGACAAAGCAGCAGGACCAGACAACATCAAACCTCTTGTACTAAAAAACTTATGTTATCAAATTTCCCCGATCTTACAAATTCTCTTTCAGAAATCCCTAGACACAGGCACTCTTCCCCAAGTTTGGACAAAAGCAAACGTGACTCCACTCTTCAAGAAAGGAAACAAAGAAGATCCTGCAAATTACAGACCTATATCTTTAACATGTATACTGTGTAAAGTTCTAGAACATATTGTAGCATCAAATCTAACTGAACATTTTGATAAAAATAATATCCTTTATGACTTGCAGCATGGTTTTAGAGAAAGGCGTTCATGCGAAACCCAGCTACTTCAACTGACCGACCATCTTGCCAGAAACCTGACTGAAGGAAAACAAACTGATCTAGTTTTGTTAGACTTCAGCAAGGCTTTTGACAAAGTTAGCCACTTAAAACTTTTTGTATAAATTGCAGGAACATGGTGTTAACAATGCTACCCTTTTGTGGATTAAATCTTTTCTAATAGGCAGAACACAAAAAGTAGTTTTAGAAGGTGGATGCTCATCAGAAGTACCAGTCACGTCTGGAGTACCTCAGGGATCTGTACTTGGCCCTCTTTTGTTTCTTTTGTATATAAATGACCTTCCAAATAACATCACATCACAAGTTCGTTTGTTTGCAGATGACACTGCCGTTTATTTAGCTATTAACAACAGACAAGACTGTTTGACCCTACAAGAAGATCTAGACAAGTTAATGCATTGGGAGAAAAAGTGGGAAATGGAGTTTAACCCCAGCAAATGCATTGTCCTAAATATTACTAAAAAAAGAAAAAGATTTCCTTTGATTACAGGTTACATGGGCAAGTACTAGAGACTGTGGACAATGCCAAATACCTAGGAGTTACAATATCTGGAGATCTTTCCTGGAACAAACACATTGACAATATAACATCAAATGCTAATAAAACTTTAGGTTTTCTCCGCAGAAACATCCAGACCAAAAATAAGAAGATCAGAGAAATAGCGTATAAAACTTTAGTGAGACCCTAGGTAGAATACGCATCAACAGTTTGGAGCCCCTACACAAAAACCTATATCAACAAAGTGGAAAAAGCGTAGAGCGGCAAGATGGGTTCAAAATAATTTCTCTTATTATGACAGTGTTACCTGCATGCAGAAGGAGCTTGGTTGGGAAACGCTCCAATACAGACGAGACATCTCCAGAGTCACCATGTTCTATAAAATTGTTAATAATTTTGTTGCAGTGCCAGTACCAGCTTATCTTGAAAGACCAGTGAAGACCACCCGACATATGCACACAGCATCTTTCAGACAGATCCACACAAATGCAGCCTACTTTAAATATTCTTTTTTACCCTACACAGAGATACTATGGAACAGCCTTCCAGAAACAATTGTACAGCAACCTGATATTGCAGCATTCAAAAAGAGTCTTGATTCTTTTCAGATAGTGAGCCGTCCCTGAATGACCAAAATATGTTTTTATCAGCTCTTTTAATCTAACACTCACAATACTTTTAAAATTTTGCACCCTAACAAATGTCTAACAGTTTTTATTCCAGCACAGACGCGCACCTGCCAGTAATACCCGAAAGGGGAGTTGGGCAGTATATATATATATATAGATAGATAGATAGATAGATAGATAGATAGATAGATAGATAGATAGATAGATAGATAGATAGATAGATAGATAGATAGATAGATAGAATGTTTCTTTTGAAAATTAATTTCAAAAACAATTCTGGTTTCAAAGGACAGACAGGAGATGTAGACCAAGATCAGACTGCACTTATGTGCAGTCTGATCTTTGTCTATACCTCCTGCTAAAACCGGAATATTCCGGGTTCAGCATGACAGGAGTTAAATGCCAATTGACAGATCGTTGACCAAGCCCTCTGATTTTGAACGGGGCTATTCATCTAATATATAGTTAATTCGCAAAAGATATTGACAGGAACATTCAAAACAAAAAGGATATCGCTGGTCCGTGATCCAAACATCCTAACTATAACTTGAATTAGCTGTAACTACTGCGTTTAAGAAACCAAATCAACAAAAATGCTTGACGTAAATGTTAGAGGTCATCATTCAATGGACCAATCGGTGGCCCCGCCCACTGACTCCGTTAGCGCCACAGATTGACCCCGATTGGAAGCTCCGCTTCAGTTTAAAGCGGCATATTTCTTACATAATTTACAGCTAGTAGTATGTAATGAAAAAATAAAATGTTTGGTTGGTGACCAAAACGTCGTCACTACAGCTTGAATAAGCTGTAGTGACGATGTTTAAGTCATCAAACCAACAAAAAAAAAAAAACACAAAAAATGGCGGCCACTGTCGGAGTTCAAAGCTTAGTTCAAGGCTGATTCAAAATTGATTGGTCGATCGGTTCTTTGATTGACAGCCGCGACTGGTCAATTCTAGTATAAATGGATCATTTGATTTGTCAATCGATTCTTTTGTTGACATCAGCAATTATGAACGTAAAACAGGCTTGGGTGACCTATATCCAAACAGAAAATTTGTGAAAACGCCTTTTTAGAAGATCAAAAATGAACGGTTCTGGCTCTCTCTTTCAAACTTTTTAACATTCAGTCATTTTTAATTGGCCGTAGACCAATTTATATAACCATAAATTCGAGATTGTGTCGCTGCAATTTACCAAAACTGCCTTTAGCCCAACTGGACGTATATTCTTACGGGAAAACAGAAAAACCCATTTCATTTTACAAGTTAAGAATTATCAAAAGGAGTTAAGGAAAACTGGACGGTCACACGCTTTAAAGATGAATGCTTCAAGGATTTTCGCTAGTGATGAACGCGTCTAACCAACCCTTTCTTTCAATCATATCGAGGTGTAAACAAAGATGATACTGCCACTCAATTATTTTCCAGCCATAAGTTAATCAAAGTACTGAAAGTTCTTCTGGAGAGCAAAGTTGATTATTGTGCTTTCAAGATGTCTAAAGAATTCGCCCAAAGAATAGTATCAATTGTTTTTTCCTTTGTTTATAATCAGCGCTGTTTAGGAACTTGTTAATTTCTGCCCAGAAAAAGAGAGGGTTTTGAAATTTAATGAACCTGCTGTCGGCATTTGCTCTTAAACTGAAGTTATCATATTTTCATAATTTTTCTGTTTTGGCTTAATAAAAAAGCTTGCAGGGATGATCTAACCATGACTATTTAACAATCGAGAATTTTTAAAAATTTAGTTTTTCACAAAAAGTTGCTTTTTTGTCGGTACCCATGTTGCATCAAGGTCTTACGTTCGTGTAAAATAATATTAGTTCTAATTTACATTCACGGAAATATCATACACTAGGATAGAACCTACGTGTTGTGAAAGTAATAGAAATTAAAGTTGTTTTACCCTGATTCAAAAGTTGGAATGCAACGATATGTCCAATTTCTCAGTGACGACCAAATACAGTGCGTACGGCACTTTGATTAATAATGGGATAAAGCTGAATGTCATGTTCACGATTAATATTCGTTCTTAAAATGTTTTTGTAACCTTTCTCGTGCTCTGTCTATATGAGACAGCTGTTGGCTTTGGAGTTACCTAACGGCGTTATATTGCTGCACATACCATGAAATTTACTTTCAAAAGATCTTTTGACATTGAAACACGATGAGGAAAAATATAGAACATTACTTTCCTGTTCAATCCCTGGTTTCTACGGTCCCTTGTTTTTATACTCAAGAAAAAATTGTGGAAAAAGAAGAAATTGCTTGTGACAAGCTATTTCTTCTTCTCCACATTTTTTCTCTATCCTACAGAATGATAATTTTTCAAATAAAATCGAATTTGGGTTGTCATCTGCAAAACCTTTGAATTTAGACAGGTCCAAAATTTTGACAAAAAGGATTGTGTTATTGTTGCAAGTAGAATAAATTGTAAAACTGATACTGAAAAAAAGAAAGAAGAAAACAGAAAAGAAAAAAGACAAATGAAGTTGTTCTATTCCAAGCTTTTCGAGGTTAAAAAGATTTAAAATCAACCTTCATGCTTTGTGACTTATCCTAAGTATAGAATATTTAAAATCCTGTCTTGTCTAGACCTAACTTTTTACCTGACGGATCGTTTTCCACGATTACTTAGCTCCGACAGAAAGCTCCACTTTGATATTGAACGGCGTTATCTTGTCAAATTTTATGGTCTGCAAGCTGTAACAACAATCTACAATGGTTGGTTTCCGACCTAAATGTCGTAAGTACAGCTTAATAAGCTGTAGTTTCGACGTTTAACATGCCAAACAAATGCCAAACAAACAAAATAAACGTCATATTAGCGTCTGCCAGTGTTCGAGTTCAAATTCATTTCCGGTCTAAGTGAATGGTTTGATGTATCGATTGTTTCTTTCATTGATCATGTCGATCCATCGATCTGTTGACTCGAGAAAGTATGAAATTGGATTTTGATATTCTGAAAAAAATCTCATTGACCCATTCCCATATGAAAAATTTTAGACTGGTTCAAATTCAAAGAAAATGCAGACGGCAATTTTACGTTGATGAAATTGTAAAATTCTTTGTCTTTTGGGGTAGAAAATATTGTGGACATTGAAGAAATTGCTTGAAACAAGAAATTTCTTCTATGTCCACAATGTACTCCAAAGCCTTTTTTTCGAGGGCGTAATAAGGAAGCGTTGTGTAGAAATCGATTAATACAATATCGATGGGAACTTCACTTTTATTGAAAAGGAAAATCTTCTTTCGGATTTTGCACAAATTTACTTACAAAATCGTATAGAAAACGTACAGAATCCTTAAATGTTTGGAGAAAAACGGCAAAACAATAAATTGTACTTTTGGTATTAACATGTAATCCTTTACGTCTACTGTATAAACAAGAAAAAATGTCGCGATAAAAAATGTACAAGATATAAAAACAACGACAATGTGTGCACGAGATTTCGGAATGTGTTGCCTGACAAACGAAACTAATCTACACCGTAAACGCGAACCCACAATCAATTTTGCGATTAATTCAGACACACCTCTTTCTTGTTTTTCTCTGTAATATTAATTACAAGAAAAGCCGTTTATCTACAGTCAAAGAGAATGTTCTGTTTCCAATATAAGGAGTCCTGACAAATGCTATTTGCATATTGAAACAAATTTATACAATAAGTCACAAAACAACGCAATTTTGATCGAGATCTCGTGTACCAAGTGCGATGGAGAGACGACGTGTCTCTGAGGGATTCAGTATAGGTTCGTTGCTTGTCTCATGATTTTTTTTTTCAAACTTATGCCGGTATTTTCTTTAATCCATTCCCGGTAAAATCATTCTCTTTGAAGACCCCGATAGAAGAGCATGTCGGAAATGAAGAAATTTATTGTATCAAGTAATTTCTTCATTATTCGCAAAATTTTCTACATCAAAAGCTAAGCAAGAATATTCATCAACTTACGATTGTCGTCAATAACATCTTAACTCTTGAACAAATCTAAAATTGATCAATCGCTGTGCCCACACATAGACTCCATAGGCCCCGCCAATGGACTCCAACAGGAAGTTCGGCTTCGATTTTTAATCGCGTTATTTTGCAAAATCTATGGCCAGTAGCATGTAACCAAAAAGTGAATGGGTGGCTGGTGACCTAAACGTCGTGACTATAGATTGAATAAGCTGTGGTTACGACGTTTAAGTCGCCAACCCAACAACAAAGGTTAACAAGAATGGCGATAAATGTTTGAGATGAAAGCTCAGATCCGAGGTGAATAATTGATTTGATTAGTCGGTTGATTCCTTGGCTGACAGCCGCGATTGGTCAATTGTGAAGTCTGATAATAAGATATAGAGGATAATCAACTGGTTATTTTTGATATGAAAAATCTCTCACGAGTGTGCGTTGTTAGGCGTTGAAAAACGAGCCCGAAGGACGAGTTTCTCTAAAGCATAACAACGTATTCGAGTGAGAGATTTTTCATATCAAAATTGACCAGTTGATTATTCTATTTATTATATTCGAAACAGTTTTATTTTTCAATACTTGCTGATTTATTTCAATCATATTCGACATAATCTGCCCTAGAAACCGTGCGCATTAATATCAAAGGATTTTGTAATTCAACAATTTCTGTTCGCCATCTTGGATATTCTTTCCAAGTGGGCGAGATTTTCAAAGGAATTTTTGAAGGAAAGTCCGTATTTTAAGACACATTTAGAGATTTGCAGTGTCAGGCACAAAAATAATTTGGGCGAAACATATACTGTATCTAAGGGCGACAATCTGATCGTAGATCTAAAGGCCCCGGGATATTTCGAACATCGATCGACGATGACTTGGACTTGGACAGAATCAAAGGATAGGCAGCCTGTGATCACTCAGTCTCCTGACTTGGGCGTACAAAACAAGCTCATGCGGGTTAGGTTTGAGTGTCTATCACTTTAACTGCAATATCATCAGCATTCGAGGAATAATTTTGGACGTTACGGAAAATTATCATTTGTTTGAGTCATCTGTGATAACCAAAAGTTAAGGTTCGTATTTGTTTAAAACCAGTTGTTAACAAAACGGTTATTTTGATGTTGTAGTAATTTCGTTATTTTTTTCTTATTTTACTGTTTTTTAATTAATTTTTAGCCTAAGGTCTCAGAGCGAGCTGGCCCTTTGAAAATAAAAGTAGTTCCAAATTTTCGGAGTGAAAGTTGATATCATCACAAGTGATGATATCAAAATTTATTACACTGGGAAATCCCAAGATTTCACAGCTAGGAATATAATAAAGAAATACAATGTTTCGAAAAATCACAGGAGGACTGAGACTAAAATGGTCGCGCTAGTTTTGTAATTTTCTTCCGATCGTTTTCTAATTGTTTAATCCTCAATTCTTTCGCTGTTTCCGATATTGACCACGTGTTCTTGGAATCAAGGAGAATAAAGCATGTGGTTGGCCTAGTGCAATACTGTTGTAAGTGTTTATATAGATATTGGCACTTACGACACAGATGTAATAAGCCCTTGATGCGTTTTCCATCATGTCTCCTAAATAAGTTCTAGGTCTATGCGGTACGATCGCTGTCGCAATGACATCAAAAGAATCATATTTCGTGAGTGGGCTTCCATGATGTCATAAATACTGTTTGAATAAGGCTGTAAATACGACATTTTGCTCGCCAAGTATTGATTTTCTAATAATTTTAGTATTCCGTCTGCGTAACTAGTTGCTACATATATACACGTGAAACGTTTCTTACTCTACGGGGATTTCGTCCATTTTTTTGAGAAGGTTTGGGTGACATGCTTCTATTTTTTGTCATCGTTGTTGTTGCTGCTGGGTATGTGTTTGTGTTTGTTTGTTTGTTTGTTTTTTCGTCTTTTTTCTTATTCATTTATTCATTTTTTGCTACTGTCATATTTGGGGTGTTTCGTTTTGATGCATTTGTTATGTATGTGTTGTTTTGTTTTGAATTTCTTAGTGTGTGTGTGTGTTTCATTGTTTGCTTGTGTTATCGGGGGTTGGGAGCCGTTTTGCCCATAGTGACACAATAACTATTAGATATACCTAGTTACATTTTCGAATGAATATGAAATAATTTCCATATGAAGACTTTAGGGGGAAATTCGGGGGTGGTAGGGGGCTCCAAATGTACTTGAATATCTTTAATCAGTTGGATTCAAGGATGGGTTTGTTTTTTTTTCTTTCCTTTTCTTTAATTTTTGCAGTCGATTTCTACTGTTTGAACAATATAATTCCGTAGATCTGTTCTCCATTTTTTCGCTGTTTTGTGGATTAAAGTATGCTTTATCGAAAACTGCATCCATAAAAAGTTACCAAAATCGCATTTCGTGAAAATACCTTGTCGACTACGTTTAAGAACATCTTGAAATTTAAAATGTGAATTACAGTTAATCTTGTATTAATAATAAGTCTAGAGACGTCCACAGAGTGGTCTCTTATAAGAGTCGTCGCTTAATATACTTTTTGCCAAAGGTATAAAGGATTGATTCGATTACAAACATACATTATTACAGAATTCTCGCTTTATTCTAAATTTTTGGGACCCATTCGAATCATCTCATTGAAGCGATAGTAATGAGTTTCAACAACAAAAGTTTAGTTATGATTTCACTTTTTAGCAAAATGCCTTTTCTTTCTTAATATATTTTACTTAGAAAGAGGGATTTCGATTACGGTACCAAAAATATTGAAAACAAAAAATATTCTCTTCATTTCTTATACAATGTAATTTAATTGCATCAAGCGATGAAAGCAAATATTTTTCAAATTTTGATACCTTTTTGTATGGGACTATTTCATGCGGAAGCATACAAAATTGCTGTGTGCTCAAAGCTTTGTTCGTGGAGTTATGAATAACTTTTTCGGCCATTCAGAACGTCCGTTTTTGACAGACGAAACTGTTAATTAAATTATATAATGATGAAAACAAAAATACTCCTAGAAAAGCGTAATGAAATGGCTCATTATCCAGGTTTTACGACCTGCAAAATCCGAAAAAACAACTTACTGGCCCCTAGAATGTTCTCCCCGAGGAGTCTTTTGGCTACGAATCAGCATCCCTGTTCGCCGCCCTAAAGTGATGGATCGCGTTGTCAATCAAATAAGCAATCGCCCAATCAAACCATTCAATTCGATCGATGATAACCCTTTGGCTCCAACGGTGGCCGACATTTACGTGGAGCTCTTTTGGATGCTTTGGCGACTTAAACGTCGGAACTACAATTTTTTCAAGCCTAACCTTTTATTTATCATTATTTTTTAAACTGGCCATAAATTTTGCAAAATAACGCGACTTTATATGTAACAGGAACATCTGTTGGAGTGGGCGAGGCTCGCGATCCGTAAACAACGGAACCACGCAGGACATATTGCTAGACATGTACACCGTGCCGGACTTTTTGTCAGAAGGTTATTGATATGATACTGACCTTTCGATACAGACGGACACCAGGGACAAAATGGAGACATAGAGAGCTATCACCATTAGAAACCGGTTAATCTTACATGCCATTTCCCCCAGCAACCATCCTCGATTCATCATAAACTGGACTATCTCCGGCACACCAATCGCCATTATTACGAAATCCGCCACCGCTAAATTCATGATGAATATATTTGTGACTGACTGTCGCATCTTCCTGTCTAAGATTATCACAATGATCACTAAACTGTTTCCAATCAAACCAACGAATCCTATTACACAAAATAACATGGATAAAAGTACAATCACTTCACCGGAAGCGGGGTCTTCTGGGGGTCCGGTAAAGTTACCCGCTTCTTCCGTACCAGAAGTCATACCCACTACTCCGTGAGTTGAGAAAGTAGTCCGTATATCGTCCACATTGTTTATACTTGAATTCGCCAAAAAAGACGATGCGGTAGTGTTAACCTCGATATTATAGCCTGACGATGTCATGTTTAAATTTTACTGCTTCAGATAGTTTTACTGTTTTTCATTAATCATATCCACGTTTTTGCCTTTACACAAATGACACATATTATAAGTCAGTCAATGCGCTTCTAATTATTTCTTATCAAGTGTTTATATTGTTACATAAAAATCAGCACAAAAAATGATCTATCAACATAGAAAATATATATATTTGACTAACTTTGAGTAAGATTATTCATTAATTTTTTTTATATAGATCTATATCGCACATCACATTTTATTTATTTATTCTAGCTTTTTATTTTTACTTTATTTTTTTCACAAATTTGTGTATTTGTTACCCTTTTACCAGTTTATCGCAAGATTTCGTTCGTGAAAAAGTCAAATATTTATTATCCGATAGCAAGTAACTTTCGCTTTCTCTATCCACGCAGTAGCTGCGACTGACCAATTTCTCTGTTTATATATACCAATATATCCCGTCCTTAATTACTTTCCAATCCGTTTACACTTTCCTGTCTATACCAATAAACACTAGGACCTAAGTTAGTCTACGGTAATAAACTCGCGAATAAATATTCACTTGATCATTCTAGTTGCCGTAGTTCTTTCATCCCGGCTTTCCACAGCTGCAGGATCCATCGGTCATATATCAATATATATATAACCAAATAATCTGAAATAATTACCACCGTTAATATACAAAACCCAGGACACTTGGCCACTTCCCGGGGCGTTATTTGTGTATGATGAACGGCTCAGCGTGGCCAACAGTAAACTATTTATCATTCCAGAATAACCGCCCGGGATAATTGGAATTCCAGGATCTTTGAAAAATCAGAGAGCGGCGATTGAGTTTATTGTCCGAATTTCCATTCCCGCAGGCTATATTGCTGTTTTGAAGTCGAGTGGATTTCCATCAAATCTGAAATATACCAGGAAATATATCAAACGTAATGTTTATTAGAACCGCTCTTCTTGAAATCGGATTGACGGTTCGCCGCTCCTGATAAAAATCGATTAGCAAACTGAATTTACAAATTGCGGCTGTTAATCAAAAAATTAATCAGCAAATCAATCTATTCATTTAGACCGGGGCGAAGTTTCAACTCCGATATTGGCCGCAATTTTGGTGAAACATTTTAGTTGGTTTGGCGACTAAAAATTCGTAACTACAGCTTAGTCAAGCTGTAGTTACGACGTTTTGGTCGCAAACCAACCATTTTACCTTTTTATTACATGCTGTTCGTGATTCATTTCGCTTGTAATTTCCTGTCGGACTAAACGGGCGGTGCCAACTGGGTAGAAGGGCGGGACAGAGATTGGTCAATTATTCATTAAGATCTGGAATAAATGGTGACCGCCGACATTATGCACTCTTTTTTTGTTGTTTAGGACCTAAAACGCCGTTTAACGGTTAAATTCAAGCTGTTTTTACGACGTTTGGGTCATTAAGAAACGCGTTTTCTGAACATCAACTCAGCAAATTAATGTCGTTGATATCTCACTCAAAGCTGTATTGTCAGAGGTCAGTGGGCGTGGCCAGCGATCCGTCAATTGATAAAAATAAATGCACTTTTAGATCTACATAGCCTTTTCTTATATCAATTTAATCTTTTATATACATCTGTCGAAATTATCATCCAACCTTTCCTGTACAAACCCTTTGAATTTTCATCGCTGAGATTTTATACACGAGAAAACATTGTGGAAAAGGGAGAAATTTCTTGTCACAAGCAATTTCTCCTTTACCCACAATGCTTTCTACCAGTTAGGATGGTTTCATTTCAAATTACACCCAATTTGCATTTTTTCAGTTTTGACCAGTCTTAAATTTCCAAAAACAGGAAAAGGGTAAAATAATTATGTAGCTGTAATATACACTAATTTTGTTTAGTTTGTATGGCGTTTAACGCCACTTTTAACTATATTTCAGTCTTATCGAGGTGGCTTGAGCACCAAACCGTGGAATCATTTTATTTCTCACACCAGTACTACTTCATCCTATCTGAGCCTCGAGCTGCTCATCCTACTAAGGTTTACGATTATCCATCCATTGGTTGAAGACAAATGGCGGGGGGTATATTTGCCGCGACCGGGAATCGAACCTGGGAGCTCATGATTGAGAGTCCGAGGTGCTACCATCTACGCTATGGACGCAGCCATAAATACTTATGAATCCAATGTAAATAAATGCACTACGACTATATAACAACGGCGATAATGTCCCACCTTACGAAGCCTTAAATGCGTCTACGCTTACACAATGTAGGTTGAAATAGAGCTTACATCAAACACTGCGAATTGGAATAGCACAATTACTGTAAAATCTCAATATTTGACATATAAAATTTCCAAATCATTGCTTACCCTAGAAAAATGTCTATGAATTGATTTATCAATCTCCGTGCAAATATCACTGGCAAATCTTATGTGCCCATGTCTTAAATCTAATATTTAACTCGGTTGGCATACAGACGTAGAGAGATAGAATACGTAACTTTTTATTCAAAATAATAATTTATCCTGCATAGAAAATGAGTATCGTGCATTTTCCAGGTTTTCCAATATAATAATAGAGAAAAGCAATATCTTTTAAACCGGTAAAATGTTGACTGTTTTGCTAGCCTGATGCAAAACCAAAAATGTCTGATATTCGTATGTGGGTCATATATTTCAATGCTAACATGAAAGTAAAGGTTGCTGAAATATCACCAGTTTTAAAACGAAATATTTTATATCGTCGATGCGCGATAAAGCTATAGTTTCTAGATTTTACTCGCGCACTAACGGTGTTTGAATTAATTGCATGCTTGTGTATTTTGATTCTAATACCATGCCGATAACTGCAATGAATTTATTTATTTGTAATGTTTAGTATTTTCGGTCTGTGACCTATATACAGTATGTATCATAAAGAATTTCTACTCGAATTTGAACCTAAAATACCTTAAGAGTGACGGAAAGACACTATGATGACACACGTTCGTGTGGGTCATCATATTGAGAAAGATTGGTGATTATGGGTTCTCAAGACTCACATATGCTTATGGATCTATAATTGGTTTAACTTTTAAGATAAGAGGAATAATTTATGTCTTCATAGAGGTATGAACCGAAAAAACTAATCACACATGTATTAATACGCGAAGCGGATTCATATAGGTTTTTCGGTTCATACCTCTATGAAAACAAAACATATATTCTCTTCATTTCATGTAAAAGCACCAAACGAAAATAAGAAAATCTTTACAAATGTTGATACCTTTGTGGATGGGACTATTTTGTGCGTACAAAATCGCTTCGTGCTCAAAATTTTGCTGATAGAGTTATGAATAATTCTTTCCGACCAATCAGAACGCCTTTTTTGTTAGACGAAACTAAAACCTAAATTATAGTACTATGAAGCTTCCGATGTGAATTTACAGACCTCTGGTATTGCTCAGTTGGTCCCATGTTCGATTTCCGGCCGTGGTGAATATCCTTACGATACCTCTCTCCAACCAATAGATAGTATATCGCCTGGAGGCTCGAGAAGGATATTGTAACAGTATTGGTGTGAAAATTACCGGGAATCCAAGTTCATGTGCTCCAACCTCCGCAATATGACTAAATTAATGTTAAAAGAGGCGTAGAACTCCATTCAACCAAACCTACCACAATTTAAGGTTCGTTTACCTCGGTGATCGCTACAAAAATGTCATCCAAACAACAAGCGTACAAGTCCTGTCAGTCACGGACATTATCGAAATCGTCCGTAAAGTTTAGCGCCTGTGTATATAAGGGTCAATGCCGAAGATTAGCGAACTTTTCCAGCGAAGAACCGGGTGCACTCGATTTCAAAATGTAGAGAATCTTCAGCTGAAATCGATAATAAAGACCACAAAATACGCTTTCCGAAGAACTTCACTAATATCTTTCTTTTGAATATTGATAATAAAAAGGCTCCAGTTTGCTTTAGTGATCACAAAACGATAGATTGTTTAAACAGGTTTTTTTTCGCCGTAGGAGGGAAAATGATAAATAAACGTATGTATTAATAAATATATCAATGAATAAATGAATAAAAGGTTTTTCTCTCCTTCGGAGGGAAGATCTGGTTTTACATGAAATGTTAATAGATGTATGTATTAATAAATATATCAATTGATAGATAAATAAAACCGCACGAATAGAAAGAAGAATAGAAATAACTTTCTATTTACTCTAGACTGCAACACTAAAGTCCGTAAATAATTGGCATCTGATTAGAAAACTTGAGAGGGAAACTCACCCTAATTTGGATTTTGAGACGATGATTCAACTGGATATTATTGGCATTTTGCAGAATGATTAAGTTAAATAAATATCAAAATCATTTTCTTCTCCTTTCCTAAAATAGATTTTGGTATTGATACGAATATGGAGTCCGGAGATTTTAAAATTTGAATTACATGTACATCTTACCATACATTGATGGTTCAGCGCAAAACAGTTGTAACTGCCTATATGTTTATAGGCAGTTACAATTATTTTGCACTGAACCATCCAGTCATATTGATGGGCCAGTACAAAACAGTTGAAACTGGATATATGTTTATAGGCAGTTAACACAGTTTTGCACTTAACCATCGGGTCATATTGATGGGCCAATAGAAAACAGTTGTAACTGGATATATTTTTATAGGCAGTTAAAACTGTTTTGCACTGAACCATTGACATGTATACAGGTCTGAACGTGAAAAGTTGCACAATCGTATTTATCAGTGTATATGTGGATTTATTTAAGAGATTGGGAGAATCTTTTTTGGTATGAATACGCGAATATTATAATTTACAGGGACTGCACAGGAAAGTGTTATGGACATTTGGTATCCTTCAATACCGCAAATTTGATAACGTCGATGAGTGACAAAAACGTCGTAAACACAGCTTAATTCTAGATGGATTTTTGACATTTTGTTCGCCCACCGACTGTATTTTCTCAAATTTCCATGTTGCACCGATTATCCTTTCAAAGATAACAGTCTTTAGGCTACAAAGATTTCTCAAAGGAAATAATGAATCTTAATTCTGTCAGAATCATCTAAATTGACAATGATTTGTATCTGGTTGTTAGAGAGGCACTAAGTATAATGGTCGGTTTATGCCTTCATGGTTATGATATCTTAGGGCAAGAAAACAATAATGTCAATTGGATTATAGATGGTAAATCAATTATATCGCAATTTTGTAAATGTGCCTTACGCTGTGTTCCTAGATAAAGGAATTATATAGTAAACGCGCTGTGTTGCGACATACGTTTTTCATTACATAAAGCTATAATAAAGACTGTACACGATTCAATGATCGCGTCTTTCAACCAAAGAATAAATCAGCCAATCAACTCATTTATTTAAACCGGAAGTGAACTTTGGACTCGATCACTGACTGACATTCACGTGAAGATTTGTGCTGCTTTGGTGATTGGAACGCCGTAAGTACGGCTACAATCTGTTGTTTCAGCGTTTATGTCACCAAACAACAATTGTACTTTTTGTTACATAGGATTCAATAAAATTTGCTAAATCACGCCGTAGAATATCGAAATTGAACTTCCCTGTACATCTCAGTCAGCGGGGTCAGTGATCCGTCAACCCTATACCAGACGGAAAAAAATTTAGACTGGTCCAAATTGAAAGGAGTTGCTGCCGACAATTTAAGGTTTATGAAACTTTAGGGTTTTTTTCCAATATTCTGGATAAAAAAAACATTGTGGTAAATGAAGAAATTGCTTGTAACAAGCAATTTCTTCATTTTCCACAATGTTTTCCCGATTGTAAAGCGTCCGTTTGGGTGTATTTTAGGCAATTGGCTATTTTTTTACTTATTATTGTTCCCAATTATTATACATTATACATTAGACAATGTAACTATGTTTGTGACGGTTTGTTTGGAATTGGTATTAAAGCTCTCTCAACCTGCAGCTGACAAAAAACAAAAAAGAAACAACAAAGGTACCTGTATTACGAAGTGACGAATCGCTTGCCCGCCGACTGAAATCCGTCCGGAACTTCAACTTAGAATTTGCAAAATAAATGATCAGTAACGTCAAACAACATGTAGAATGGATGGATGACGACATAAACGTGGTAAACTACATAAACGTTGTAACTACAGCTTACATTAGCTTTAGGTACAATCTTAAAGTCACCGAACTAACAAAATGCTTCACGTCAATGTAGCAAAATGTTCGAATTCAAAATTCACGTCCGGTCGAAGTGTGTGATTTGAATATTCTATCGATAGTTTTTAAAGACAGCGGCGATGCGTACATTGCTTATTTCTTGAAAACATTCTAAAGAGATTTATTACTCTGATGGAGAACAGATGTATAAATTTTCTGATTGTTCAAAATAAGATAGCTAATCGAGTGATAGGTTTATTTTGTTTAAGAAATAAAGATAATACTTTTGTTTTCATGGAGGTATGAACCAAAAAAACTAATCACACTGTATGAATACGCGAAGCAGATTCATACATAAGTGTAATTAGGTTTTTCGGTTCATACCACCATGAAAACAAAAAGTATTCTCTTCATTACGTATGATTAAATAGCATCGAGCGAAAAAGCAAAAACTTTACAAATTTCGATACTTTTTCGTATGGAACTATTTTGTGCGGAAGCATACAAAATGGCTGCGTGCTGAACATTTTTGTTCATGGAAGTATGGATATTTTTTCCACCAATCAGAACGCCCGTTTTTGGTAGCCGATAAATTTTTTTAAATAATATGGGCATTAACGCCGACTGGAACACGCTTTCAGCTATATCACGGCGAGGTTTATTTGTACTTTTGATTCCTGTATATCACAGTACATGTTCTCAAAGACATGCCCACGTGACGAAAAATTTGAACAAGCAACCATCGACTTCTCTCATGTTCCTTGTCCACTGCCCTAACAATTGATCAATCGCTGGCCCCGTCCGCTGACTAACTAGGTCCCGTCCATTAACTCCTACAGGAAGTTATGCTTCATTTTTTAACAGCCTTATTTTGCCAAATGTATGGCCAGTAGCATGTAACAAAAAAGTAAAATGGTTGCTTGGTAACCTAAACGTCGTAACTACAGCTTGAACAAGCTGTATTTACGATGTATAAGTCGCCAAACAACAGTAAATGTTAACAAAAAAGGGGACCAATGTTGGAGTTGATACACTCAGGTCCGGGCTGAATAAATTATTTGATTGGTCGGTTTATTCCTTTATTGACAAGCGTGAATGGTAAATTGAGCCAAGTAGTACCCTTCTCTTTATTATGAAACGACTCTGTAACAAACAATGTTTCTTTTTTTTGTTTGTTTGTCATTGCTTTTTTTTGCCGGCCATGTTTTTCGTCATTTGTCATCCATTTTCGAATAAAGTCATCTAAAAAAGGCCTTCTTCAACCTCTTTAAATTATCATCACTAATAAATGCTGTCGTTTGGTGAAATGTTTTAGGGCTTCTATCATAGAATCGGACTGCAATTTCAAAATTTTGCAAATGTGAAAGAAAACCGCAGTTGACAGTCTCATATCAGTTCACATTGATTTTCAAGAGGATACTTGCAAACAAATAGTATAAAATGCAAAGAAAATGCAAATGTCTAATATTTGCTTAACCAATCCCCGCACGATGATGCTTTTTGACGCCACCAAGGAAAAAAAATCAAGAAAAAGAATCGGGGAAACGTAAGTGAAAAAGAAGAAATTGCCGGCAACAAGCAATTTCTTTTTTACCTACAATCTTATCTACCCAGAAAAATGAAACAATTATAGTTGTGTGTAATTCCCTTTTAATTTGGACCATTCCAAACTTTTTTCCGTCTAGCAATGGATTAACACGTTCATTTTCAGCGAACCTGCAGATATATATATTTGTGGAAGTAATGACATTTTCAAGACACTCGATCGCTTGCCACGCCCACAGAACTCCGACAGGAAGTTCCACTAAGATATCAACCCTTGTCATGCTGAACCCGGAATATTCCTGTTCTGGCAGGAGGTATAGACAAAAATCAGCCTGCACATAAGTGCAGTCTGATCTTGGTCTATACCCCCTGCTTGTCCCCTTTCAGTCAAAGTTATTTGAATAATCAATCTTCAAAAGAAATATTGACCCTCATTAAGACCTTCCAGTGCTGTCATTCCTTTGATTTTAGAGCAATTTCATATTGCATTTTCTAATGCAGCATGCCAAGGGTTAAAAGACACTATTTTATGCAGAATTTATGGTCACTTACATAAAACGAAAAAGCAAAATGGCTGGCTGGCAACATAAACGTTGTATCTGAAGAATGAATAAGCTTTTGTTACGACGTTTGCGTCACAAAACCGACAAAATACTTCACATAATTTTCGGCCAACTTGGGAACTCAAAGTTCACTCTGGTCTCAATGATCTTTTATTCTTCTTCTTCTGAAGGTTCGTGATCACCTTAGATAAAACGAGGTCAGCTGTTTACAGTCTTTTACAATTTCACATTATTTTCAAGAGGATACTTGTAATTAGATAGTATAAAGTGCAAACAAATTGAAAACAACTGATGTTTGTTTGAAGTAAACACATGTACATATTCAGTGAACTTGTAGATTTGGCTTGTGGATATCTTTAATTTCTGTACTCAGAGTAACATTGATTCCTATACAACCAGGAGGTAAAAGAAATGATTTTATTAATGTCTAAATATAAAATCTTAATAATAATTCATGAAGCCCCTAAATCCTGTAAAACATTTTTTCCAAAACTCAATGAAAACAAAAACAAACAAGAAAATGCGTATATTCTCTTAAACTTGTATAATTTAGCACATAGTCATGCAAAGAAAGGACTTGAAATATAAGCCCGTCTTACTTTAATTCGAGTATATTTCCACACAATCCCATTTTTTATGCTCCTCAATAAAGAAGCTTTGGAAACGTGTAAAACGAAGAAAAACGGGGTTACAAGAAACATCTTTTCTTTCTTTTTAAAGTTATGAACAGTCATTTTCATTACAAAATCAGCCTAATCACCTTCTTTCAAATGCCCATTTCGTTCAAAACTAGTTCATTCCGATCATTCTTTTCAATCTACAATCATTTATGAAATGGAGAGGGTACTCTTTTTTTTCAATGAGGTGTTAATCTAAAAAAAAACTGCCTACATAGTATGAATACGCGAAATGGGTTCATACAATAATGTGCGACCATTACTCAAAAAGAATTCTCTTCATTTCTTATAACTTAATGCCATCAAGTAAAATATTTTACCAGTTGGATTAAAATTTTATACATCTACTTTGTGCGCAAGCATACAAAATATTTGCGCGTTCAAATTTCTGTTAAAAAACGTGTTTGTCTGAAAAATCAACCAATCAAAACTTTCGAATGTTGCAGGACGAAATAACGATTTAATTATCCTGATTCACTTTTCCAAATATATAATGTCGTTATCTGTGATAAAAAGTTTTACTATTTTGATACAGTTCTCTACTAATTACCTCATTGCACGTGATCAGAATCGTACTCGCCAGACAAAAAAGCCGTTCGGACTTGTAATGATACTTGTAAGGTAAGGTGACGTTATTTTCCCGGTAAATTTACGTCACACAGGGATAACTGTAAATCGAATTATCAAAAAGGTTTGATTTTAAACAAGTTTAGTTAGATTCTTTTACCCTTTTATTGTCAAAATTTGTAGGTGTATAATACATGGAATACTCAGATTTACCAGAGGTAAGGAAGAATATTATATATGAATATCAGAATTTCCTTAAAAGATTCATTCACTGCACGCGGAAAAAACCGAAAAATCCGTATTATACATGTTCTTGAGTCGGTATTGTAAGGCGACGTCACTGAAATGACATGCCACGTTATGACTAATTCGGTCTCAGAAAGTGTCAACATTTTACTTCGAAACGGAATCAAATGCTGGGGCTTGTATCACAATTGTAACATAATAGACCTTATTAATTTAAGTTATATACTAAGTTCTTCCGAACTATTATTTTCCTCGTGGGTGCCTGAAACAAATTTTGCAGCCAATCAAACTCCACCAATTATGATAGAAATAATTAAAATGATATTTTACCTTGGCCAGTAAAAAACAACTTATACAGTATCTTTTAACGACAAACTTCCAAGTTCTTTACATTATGGTCGTTAATTCATACCTTAAGAGGAACATGCAAAACAAATATAACACAACTTCCATATTAAAACAATTATGTATTTATGTTTCGCAGAGAGTGTCAAATATGAAATATGGATATCAAGTTAAGGCAGCAGAAGGTTATGTATGATTAGGATAGGCCAGTACAGAAACGATCATCTATCTTTGAAAATGTTCTGAAATTACAACCAAGGCGCCTGAATAGGACACAAATGTAGCAAACATGGAAGCGATATATAATTATCTTTGATAGTAAATAAACCCTTGTCATGATGAGCCCGGAATATTTCTGTTTTGCAGGAGGTATAGAAAAAGATCAGCCTGCACATAAGTGCAGTCTGATCTTTGTATACACCACCTGTTTGTCCCCTTTAGTCTGTTGTCTAAGAATTAGTACTTTCAGTGCTTTCCGCTCCTTTGATTTATTATTCTGTTTTGAAAAAGTATTTTATTCAGCATGAGAAGGGTTAACACTTTCCTGTTCAATCTATGGTGTTTACGTCTTTGTGATTTTTATGATTGAGAAAACTTTGTAAGCCTTGAATTTGGACAGGTCTAAAGTTTTGAAAAACAGTAGATGATAAAGTGTCTAACAGTCATTGACCGGATATCTGACACGACTGTGCGTTTAAAATCAACAAATTACGGATCGGTGCTGTGAATTTAAAACTCGACTGACCAACCAAACCATTCAAAAATATTGATCTCGGATATTTGCGTCAAGCTTTTTGTGTTGCATTAGCGACATAAATGCCGTACATATAGCCACGGTTTAGGTCAACATCCCAAAACTTGTTTTCTAGTTGTGTGTCCCTGACCCTAGGTAACTAATGCCGTTCGATATTTTAGATAAACTTCCTTGTCCAATGTCATTTGGCGTGGACAGCAATCCGTTATCTGTGAATCGTATATCAGTGTGACTGTTTCGCCAAATGTGACTATCTTGGAATTCCATGAAGCAGGTCTTTCTAAAAAGATATTGAATCCATCACAGATAAATCAACCTTTGTCTTCCAAAAAGTATCTTAAAGTAGAACGACCATATACAGAAAATCCTCAAAATGAACCACAAAAAAGGAATCTATATACTGGTTCTTCTTGTAATTCCTCAAGAATTGCTTTATCCTCAATCGCAAGCATCCGCAAATAACCTTCCCACACGGTCTTATAACTACTGTAACCATAATCGTATCCGTGAAAGAAGTAACATCGCTTTGACAAGTAAAAATATCTTTCGGTTGTCTAAGTATAAAGTTTCTCTTAATGACTCGTAGGTGACTCAAGAATAATTTAGCGGAAGTAACTTTCGCGATTTTTATTACGTTTAGTTAAGGTTAATTTACGTATTCGAGAAAGTGATCTATGTTTAAAACCATTTTACTCACGTTTACTTTATGGGTTATTGAAAAACAGCGGGGAAAATACTGTCAAAAATCCCAATAAAAAGTTTAACACCAACTTTGAATAAATTATTTTAACCCAAATTCTTCTCGTTCACCTTATGCGGTTGCTGTTCACAATGCCTAAAGAGAGTCATAGCTTTTAATCTGCCAAAAATTATATTCTTGCCTGAACGCCCTTTTTATTGAATGGGAATGGTAGATCATTGTTCTGTTCATCCCGAATGTTACGAGTATTTCTAGACTGTGTGTTTTCGTGTGTTTGGCGCAAATAAAACTGGACTTGTTATTCCTCCGAACGTACACGCAACTTTTCACGTTATTTGATTGACCCGATAACACGTAAACGTGCGTGATTGCACATGTAACATCCCACAAACAGCTATGAAAAATATCTTTCTATGCTCGTATTTAACTGTAGTAGCTTGGTACAAAGTGAAAATACATTAATATTCATATATACATACATTTTAACAAACACTAAGATTACCCACGCTAATATATATCTTCATTAATGTAACTGACAAATTGCGGCTGTCAAATAAGGAATTAATCGACTAATTAAGTTATTCATTCAACCCGGAATTGTGATTTGAATTGCGCCATTTGTATGAAATTATTTCGCTTGTTTGGCGCCTTAACGTCGTAACTACAGCTTAATTAAGATTGTTGTTAGGACGTTAAGGTCGCCACCCAATCATTGTACCTTTCCATTTCGGAGTAAATGGGCGAGGCCAGCGATTGGTCAGTAAGAGTTGCGGTGGCATCTAAATACAATGTTGTGAAAATCCAAAGGGGAATTTAATTCGTGTTGAAAACCATGAAAATATACCAGGGATTTATCGAAAAGAAATGGCGATATATTCTAATTATGTCACAATCAGGAATGGACATAATATCTACGATGAAACGTCTCGCCTTGAATAATTCACACAAAATTCTATTTACAGACAAATCCTGTCAAACAACGTTAAGACTTTCCCCGTGGAATCCAACACGTAAATCAAGATAAATCGGCTTGCCGTCGAAGGACTCATGATGTCTGGATATATGTTTCCAAACACAAGAAAGATGACATAAATTCGAACTCCGCGAAACTCATATGAGCCTATGCGTGACATTTCCAACCATTTCGCATGTGCGCGACTCGCACACATTGAGCACCCTTGACAGCCATTCGGTGCAATTGGAATATTCGCTGATTTTCTAAAGAAGCTTTGGGTCAGTATCTATCTACAGAGCGCAGAGTGAAGTCTCTGATCAGATTGTGCGGATGCACTGGCTGGTCCGAGTCTTTACTTGGCGCACATGAGTAATGGTTGGAAATTTCACGCATGCGCACAATTATTTCAATAAAAGTGATTGGAATCAGCAGATGTCAGTAAAACATAGTATATATGAATTCAAGAAATAAATCTATACTGAGATAGACCGACGGATCGCTGGCCAAGTCCATTGACTCCGACACAAAGTTCCACTGCTATATTAAACGGTGTAATTTTGTAAAATTGAGGTTAATTATACGTATAAGAAAATACATTGCTTGATTGGTGACTTTAATTCCGTAAATAAAGCTTATTAGATAATGTACAGTTGCTACGTTTAAGTCGCAAAATCAACAAAAAGCTTTCTTTAATGCTTTCAGGTGGATTATCGAGAAATATCGGTAGATTATCATTTGATAAACTCACCGCCAGTATCATATGGTCCAGTGAAATTATCAAAAACTTATGCCCCGCTATCGTTCATTTCATTCTATCTGACGTTATCTAAGCAGAGAAAAATAAGTGACGTCATCATAAGCGTTGCATGGCAGTCACGTGCAAAATGACGCGCTTTAAAAAATTTGCTATATCATTTTCGCATTTTGTCTAATTTTTGCATTAAAGAAATAGAACAATCGTTTGTTTTTCGAGTAAGATAGATTTATATTTCATTGAGTGAACAACAAAAGCTTTATTTTCACGAGTGTCGGCCATTGTCAGAGTTGATTAATCGACATTCATGATCGGTTGATTGATAGATCTCTCCTGTCAATCGACCATCAAATCTTACGTTTAGATCGAAAGTGATATTTGAAGTACAGTCGAATACCTATACCTCGAAATTCAGGGGACTTACGAGAAAACTTCGACGTAGAATTTGTTCGACTAGTAGATAATCGAATAGTTTCCATGTACGACCAAAATGGTGGCGAAATAACGTAACTGAATAAGGCCACAAATGATTTGTACTAGTATGATTATCTAATCGGACGAAAGATATAACGACGATGTATTTATCGTAATTTCTTATTAATATTACGATATTATTGTAACTTAAGTATTGTTTAGACTTCGCTTTTTTGTTGTTGTTTTGTTTGTTTGTTTTTCTTCTTCTATTATTGTTTATTCTTCGTGTCGTTTGACTACATGTATTTTCTCTATCCCTTCGAAAACCCAAGTATCCATCATGATTGGTTACCGGGTTCTTCCTTTAGCGCGTTCCGTCGGTCGAAGTTGCTGGACATTCCCTTGTTCGACCGGGTCCGGCGCCAAACAAGTCCTGCGTGGTATGGGCGTAAGATGCCTCTTTATTCATTTGTTAAATTCGTCTGTAACATTGTCTCCACTTCATGCAATCTTTCAAATTATCAGGTCGTAGACCAATATTCAAATAAAATCAAGTAAGCAATCAATATCCGATACCGTAACGCACCTATATATCTCTTAACTGCGATGACACGTCGAAATGTGTGAAAAACTTAGTTGACTGCAAAAATCGACCTTTATGATTAAGGTTCTTCTTAAAGAGGTGTGAATATGTGGAAACAATAGTGATGGGACTTTGCAATTGATTCGACGTAGGGGTAGTTTACGAGAAAAAGAGAACGACGTATGGAGGTTCAAATACATAGTACTAAAGAGTAATAAGATCGGGACTTTAGAATAACTTCGACGTAGAGAGAACTTCGGCTAAGGGACGTTCGAGGTAAAGGTATTCGACTGTATTTTGATTGACATTACTGAAGGATACCACATTTTGATAAAAGGGAAATTACCTTAAAGCAGCCTGTGAACAGGTTTATATGTACATTTGATGTAGGAAAAGATCTGCTTTTCCAATAGTTGTTAATGTCATTTTCATGATGCATAATCTTTCTTCGTGTTGAATTTACAAATTCACCTGAAATTTTATTATAATATGAGCGCGTGCGTGACATTTCCAACCATTACACATATGCGCCAAGTAAAGACTCAGATCAGTCTGTGCATCCGCACAGTCTGATCAGAGCCTTCACTCTGCGCTCTGTAGAAATATACTGACCGAAAGCTTTTTTAAACAATCATCGAATATTCTAATTGCCCCAAATGGCTGTCCAGGGTGCTCAATGTGTGCAAGTCACGCACTTGTGAAATTGTTGGAAATGTCACGCACCGGCTCATGTAGTATATTCCTCATGTCCTACTTTCAAACATCGGAATTTACCAGATGAGGTCGTTCGTCTTCGAGTGATGTTGAAACCGACTTTATTGTTGCGGAATTACATAATGAAATTGATACATCATGGAAACCGCAAATAAGGCAATTTTCGTTGCAGTCGACAGGTAAGGTATTCATCCGATGAATTCAGGTTTCATTCGGGTCGTTCATCGTTGAATAGTTTTACGCTCGTAACGCGAAACATTTTTGCTTCTTTTCCTTCTTTTTCAAATGTTATGGAACGCAATTACCAGTATACCCCCCTTCTTTCAAATGTCTGAATGCATTAGAATTATGAGTT
Source organism: Fragum fragum (assembly GCA_946902895.1). Lineage (NCBI taxonomy): Eukaryota > Metazoa > Mollusca > Bivalvia > Cardiida > Cardiidae > Fragum > Fragum fragum. The sequence goes on from OX336370.1 coordinate 50,852,618, forward strand.
TGAAAACTGAGGGCCATTTTTTCACCCATAATCTGTACAAGAGACGCTTGCAAGAAGAAAATTCACATTTCCAGGTTTTGAATTACAATCTTTAATTCTCTTCATTTTTGTCTGGTCCAAATTAAAAGAAGTTGTATTACATGTAAATTATGTTTTAATGGAAAATAAATAGGGTAGAAAGCATTATGAGAAAAGAAGAAATTGCTAATTACAAAGTTTTCCATGATTGTATTTCTTCAGGGCTTCACAAAGCGTCATTGTGTGGTAAAAGTTTAACATGGAGTAAGTCCGTTCATAAACTGTCCGAGACATTTGATTGAGAATTCAAATCAAGTTGCCTTCGATGCTGACGGATCGCCACAGTCAATCAAAACAGCTATCGACCAATCAACACATTTATTTATACCGAAATTTAATTTTGAAGTCCTTCAGTTTAGTTAACTATTTTTGTTTGGCGGCAGAAATGTCGTCACTATTCAACCTGAAATTACGACGCATAGGTCGTCAGCCTACGATTCACCTTGCTATTTCATCTCTCTGGTAGCATGTTTTACAAAATGATGTCGTTCGTCACCTCAGTGTAATTGGCCATTCGCGGCTGTCATCCAATAAGTCGACAAATGAAAGCTACGTTTGAACTCCGCCTTTTGCCGCTATTTAGGTGGAGCATTTATGTTATTTTGCGACTTAATTGTCGTAACTACAGCTTAATTATAACGTTTAGGTCGTCAACCAACCATTCGACTTTTGGTTAAATGCTACTGGTCATAACTTTTGAAAAATAAGGCCGTTTGAAATCGATGTGGAACCTCCTGTCGGAGACAATGGGCGGGGCAAAAGGAGTAAGTGGGCGGGGCCAGAGATTTGTCAATTTGTCAGTCGGAGATGAGAAGACGTGGAAAGAGAATCGTCAATTACTGTTGGATAACCAGTTACATCATAGATAAAACTGTATGTATGGCGTTTGGTTCGCTAGTTGATGTCACCCTCTAAGCTGTTGGTGCATGTGAGGCTCTATAAACTACGTTTATTTAAGTGTGAAACGATTTTTTTCATTTTACATTAAGGTTTAAGGCCACATCAACTATACTAGGATTGAACTCTGAATCTCTCTCCTAAGGGCATACCAACGAGACAATGGCATGGCGGTGACTCCAACTCGCAACCCTCGATAACCCCAAGATTACCAGTCCGCTACCAACACCACCGAGTCACGAACGTTTTTTACAAACTGTTTACTTATATGTATGTTGTAATCTTGAGAAAATATGCCAAAGTTACGTTGTCCACATATTTTACGTTCTCATAAATAAGTTGTGAGGACATATTTCTGATCCCCGACGGCGGCACTCAGTCTTTCCGACTATTCGTCTCTCACCAATGGGTCGATAATCTTAGACCTATGTAGGATAGTAGCTGGAGGCTAGGAAAGGATGTGATGGCGGTACTGGTGTGAGAAATACCAGGAATCTATTGCTAGATGCTCCAGCCGCCGCGATATACTTGAAAGATTGTTGAAAGCGGCGTAAAACCCCATTCAAAAAAATAAACAAACAAGCGGAAGTTATACGGATAGACCGTCTTCAGAACAATTCGTTAAAAAGGGCAACAATGGTTTTAAACCTACATTTTATTTTACAATTTTGCATCGATTTGGAAATAGTATCTTGTAATTTGATAAGTTACATCTTCCAACACACACACACACATTCTGGCAGTTACAGCGGTTTTAGTGTCGAATATATGGGCCACATGGAGCGATCGAATCTGCAGAGAATCGAACTCATGATCGCAAGAATGACGATGTATCAGGCGATCAAATTAACCACAAGAACAGAGGTCTGTGGAAGATGTAGAACGCAGAAATACAGTGCTTTCTTTAAAGCCATATTTTCCCCAATGCACATAACAAATTTAATCAGAAAACTATACTCGAGTCCCAAAAGAATAAATAAATATGACGATTGAAACTGTAAGATCAAAATAATTCGACGCAGTAAGCCTAAAATGCGTGAAAGAAGTTTTGTTTTTTTTAATTGTGATCCACCACAAACTATGAAATCAATGATGACGTTTTAATTTCGCTAGCCATTGAAACAACTACTTAGGTCACGGAGATTAACAAAGTCGCCCGTAAAGTTTAGTCAACAGCGCTTGGGTATATTTAACAATCATTGCCGAAGATAAACGAACATTTCCGCTAAAGAATCGGGTGCATTCGTCTCGATTTCAAAATATAAACAAACACGAGTCAAAATTGACGAGAAAAATCTCAAAATACTCTTTCCAGAGAACTTCACTCCTTTTGCATATTGATATTATGAAGGCCCTTTTTTGCGTTCGTGATCTAATAAACGATAGATTGTTAAATCTCCTTTTCCTTCCTCGGGGGTAAGATATGCCTTTAATGCTTTCTGGTGGATCATCGAGATCTAAGGATTGCTTTAGATATACTAAATTTATAGATTTATCGTTGCTTTCCTTCATTTTGTGCAACTGAACGTCTTCTCGACAGTCTCATTGCTAATGACAGACAGTTAGTTGCCTTGTAAATAACGTCCGAAATGATACCCTTTAAGAGAATTTGTCTGATACATATATAGGTCGATATAGCTTTCATTCCGCACCTTGTTAAAATTCAATAAATCTTGTATTAAGCGACCACTTGTAAAAAGAGGTCGCTCAAACGAATTCGTCCCTTATTTGCGAAAAGTACTAAGGATTGATTCACTGACGAGCTGGAATTAATACAGAATTTTTGCGTAATCATATCATTATTTGGGAATTAGACGGTTCTGACGAGTTTCAACATTAAATGATTTTTGTTATCATTTTTCTTTTGAGCAAATTGCCCCCCCCCTTTTTTTCTTTTGAGATTTCCTTTCAAAAGAAATTTTTGATAATGGTCTTTAAATAAAGTGGTCAAGCGAGCGAGATCGATTGCACAACTGTTGTTGTTTTACTTAATAAAAGGAGAATCGTTCTTACGGTGAAATACGTTATTATACGTTTCCTCCTTTTTTTATTGGGTTTATGAAACAGATGGAGAACATTTAATAGACTTGATCCATTTAGGTAGATATTTCCTGTATGAAAGAAGTTTCGTAGTTATTGAATGGTTTTCACATGGAAGCAATACAGTTTTATGTTTGTCTTTTATGAATTCTAGACATAAATGTCTGGGCTACTTTAGATATCAAACCAAATAAATGGAAAACGATAAGTCGGACGTAATCTGTGTCTTAAGTAGTGCTAGACACGCAAGGTTTTGCAGCAGATATTGTTCTAGCTTTGACTTCTTGTGTGTACATTTTTTGTCCCTTGAAATAGACAAACTTTCGCACGTGGTTACGCCTACAATGAAGATGTACTAGTGAAAGATTAAAGTATTTACATATATATATAATAAAGCTGCAACGATTTAGAGATTTTGTATTCAAAAAGATAGTAAGTGAGTCGCTTAGCATTTGTTTGAACATTATAGCGTGTGCTAGTTTGCGTATTGCCGCTGTCAAATATCTCAATTGACTGATTTAATCATTTATTTAGACCGGCAACGAACTTTGAACTCCAACATTCATATCGTTATTATTTTGTGTTGGGTTTGCGACTTTAAAGGTAAGGTTATTTAAACTGTTGTTGCGACGTTTATATCGCCACCAAACGGTTTGAGTTTTGTTTTATGTTATATATTTTGCAAACTAACATCGTTTTGTACTACAGTAGAACTGCCATGTCGAAGGTCAGAATACGTGGCAAAGGATACGCCAATTAATTACTTCATTTTTTTTTTATTTTTTTTTAGCTCCGACGTCATTTGCGACAATAAGCGCATTTTTTTTTATCAGATCAAAGAAGGTTCTTATTTCGCATCTATTTGCACGTCTCATTCACGCGTGCCCCCCCCCCCATCAATGCAAGTATTTTTGAAATCGTTTAACACATGATAAGAGCCAACTGTTTGAGTGCTCTCTATTACCAATTTCGAATAAAATCAGCAGGTAACATAAGCCAAAATGCGTGCAATGTCCATCCGTTTTCAATTTGAATTGTAAACAATGCCAATCAACTTTCTGTATTTTTCATTTCCGCCTTGGTTTTAAAAACCATGATATTCAATTAATTGTCTAAATAACATTTTTTGGAGACACATATTGTAATTGTTCGACTAATAACTAGTGACTACAGCTTATTAAAGCTTGAGTGACTAGTCTTGCTCGCTCTATGATATCGTCAGATGGCGACTTAAATATGGTAAGTACAGCGCGACACGACATTTTTGTCGCAAGAATAGGACATGCTTCATTTAGGCGTAAAAAATGCTGCGTTTCCGCTAACCCGACTGATCTTGTTTCTGACCCCCGTCTCTGCTGTTTTTATCGGCAAAATGAAAAAATAAAAATTTAAATGCCCGACCCATCCTTTTTTTCATCCGACCAATGAAATTCTCGAAATGTACGTTTTTATTACATTACGGTAGTTTTTCCGTTTGCTTCGTTCGGACTTACTCTTTCTGAGTTACTCAAGCGCTTTACGGAAGAATCGTCGCCGTAAATGCAAACGTCAAGACGACTATGAAGTAAATTAACCCGGATAATGAGAAAGCGCGAAAGCGCATCCAAATCACATACTTCAAAAAGGAAAAATAACGATTTACCTACCTACCCTGTATTTTCCGCAGCAAAAACTTAGAAAAAAAAAAGAATTCGCCTACCTACCTTCTTTTTTTCTAGCCCGTTAGCGGAAACACAGCTATTTTTTTTTTTTTTTTAGGCCTTGTGAAACTTTGATTGTAATTGACCGATCGCTTGTCCCGCCCTCTTACCCCGTTAGCCCTGACCATTGACTACAAAAGAAAGTTCCTATTCGGGTTTAGATTGCACTCGTTGAACTCTGAGAAGACCTAAGAATTTTGTCTGTTAACTTAAGCCATCAAAGCTGACGCTTTGCTAGCTAAAAATGAATTATGAGATGAAGAGTTTATTTTTGTTTTCGTGGAGGCATGAAACTAAAAAAAAACTTAATAACGGAATGAAAATGGAAAGCGGATTCATACAGAAGTGTGATTAGCTTATTAGTTTTGAAAGAAATAGAGTTAAAGTAAATAAAGATTTATCATAGTATAACAATAAGCAATTAACGCATAAAAAGTTAAATAAAAGACTAAATAATTCAACAAAATAAATCTTTGTGCAACCAGAAATTGTCATACAACACGAACATATTCTCTCAGGTACTGATCCGCAAATCTAGATAAATTGGTTTTCAACTCTTAAGTGATCCATAAAGTCCGCATGCAAGAGCATTTTGAGATTTCGAAGAAAACACCGGAATCGTCTGAAGATACTCAACAATTGGACCTATATAATATTTTGAAAGAAAGTAGTGTAAAAGGACTTTTCCTTTTAATAGAAACTATTTTTTCTGTTTTTTAGGGTTTTTTTTTTTTTTTTTTTTTTTTTTTTTTCAGAAGTGGCCACCAGTGTTTAGTGTTCTTATTAAGAAAAAGGATCGTTATAACAGCTCTAACATGAATGAAAATTATTATATTTGGAAAACCTTGTCGATAAAAGAAGTCTGTTCAATCTTTACAGAAATAATGCGAATAGATTATAGAAATATTCTGACATTGCGTTTCCTAACTTTCGCAAATAAACTTGTTTACTCCTTAAACACCCTACATGTTCAATAATTCAAGGTATTGTTTGGAAAACAAATGCTTGTTGCATGCAAACCTTTCTTTTTCTAAATTCGGTTTAAGAACGTAGTAATATTCTCTTTCAATAATGCTTCATCTACAATTGGTATATATGGTCTTTATGAATTGTATATAATCGAAAAATTAAAGTGTGTCGCTAACTCTAAAAGGTAGACCTTCTATAGGGTTAGGTAAATACTTTGAAATTTCTCAAATATACCTATAATAGATAATGGAAAATAGGGTAATGCATGGCTGACCGGACGGCAATGGACCATGCATTTCTAATAGGGATGAAATTTTGCTGGCAAAGAGATTCGAGAGATCATCCACCCCCACTCTTTAATAATTTGGCAGATATTGTAATTAAAACCTTTTTTTCTGATTAATTCTTTAAAAGCGTCTTTGCCTCCAACTCAGTCCCCTCCTGGATAATCTCTGATTGAAGTAGAAACATCCTAAATCGGTACCTGTAAATTATGGATAGCAATCTCGTCATATTAAAACAAAATATCAGTCAAAAATAGTACGTGCTACATGCCTAGATTAGGAGAGTAGTTGTTTGTTGTTTTTGCTGTTGTTGTTTCAGTTACACTAAAATGCCAAATTTTCTTAGATTCATCTAATTGATTTAATTTTATTCGACTTTTCTTTTTCGAATTCATTTTTTAACATTTCTTTTTGCTTTGCCGTGATTTTTTTTTAACGATATGAAAAATATTTGTATGAAAATTCTTACTAGTTTACCTGACTTTTCATCACGTTAATGTTTTATATGAAATAGTTTACTGTTCTCTATTTTTGTTTTGTTTTTTATTTGTTTTGGTTGTCATGTCATATGTCAATATCATAAAAGCTATTACCAGACGACAGCATTTTGAATTGGTTCAACTTGAAGAAGATAGAGACGACAGGTTTAGTTGATGACAATATTAAGATATGTATTTTTGGATAGAAAAGCATTTAAAATAGTGAAAAAAACATGCATCTAACAAAGAAATTCTTCATTTTCGCCAAAGTCATTTTATAGAAAGGCGTAGGAATAACTAGACATTTGTGAAGTCATCAAATTGACAAGATTTCAAGACGTCATAAAGTGACGTCATTTAGGCAGATTTTCATAGTTAACGAATAATATTTACTAAACTTGCTAAAACTTTCACCATCTTTACGAAATGGCTGATATCACATGTTAGCTGAAGCACACATTTAAACCGTGTATGTTTTTACATCAATCTTCAACGAACATTTGCATCTGGTTTCTGTTTAAAAGTACTGTGCTATTTATGAAATGGTTTTCAAATGGAATCAAAACATTCAATTCATCTTTATGTTTGTCTATTATCCAATTTAAACATAAATGTCTGGGTTATTTTAGCTATCAAATCAATTGAATACAAAACGATATAGCGGACTTAATATTGGTCTAAAGTTCGTCCAGACACGCTAATCCTTTGCAGCCTAGATTTCCATCTATTTACTTTTTCTGTCTGAAATCAGATAGAGAAATGCCCTTGAAAATATAATTATCTATATAATGAGAAAAAAAAACAACAAAACAAACAAGGTGACGACTGATCAATAGCGGCTGTCAATCAAAGAAAAATACAGCCAATCATATCATTTATTTTGACCGGAAACGAAACTTCAACTCCGTTTTTGACCCGCATTTCTGTTAAGTATTTTTGTTGGTTTGGTGACTTAAACGTCGTAACTACAGCTTATTCAAGCTGTAGTTACGACGTTTAGGTCGCCAATCAACTACTTTTCTTTTTAGCTCGCCCAGGACGAATGTCTCGGAATTTTCAGTATCGCTTTGGCGTCCGCGTTCCTTTTGGTTAAGGTTTATATATCTCTATTATCACTAGAGCTAGGGTCTCATATTTCACACATGTACCCATCAGTAGATAATCTTTCAATTGAGACATGAAATAATGACATTGACCCTTTGACCTTGCCTGTAATCAAAAAGTTTAACCAAATATTTTAATTTTTTTCTATCTTAGTCATATTTCTATCCAGGGTACTAATAATTCATACAATGTCATGCACTCTCCAGGAGATGGACTTTCATTACAGATAACGACCTAGAGCATGTGACATTGACCTTTAACTTGTTATAAAAAAACCTTTAAGCAAAAACTTTCACTTTTTTACATCTTTCATTGTCGGGTGCTAATATTTCCCCCATGCATTCTTTAGGAAATTCGGCTTGAAGTTACGCACTTCCGTAAAAGCCTAAATATATTTTCTTTCTAGATATCATTAACGAAAGTCAAAGTCTTATCCATATTAAGAACTTGTGTTTTTGTTGTTGTTGTTGGTGGTGGTGGTAGTTTTTTTTTTTTTTGGTTTGTTTGGTTTTTTTTTTTTTTTTTTTTTTTTTTTTTTTTAAATTACTTTGTGCAAGTTTCGCACTCAACATATTTTCCATATATGTATGTTTCCTCCCCCACCCCCACCCCAACAAATCAGAATGCTCGAATCTTGACAACTTGTTTGATGAGATGGAGAAGAGTAAATCCCCGTCTTGTCGCTTTGCTTTCATCCAGGAGTGTAAAGCAGGCTACCATCTACGCTGAATGAAGAAAATGGGTATCTTTTTATTCCATAATATTTGTATAACCTCTCTCTTTTTCTCGCTCTGTCTCTCCCTCCGTCTCTCCCTCTCTATAGCTCTTTCTGTGTCTTTTATCAAGGAAGGATAAATCAAAGACTGGAAAATAATCCTCTAGATAAAGTAATTCCATATGAATTATCTTTGATCGTAAATTACATCTTTTTCACATGATGTTTTAAACAGGTGCAAAACTCAAAAGAAACTATCTTAAAAAGTAATAAGCAATAATTAAGAGAACAAACGTTACTTGTAACAAACTGAAACCCCTAGTTTGATTTAGGAACTCTTAATATCAAACAATTCAGTCCCGTCGTGAAAACTGGCAAATTGACGGATCGCTGGCCTCGCCAAATCACTCCGACAGGTAGTTCAACTTCGATATAAAATAACAATATTTTACAAAATTTATGGCCAGTAGCATGCATATTAAATGGTTGGCTGGAGAGTAACTATATTTATTCAAGTTTAAATCACCGAACCAATTTAAATACTTCGCAAAAATTTCAGCAATTACTGAAGTTTAGAATTCCAATCCGCTCTAAATGAATTATTTTATTGTTCGATTGGTTCTTTGATTTCGAGCCACGATTGGTCAGCCACGATTGGTCAATTATGTGTTCTCAATGTGGTTTGAAGTGGCTCTTGAATAAATTCAAGAAAACTTCATGTGGAAAGCTATCAGCTTTTCCAATACTTTTCAATTTCATAAGTATTCTTTCTTCGTTAATTTCAATTTAATTTCACATATTCCCTATATCAAATTTTGAAACATCGAGATTGGGTGATGACGTTTGTGTTCGGATGATGTCGTTTGTGTTCGGGTGATGTCGATAGCGATTATATTGCTAGCGAAAGCTAATGACGTAATTGGTACGTCAGGGAAACAATAAATAAGGTAATTCTTAACTGGTCAATTCCAGTTCTTCGCAGACTTACTTGGAGTCTATAACACTTTTTAACATAATCGTTATTAGGTAATAAAAAAGTCATATTCATTATAAATTTGGCCTAGTCACCTTCTTACCATTGCATTTTGAAAATTGAAAGCTAAAAGTTTTCTTTCACAATCTATAAAAGTACAATACACACGTATTATGATATAAGTTCTCTGTTTAGTTATTTTGTCTGTACTTTAGATTTCAATTTGGTTTTTACATAACATTTTCAGCCATTTTGCAGGTGCGTGAAGAGCAGACGGGCAGCCACCATGGACATTTTTAATATTCGTTTTGTCAGTATCTCTCTGCAAAGCGCATAGGGATGACTCTCTTGACATCTGTGAATATGATCATTAAGAAGTTAAGAGAAATTTACATGAAAAACAATAACACATACATAGAAATAAATCCTGTATTGTACACACGTAGGTATTCCATCGAACTTAGTTTAAAATGAGATCAACTTTATACACTGTGTTGTAAGTTGTCCGTTAGATTTGTGTAGTTTGTACGGTGGTTTTGAGTGGTCAATCAAAGATGGCGTCCATGGAACAAAGTGAGAGGTAGGTGTCTTAGTTTTCGTCGATAATATTTCCTTAAATGACCGTATCTTGTCTTGATACTGATATAATCGTACAGGAGAAATGTATACCTATCCACGGTTCTATATATCAAAGTACCAGTGTTGCCCTAACGCCGTCGGTCGTAATGCAAACACAGCCCAACACGGAATTTTTTTTTCGAAGCGATAAAGTTGTCTTTTTAAGCATTATTATATAATAATCAGCGAACTAGGAAACAAAATATTGCTGTAACTTGAATCTTTTTAATATGCCCTTTCCTATGGTGACGGCTATTTTAAACAAAATTGTTCAGAATGGCCACAAACGCTGTGTTTAGAAAATGATCATACAACGGTGCAGTCACAGTGAAAATATGCAGACACAACGGTGCAGTTTCTGTGTGTTGTGAACGGTGTAGTTATCATTTTCATAACAAATTGTGAACGGTGTAGACATAAAGCAATTATTGTGAACGGTGTAGACATGAAGCAATACAGAACTTGTTATTTCTCAAATGATATTCTTTTTAATGTTTAATGAAATTATTGCCAAATTTCTTCAATAATTATGTTAATATATGACTGATTTGAAAATGCTTTGAAGCAAAGAAGGTGACAATACGTCTGGGAAAAAGAAAACTTTAATCAGAATTGAGGAAGATTCCAGTTTCTTTGCTATTTCTCAAAGCAATTTCATAAGGGTCAAATAGAAGAAAAAATCAAGAATCTGACAGTGTCTTTTTTATTCATTATTTTTATTTTCAGTTCCATGCTATTCACTTGCTACCACTGCCCTTTCAAACGAAGTTTTGAAAATGTTGTGAAGCATTCAGAACAGGACTATTCCAACCAGATATTAAAAGTGCGCAGGAGAGAGATAAATGAAAAGACTGGCCAAAAAGGTTTGAAAACTCTGAACTTTAACATAATTCCGGATATTGTAAAAATCTCAAACCAAGATATAATCCCCATTTACGATCATGGAACACACAAGATAGACCTCATCAACATAGAAAACCAGGATTTTGGAATTAGCAATCTTTCTATCGATGATATCCCTGATTTTGAATGCATGAGTCCTGTACATAAACAATTACGAAATTCGACACCCCATAAAGTCGTTCAAAAAGCTCCGACCGTAATTCCAGATATTTCAATTGGATGTGCTGAAACAGATGATACGGATAGGGACTCTTCTCTTTCTGCACGGGACATGGAAATAATGGCCGAAATGAAGAGTTTGCTCCCAGATGTGATTAAGTCATTGAGAAACGTTGATCAACTTGGTAATTGGTTATCTTTTCATCAGATGGTCAAGGAAGGTCGGTTCCCGATGGAAAACATTGCATTTCATCTATTTATGGATGTGTGTAAATTCTACTCTCTTGAAAATACCTCTCGTCGTCTGTTTGTTCCGCTAATTTATCGATCATCGGTGTGAGTAAGCCAGGTTTTACGTCGTCTTCGTCAAACGCCCTATTCCTGGTTCCAACAGTTGCTCTGTACGGAACTGCAAAATTTATTTTGGCATTTTCAGATGTGACCTCCTCTTCAGGACTGGCAATTTTCTGACCAAGATTTTTGGGCCCACTCATAAAATGTAACCATTTGCCATGAAAAAGACAATATCCTACTCGCCAAAAACGCTTGACTTTTGGTGTGAAACGCATTGAAGAGGTATTTTCAAGAGAGTA